>OY987313.1:2364136-2715503 GCA_963920655.1 Geranium rotundifolium
GCAACAACAATTTCAATTCAAGTTTCAATTCGATGAGGACGAACAAGAACTACAGGAACGAAGATCTGGGAAAATCTGGGAGAAAGTCTAGCAACAAAAAGGTCTCTGGTGGAGATTCCGGCGAGAGCAACAAGGAGGCGAAGGGCGGCGCCGCCGACAAGAGATTCAAGACGCTCCCGCCGGCGGAGTCGCTACCGAGGAACGAGATCGTCGGAGGTTACATCTTCGTCTGCAACAACGATACTATGCAAGAGAACCTCAAGAGACAGCTTTTCGGTACCCAGATCTTAAATTTTCCAGATTTAATTTTGATTTATGGGTTTGATTTGATTGGTTTATGTGTAATTATTGGTTTTTATTTTGTTGATTAGGTCTGCCTCCACGGTACCGAGACTCGGTTCGCGCCATAACTCCTGGGTTGCCTCTGTTTCTGTACAATTACTCGACCCACCAGCTCCATGGAGTTTTTGAGGTTTGTGTTTTCAGTAATTGAATCATTTATTCAGTAACACTATGATTAAGGGTATTGCCAGAATCTTGGAACTTGACGTAAGAGTGTTTTTGGGATCAATTGAAGATGATTTTGGTGTTTATTTGTTTGGTCAATTTGTTTCTATGGAGATTTAGAGATTAATTTGGTCTACATGCCGAGGACTGTTGGTGTTAAGAGTTCAACGGAGGAGATAAACTAGTATTTATAACAAGGTGTTATTCTGTCGGGTTTTGTTTCAAGCTCAATTCGACCTTAAAAGTGTAAGGCTTAACTAAACAAATGGAGCTTGAACCTAATTGTTCAAATGTTCAAAGATTAGGAGATGGAGATGGTTCATTTCTATTTAGAAGCATCGGATTGAAGAATTAATCAGGAATCATAGAAATTAAGCTGTGGGCTTTTTAGAGCATTGCTATTTAGTTGGTTATGCATAATTTATGTAATATATTTAAAATATGATTATTGTTTTTCTAATGGATAGGATTTTAGTAACTAAAGGAATGGTGTCGAGTCTAATAGATGAGATCTGTCACTAGTCATACACTTAAAAATGTGGGTTTCATAGCTTGGTTTGATAAATAAATGCCTTCACTTGGGTTTTATCTAATTTGGTTATGTATGGATTGAACAGGCAGCTGGATTCGGAGGAACAAACATAGACCCATCAGCATGGGAGGACAAGAAATGCCCGGGCGAGTCTCGCTTCCCCGCACAAGTCCGTGTGGTGACTAGAAAAATCTGTGAGCCTCTCGAAGAAGACTCATTCAGGCCTATCCTCCACCACTACGACGGCCCCAAATTCCGACTCGAGCTCAACATCCCCGAGGTAATTAACTAATCCATAGTTAGTTGTTAGCATTGGTCGTGGAGTTGGTAAACGTGATTAACTAAACTGATAATGTGAATGTGATTTGATTTGATTTTCAGGCGCTTTCCCTGTTGGATATATTTGAGGAGCAAGAAAAGCCATGAAATGGGCAAGATATGGATATTAGGTATATATAGAGATGGTGAAGAATGAGAGTTTGGGGGGAGAAATGGTACAATGAGTCCATGAGAACATATATATACACAATACAGAAACTTACTTACAAGAATGTGTTTTGTTTAAAGTTTTAGGCAGGCTGTGAATGAATATAAGCCTGTTTTTTTTCCTTGAGCCTGGGTAAGGCTTGTGGTATATGTATGTTATGAAACATGAATAATGTAACATATATATATATATATATATATATATATATATATATATATACATATTGCCATATTGGTGCAAATTGTTTTTGTAGTATTGAGTGGAGCTTTAATGTAGCAATGAGCTTTTTACCAAATCTCATGTCAGATTAGGTTATTGGTCACTGAACTTGGTTGGTGCTATCCTGCCAAATGTTATTAGAGTAATGATGTTGATGACCTAACGTGTTATTTTATAGAAGGTTGATTGATGAACTTGGCTGGGACTCGAAGTTCCTAAATTTCCAGTTAACTATAAGGATGTGGATTAAATTTTAAAATTCATTTTATGCCAGAGATTGAGGAACAAAAAACTTGTAAAGAGTTGGATCGAGTCGAGTCTAATTTTTTTGGTAGGATCAATTTGGCTTGAGCAACATATTATAAGTCTAGGCATGAAGGGTTTTTTAATTTTAAGGTTAGGTTCAGTCTTGAAAATATGTGAAGTTCAAGTTGAACTTGATTTAATTCGAATCATATAACTTTTAAACGTATTAGTTAAAAAAATAATATTTTTAGTTATAACTCAATAATACTAAATAAATTAACTTACAAGTTTATAAACTATGTTCAAACAAATTTTAAATTTGAATTCAATTTAAATTTAATTATAATAAGTATAAATCGAATATTTAATTAATCGAGCTTGAATGACATGTTATGTTTACGTTGTAAAGAATTTTGATTGATTCTTAGCTTTATTATTGATCTCCAAACATAAAGAAGTATCACAAATTGTTTAAACAATCAACATATTTCACTCCCATTATTCATTCACATTTTTCAAGTGTAGTAGAAACAAATTATAAACTCCCCAATTTATCTTTTAAGTAAAAAGTAAAACTAAAGATGAAGGCAAATGGGGCAATGAACCAAACCATTCTCATTGCACTTCCCACACCTCTCCTTCCCTCCGGCAGCCGCCACGACCCTGCAGCTCCCTCCGCAGTCCATGCACGGCACGAACCGGGCCCCGCCGCAGCCCTCGCAGGCGAGCCTCCCCGCCCCCTTCTCGACCCCCGCCCAGCTCAGTATCCTCGCCAGCCTCCCCGTCTCGTTTATCTCCACCAGCTCCTCCACCCCCCCTACGTACCTCCCCTTTATGAACACCCGAGGGAGCGGCGGCGGGAGCGGCGCCTCTCCCTCCCCCTCGCCGAGCACCTGCTTCAGCTCGGCGAGGAACTCCCCGTGGAGCGACACGTCGCGCTCGTCGAACACCGCCCGGTGCGCCTCGAGGACCGTCCTGGCGCGGTTGCAGTCCTCGTAGGTGCGCCGCACCCCGTGCAGGGAGGTCGTGTAGATCACGACCGAGTGCCCGCCGCCCGGCGGGCACTTTTCGGGGAACCCACTCAGCGGGTCCCGCTTGCTCGCCAGCAACTTGTCTATGACAGCCATCTTCCCTTCCCTCTCCCTCTCCATCCTGTCCTTCTGGATGAATATGCTCTCCTTCACCGACCGGAAACCCGCCCCCGCGGGGGGCGGGTTCCCGGGGCGGGCCTCGGTGTGGCCCTTCGAGTCGACCTTCATGGAACCGGTTTTCCTGAACTCCGGCTCGGGCTTCGGGGGGGTCTTCTTGCTCCGGGACTCGAGCTCGTCGAGGGTGTGGAACGAGAAGCTCTTCCGGGGGGTTTTCCTCATCGGAGGGGACCCGAGCTCCTGAGACTTGGCGGAGGGCTTCGCCGGAGATATGGCGGGTTTGGGAGGGTTGTTGATCGTGGGCTTCAGGTCCTCGAGAGCTTTACTCACTTCGTCCCATGAATGAGGAGCTTCAGAATCGAGCGTGTCGAGCTTCTCAAGAATCGGAGACTGCAGGTGGGTAGGCTTCTCTTTTTCCTCTTCTTCTTCTTCGACCTCCTCCGGCGGGTCCTCGGTTTCGGTTTTGCCCTTGAGCCACGGCTCCTCCACGGCGTTGACGTTGAAGACGGCGAAGCTCGCCGGAGCCGGACGGTACACGTCCAGCGACGCGGCCTCGATTCCCTTGGATGAGGCGCAGCCCATTTTTCTGATGATTCTGCTTGTGTTCTTTGGGCGTTGAGTTCACTTAAAACTTATGGGAACAGAATTGTGTGGTTACAGTGGGTTTTATCTGAAAGATTGGTTTCTAAGACTTTTGTGGAATTTTGTGGATTTTGTGTGTGGTGTTGGGATTTGCCAGGTGCGTGCCTACGTAAACATATGGTGGTCTGGTGTTGTTTTGGTTTTGAGTACAAGGTGCTCATGGTTTAGGTCGTTTTCGAGTTGAGTGTGACTGAGAAAATGGAAATAGAGAGAGGGGCTATAGGCCTATGGCTGAGAATGCTCCACTCCACCCTCGTTTTTGTGTATGGCCTAGAATAGGCATGGGCGTTTAAGGGGGAAAAAGAAACCAAAACCCGATGGGACCCGAATGGATCATACCGGATTGAACAGTCTAAAATTCCAGACTTCCCTTATCAATCCTCTAAAATTTTCGATTAATCTTTCAATTTAATTTATTTTTTAGTTACTCTTTGTAAGACTCTCCTTACTTGACTAGTGCCTAACTTGTTACAACACTTTGTATCTGAGTGAAACCTGTTCGAAATCATCGATTGGGCATGTAAAAATTAAAATATATTTCTAGATAGAGTTCAGAAGAGAAAACAAGAACTTTTAGATACCCGACCGGGCGGGATGGGACACGAGACAGGGACCAAGACGAGACCAAAGGACACATAACATGTCTCGTCCCCGCCCCCATTGTCATTCTAAGGGCATGGATACGGCTTGCTGGCACGAGAAGTTTGTCAACCAAGTTGAAGACACTGCCAACGAGTTGTTTTGGGCTTTACCATTAATAAAGTTGCAATAGTGTTAGATAGGGTTCACGATGGATTCAGCGATCCTCGTCTCATGCTCTGTTAATTATATAGAGATAATGAGCCTCCATCGAGTTCGGGTATTTTTCTTTCTTATAGGGATGACAACCGGGCGTGGGTTCAAGACAGGTTCGGTGATCCCTATTCTCTATCTTGTCGAATCGGAGATATTTGGTCTCTGTCGAGTTCAGATACTTTTCCTTTACAAATGAGCAGGTTGAGGGTGGATTTCAGTGATCCTTACCCCCATATTTGCCGAATCGGAGATACAAGGTCCCCGTCAAGCTCGAATGCTTTTCATTTCTAAAGAGATGACAACTAGACAAGTTGAGGGCGGATCTAAGTGATCCTTAGTCCCTATTTTCCGAATCGGATATACCATGTCCCCATTGAGTTCAGGTACTTTTCCTTTCTATAGAGATGACAACTGGGCAGGTTGAGAGGGCGGATTTCAGTGATCCTTATCCACTATTTGCCGAATTAGAGATACCAAGTCTGGGTACTTTTCCATTTCTATACATATGACAATTGGACGGGTTCAGGGTTGATTTAGTCATCTCTATTGCTATCTTGTTATATCAGATATACCAGGTCCTTGTCGGGTTCGGAGGTTTTTTCCTTCCATGAATGGTGTACAAAACACACACTACCTACCTAATATATGCAAATGTTTGCTCCAAACAGGAAGATGAATATCACAACTTACGGGAAATTGTAAGTTTATATGTGAGCATATGCAACATCTGCACAGATCCGAAGTAATGCACGATACCTGCGGATAGGAGCCACAATATGCTGAGGGCCATATGACTGAACTGGACCGGTACATTCTTCTTGAAGGTTGACCATTGTTCCTCAGTCAAGCTTATACCTGAATAAAGAAGCATCATAAACAAGTGAGATATAGGGTTATAATATAAGCAAAATAATGTGAGGATGTATTATCTAACTTTAATATGGTGGAAAACTGAAGTATAGGTCTTTCATAGAAAATAAATCAGCAAGTGCACATATGAGTCCATTATGGAATACCAACAATTCCCACACGATTCTTCAACCCGTTTCACTACCCTTTTATTTAACGAATTCTTGTATGCCATATAGAAATTACATACTATACAAGCAATCAGCAGAGATGGAGATTCAGAGATTCACAAGGAACTCTCCAACATAAACTGAAAATATAAATGCCAAAGAATCTCTTCTTTTGTTATTCTCATTTCAATTTCTTTCAACGATAATGAAAGTTGTTTTGCCGAACCTCTTTGCACTGAACTCGATACACATAGCACATAAGATTATAAGAATGAAGTCATAAATTAAAACTTACCTTCATTCTTAGGAAGCACTTTCCCATCTTTCTTGAATAATTCCTGCATTGTTGAAATTTAGACAAGTCACCACCAATAATCATATCCATAATGCTACAACATGTCTACAAAACAATGAATGATGGAATTATTAGAAAACAAAACATGAATTTTTCAACAATGTCTAGTTCACTTTAGCCCTTTCTCTTTCACTATGAACCAAATAAGGAGTAACACCAAGTTTATCATCCATTTAACCACTCTAAAGTCTAAAACAGAACACCACTCACAAACTTCCTGATCTCCCGGGGTCAATTTCACATCCAGATTTTACCGAAGAATCAAAATAAATAGAGCCTAAAACCCCATGAATACAATTTCCTAATTTTCTGGGCCTCTAGATTTTTCTTACACTACACAAAATTTCTTAGCAACCAAACACCAATAGGGGTTAGTCACCAACCCACTAAATAGAAATATATATAAGCGAGAAAAGAAGATAACTAGAGAGCAACCTCACTCACCATCCAAACAATTGAATCACCATCATCTTCCTCGCTCTCCCCTCCACATTGGACTGGGTGGTTTTGAGCTCGAGCCTCTCCCAATTTCAGCACATTGTATTGATCTCCATTTCTGCAGCCATTTCTTCTCCAGGAAGAGCAACTCATTGGCAGTAGAATTAAAATCAACAAAAGCTGAAGAAATTGTTAGTAGCATCACAAATATAAATTCAGAACCGGCACAAAATGCACAGACACTTCTCTAATTTAACGAAAACACTAGGGTTTCACTTTCACATCACAAATTCAAACAAAACTCAAAACTAGGGTTTATCACCAAAATGATACAGAATCAAGCTCTCTACTCTTAATCTGAATCTTAATCTGAATCTGAATCTCCCTCTTCTTCTTCCTCCTCCTCCTCCTCCTCGCCGGAATCATCATCCTCCTCGGACTCTCTAGCTTCCGATTTCACCGTCGATTTGTCTTCCTCGTCCGAACCTTCCTCCTCCTCGCCGGAATCGGAATCCGAATCATCATCTTCGCCGTCCTCTTCAGATTCTGAATCTGACTCCGAATCCGAATCCGATTCTTCGTCGGCTTTGGCCCTGGCCCTGACCTCAGCTTCGGCGAGGGCCTGAGCTCTGAGCTTCTCCATGAGCTCGGCCTCGGCCCTGGCCCTCTCGGCCTTCCTGGCCTTGACCTTGGCGATGTGGTCGGCGACGAAGGACTCGACCACCCGCCGGACGACGAGCTTGTAGTCCTCGCGGGAGAGATCGACGTCGAGCTCCTTGGAGGCGAGCTCTCGGACTCGGAGCTCGCTCACCTCGTAGAGGTTCGCTCCTTCCAGGACCTTCCTCACTGCTTCTTCGATCCTCCTCTCGATTCCAGAACCCATCGTCGTCGTCGTCGTAGCCGAAGCTTGTGGTGGCTCTTGTTCTTGTGTTGTTGTTGAAGACGGCTGCGAGAGCTCGAACCAGTGGGCGCAAGCGTTTGCTTATATATCACATCACCGACGAAACATATAATAAATAAATATATTACCATGTTCCGTGACGTGTCTAGATGTTATTGGCTGGATTATTTTTTTTTTTACCGTTGGCTTAATTGTTCTGGTTAGAAAAATGAAAGCTCTCGGAGTGAGGCCTTAATTGGTTCTGTGATTTTGTTAATGCTCTGCTCTATTAATGTCAGTCTTATTAATCTTCGATTAATCTAATTTATTCTCGATTAGGCCTTGATTATTCATGAGAGGCTTTACCTACGCGAGTAAGGTTGTGCATGATTCGGTTCAGTATAGGACTGATCAGTACGATATCTAAAAAAATCGAATCAAAATCAAATCGATGATTTTAGTTCGGTTTGATTATGGACATGTTAAACTTTCAATTCGGTCGGTTTGTTAAACTTTTAATTTTATTTGACTCATCGATTTTTGATTGGATTTTCTTTTAATTAATTTTGATCAAATTCTCACATTTATGCCGACTTTAACTTATTATTTGACTTGTTTTTTGTTAGCTCAATTACTGAGGATCGATGACTTAAAATGAGCCACGTATCCAAATATATCAGTTTTCGGTTTGATTGGATTTTTTATCGACTCTCATTTTATATATTGAACTGGTAGAGTCTCGATTTGATCGGTTCGATTATTTTTGGGCGCCCTTGTCAGAAACACATAACCTACCCCGCCCGATCCCTTGTCATTCCAAATCTGACATTCTAAAACAGAAGAAGCTAGTCAGGTGAATAGGGTCTATATGAACATGGATTAACAGAGACTGATCTGAAATTAATCGAATTAGTCAGAGATTTTCAATACATTAAAATCTAAGATACCTCCTAATAATATTACTTGCAGATGTAAAAATGAATAGAACACTATATAATCACAAGTATCCTCAAATTGAGTCAAGGCTTCATTTGGGAGCACAGAAGAATCATCATCGCATACACTTGTATTATGATTTCTAGTGGCAAATGAATCCATGTCCTGAGCATTTCTTCCCAATACTTCACAATGTCTCTACTTGGATTTTTTCGATCCCTTCTTTTTCTTGCTGCAAGAGTTGATCATCGAGTTTGTTAGTGATTTGAACAAAAAAACCGAACGAATTATAAAACAACGGAAAGAGCGAGCATTAAGAACAAAGTGAACAATTGCCGGTCATACCAATGAACATTCTTGTGCACGCCAAGAACATCGTCTTTTGCAAATTCAGTAAATAAATTCAAGATATTTGAAATGGCACAACATATAAGCATGAAAACAGAAATGAGAAGCAAAGCAATCTGGTCGAGTGCAAGACACGACGCTTGACTTCCTGAAAAGTAGATACTGAAATCAGGTTGAACAAGTCACCCATTTCACGGTTTTAATATTTTCAGGTCAGATCAATGGCTAAGCACTGTGGAGAAGATGAATTTGGTCAAGTGCAAGACACCGCTTGACTTCTCAAAATTAGATACCAAAATCAGGGTTGAACCAATCGCCCATTTCACGGTTTTAGCACTTTCAGGTCAGATCATCATCTAAGTACTTATTGATGATAACTTCATATAAGTATAAAGTGATGTCATGGTAAGAACAGTGATGCTTTGTCTTTCTCCAAGCATGTAAAGTACAGCAAGAATAACATAAATAAGATTCTAAACCAATTTAAGGACTTTTCAAGTAGCCGTTCATCCTAAGAGAAGCCTCAAGTTTGCGTCGGAGCAACAAAATTTAAGCAGCTCGAGAATAACAAGATCTTCCTTTTCTTTTTTAAGGGAAAAGTGGCACCAAGACACCAATCGTAGAGGAGTACATGCAAAAAAAAGGTTGAATTATTGTCATTTTACCTTGATTTAACGTCACTGCTATTCCCTACAGGAGCTCCTCTCCCGCCCCCAAAGGCAACCTCGTCCATGCTTTGGCCCTGGCGCTTATACCGCCCTCCAGATGCTAAGAACCCGGGGCAAGGTCTGTAGGCCTTAATAGGCCACCAACCAAATCCCGGGACAGTAGCAATACCACCTTGAATTCTCCCCTCGCCGTTGCATCCCCTCTCCTTGACTTCGTTCCCACACCCTTTACAACCCCTGAAGAATTTGTTCATCAGTATATGAGATGTGGGCACCGATTCAAGTGAACTTTTAGTCCCAACAAATTGCAAACATATTATATGGCATTTGTATGAGGGTTTCAGAACGAGAATGGGAATGAACTAACTTGGGTGTGAATGTAAATAAACTTCATCCTAGTTTCATATGCATATGTCGATTGTGTTGTTAAAATGGGAATAAAAATATGATGACTCTGAGGAACGAAATAACCAAACCCGTCATTTACACACAGAGTCAGTGATTCCCGTTACTGTACTAGCACGAAACCTATGCCAGCAAAACCTAAGTATACACATAAAAGTCATTACCATTTTCCATCAAGAAATTGTACATTAAAGTTTTCCAAATCAAACACACTCTCACTCGCTCACCATAACAAATCCAACCCAATTGGTATGCATAATTCCTACCCAGTTCATGCTCAAATCTCTTACACGCAATGCAATATTCTACTCCAACACACAAGTTCTTACGCTAAAACGAGATCGAAAATACTTACGAGCTCCATAACAATGGACAAGATCATCTACTATAAGCAAACTAAAAACCAGTTGAACCAATTAGAGCCTCTACCATAAACACATAAGCTTTTAAGAACATTACAGCAACCACAAGTTGAACAAATTCGTCGAACCTCCTCTTAGGCCACGAACAGTAGATCCAAACACACAACACCAGAAACTGAACCAGAAAAGAAGAAGAGAAGAGCAAAATTACCCGAGAGGAAGCTCGAAAGCATCATCTCCAGAAGAAGTTTCGGGATCTTCTTCTACGGCAGAGACAGTAGAAGGAGAGGAGAGAGGGACTGTGAGCTTGGGTTGCCATTGCCGCCGGGAGGTCTGGTGGCCGGAGAATCGAGCCGCCGTCGCCGGAGGGAACGAGAGGGAGAGAAGTGCGGTGGTCGCCATTTTTATCTCTCCGAGAGAGAGAGAAGGAAAGTGGATAATAGCAAAATAGCCACTGCCCAAGCCTTGCCTTGTTGTTTCTGTGAGGCCCAGACAGAGTCAAGAACAAAATAGAGAAAAATCGAAAAAAAGGTAAAGGTTCCACCGAGACTTGAACTCGGGTTACTGGATTCAGAGTCCAATGTCCTGACCACTAGACCATGGAACCATTGTTGATGGACTTAGTACATTATATTTATTTTATATATTTTGATTTCTTTTATTCTGTTTATTTAATATTATAAACTAAAAGAAATTAGCTTAAATTTTTTATGAAGTTGAACCAAATAAAAGAATTATGATGATAAAATCCCTCAAACTTGAAATAAACGCAAAAATACACGACACAAGGAACCATGCATAGCACTGAATAGGGAGCTGCCGAATACACCGGCTACACCTAACATGTGAAATGGGTGCATGAGGATGTTGTGTTCGACTTGGAATACAATCATAAAATTGAAAGTACCAGAGATTCCTAGAGGCATACCATCAGAAAAACTTCCTTGACCAGTTGGATGGATAAAAAAACTGCGGTAGCAGCTGCAAAAGAGCTGAATATGCAACAGCAATCTGACGGCGCATACCTAGACGGAAACTAAATTCCCACTCACGTCCCATGTAACAAGCTACACCAAATAGGAAGTGCAGAACAATTAACTCATACAGACCACCATTGTATAACCATTCGTCAACATACGCCGCTTCCTATATTGGATAAAAGTGCAACCCTATAACTAGAGATAATATTGTTTCCATAAAGCAGAGATCCTGAAACTGTTGTCATCCCTAAATTGATATATAAACTCTGCATTATTTGTTTTCCAGTTTATTCATGCATATATAGGCTGAAACAAAATGAAGATAGTACAATCTGATAACAATTCTCTAATGGCCAAAATTATACTATTTGCTTGCAATAGATAGTAATCAAGTGTTGTTGACATGTAAAGCACCTAAATTTTCATACAATAAGAATCTAGTGTTAAGAATGTCTTTTATCCATTCACAATCTGCTGCTCCAGCAACAGAGAGATGTGGTGATGAACCATGTACCACCTGCCCTTATGGAACTCGAAGACGTTGGTCACGTTGAAAGGCCTCGTCTCCATGTCCACGTACAGTTTCATGGTGACCCAGGCCATGTCTGTTAGAACCCGGGCCCTTACATCTCGAACCTGGAAGTCAAAAGCTTGCTGCCAATTGAATGGAATCTGCCAACTCTGTATTACAGCGCTATACCTGAGGGCAAAAAAGGAAACAAAGAGAGCTCATCAGCTCCTATATTCAACCAACTCTAATAATATATAAATTGCTTATTGGGAGGAAACGAGAAATTTTTTGGATACTCAAATCTAACTAACCAGTAACCTAGTTTCCAAAAATCAGAGCTCATTTGTCACCCACAAGAGAAGCAAAGTGAACTGGAACATCATAACCGACAACAATTACTGCAGTTACATATACATAGCTAAAACCAAGTGTTCTTTCGAACTTATCAATGCAGAAAAGGTATTTTCAGACTTCTACAAATATAGTAACTGACTAACTGCTTAGTCCACAAAATAAAAATAGAAAAATGCAAGCCAGAGAAGAAATATTATAAAAGTTAAGACTTAAGAGAAGTGCATGCCTAATTGTGCTGCTTCAGTCAAATTTAGGCCTGGGAGAAAAAAATCAATATACTCGTGTTGCAAGTTCATAATAGGGTTCTGAAGCATGAGTGACATCCATGAGACTTACAAGCATACATTATCAGTTTAACGCAATGATGTAATTTCATGTTGAATAAATACTGGATAGCAGATCCTACGATCTAATATTGTATACAAGTTAGGATCAGCAGACACTAACATAAAATTAATAGGATGTGAGCAACTGATGAATTACTTGTCAAAATAGGTGTCATCAAACCTAGACCTAGAGTATCAACAAGAAACGGATAATAATTGCAGAAACAAGTAGTACGCTCCATACCCTGAAAATCGTTCTCCAGAGGAATGAATACACTTTACATAGTCTGCCTTGAGCCACAGACGACTCATTGCTGCAAGAGATCTTTCTCTAATAATGTTAAAGAATTCTGAATTAATATTCACAATGGCTCTTGTAGCTGCATAATAAGATTTCCACCCATTAATTGGGGTCACACCACCTTGTTCCAGTGTGAAATCCTACAAGAGAAACTTGATATTCAATAATGCATAACAACAATACCAAAAAGGATATTCACTGATTTTATCGTAAACAAAATTGAAAAAATAAAACAAACCAATTGCAGACAATCGTAAACGCAAAGGGGAAATCCCATGTATTATTAGTATTGGCCAAAAACATAAAAGGAGAATTTTTCAATTGGCATTTCCCATAAATAAGTCAAAGGAAAATGCCCGAAAATGGTAACACCTCTCACGAACAAGGACGTCTGGCATATTCATGATCACTCGTTTGCATATCGTCATCAATCATCCTGTATACATTTTTATGACCGAAAGCAATTATGACCAGATAGGAAAAAGCAATCCCTTAAATACAATACATATTACGTATACCATCACACTACCCTCCACGCCATTTTACATAAGGAAGCATTTGTGACAAAATTCACCAATCAATCATCTTCTATTCTCTATCTTTCACATCGACCAATAACTAAGACTCCCCAACCTAACCTGACAAGGAAGGAATTAAACATCAATGCCAACTTAGGAATACACATTAAACTAAAAATGCATTAATAACAAACCAAAACAATACTGCTCCCCCCTCTCCTCTTAATTCTTGTTGACAGCCAAAATGTAGCGTACGAGTTCTAGGATATAGCCTATCCAACAATAGCACATTCGGTAAGGCACAGTGCATAACATTCCTCTCCCAAAACCATCACTTCAACGGATACACACCCAATGGGCATCAACAAACTTGGTATCGACATAACTGAGACCCCATTTTTCTCATAAATACATGCTCCTAATATACACTGTCAAATTCTATTACTTCAGGGCACATAATAAGGCATATATACAAGCAACGCTACATCTACCATACAAACACAAAATTGAAAATAAAAACGCTACCTTAGTAACACATTTGGTAATCCATGGTGAATACTGCATAGCAATCCCCTCCAAATGGGCAACAACAAACTTGGTATCCACATAACCAGAGACCCCATTTTCTCATAAAATGCACGATCCTAATTTACAGTATTAAATTCTACTACTTCAGGGTAGAGAAACTATACACGAGCAATGCCAAATTTACAATACAAGCACATGATTAATAGAAACGCTACCTTGTGATAGAGAGCCTTCCAGGCATTGTCATCATTAGCAGCCCTCCGCATGAGCGAGTTGGTCATCGAGAGCCGGCACAGGCTCGGATAATCCAAGTAGCTCAGAGCGTGGGTCGTGATCTCCGGAACCAGCTGCTCCATCATCGACGCCCCCGTCCCCCTCTCCGCCGCCGCCGGCGCAGCCCTCTCCAGAACCATATCTCCGGCGCCGCCGTAACCCAGACCCCTGGCCGACCTCGGGAGCGACCGGACGGCGAGGAGCGCGAAGAGGAAGAGGACGGCGGTGGCCGCGGCGGCTACAAGGAAATCGGCGGAGAGGGTAAAGGTGACCTCCATTGGCAAGACATGAAAGCCGTGAAGGACATGAAAACCCTAGGAATCGATCTGGAGAGGAGAAGGAGGAGGATCTGGATTCGCCGTTCGCGGAGAGTTAGGGTTTCTCGGTGCGTGCCCTCGAGGTCGAGGTCGAGCTCTGTGTTCGATTTCTGTCTGGTGCGGTGTGGTTCTGCGAAACCCTAGCGCCGAGGACGGAGACGAAGGGTTGGGTTGGGGGTGGAGAGAGTGAGTGAGTGAGTGAGTGAGTCCGTGACTCGTGAATAGTAACCGACTCAGGCGAACCGAAACTCGAGCGAGGACTGGCCCACTCTTAAAATATCGACAAAACCAAGGGTGATATAGTCATTTTGCAACAGGGTGGTGATGGGTAGAGGAAGGCCCATAAGCTTGTAGGCTTGTTGTGGTGACTCTCAGTTGATGAAGGCCCATGGACCATAAAAGCCCAAAAACATGTCAGGCATAGTCATTTATTTAACAAACAATTTTTTGTTTTAATTTGATTTATGAAAAGATTAATATATTCTTGAACAATAAGATTATTTTGTTAATCGAGTTAGGATAAAATAAATTTTTTATATTTATCAAATAATTGTATTATTTAAAATATATATATAAGCATTTTGATTTTTTTACCTGTTAATTCTGTTATTCTTGTAACAAAAAATGAGTGAGGAAATCTTTAAAATAAATTTAGTTAAGGTAATGAACTGGAAAACGAACAATAGTAATATATAATCTACCTTTTAAATTAATCCTCCATAGCTTGCTTGATTTTAAGTTTTAAGCTATGCTTTGATCTGAAGTATAATAAGTTAAAATAGTATTCATCATTACTTGATATATATGTAAAGTACGATTGAATTCAGATCAAACATTTTAAGATAAGAGTTAAAATCTCATGCCGACGTTCAGACAATCACAATCAATATATAAAAAATATATTTTAAAGGTTTAATTTCACCAACAGAGTTAAAAAAATTCTTCATAAAATCATAGAAATGTCTTGAAACATAGCAAAATATAAGAAATATTAAACTTACAACACCAAGAGAATCACTGAAAATTTCTTGGTGACAAGCAATTCACAACACCAATGTCATCACTGAAATGTCTTAGAACATGACTATATAAGAATAATTAAATTTACATTCTTGTTGCTTTATGATTTTCAGGAATTAAGGAGAAATACCACCTAAATGGGAAGAATATTAAAAGGATGACAAAAATTCTTGAATCTGATAAAGACTCAGTATCTCCAATTCGACGAGGTAGAGGACATATTTCACTAAATTTGTTCCAAACTGCCTTAAAGAGAGACAAAATACTCTAAACCCGATGGGAGCATGAAATCCCTAATCTGACAGAGCAAGTGACGGGATCACTAAATCTACCCTTTTGCCATCCCTAAGTATCAGTCAATGTTCTTGCCAATTACAGAAATAAAAAATTTACTTACCACACAAGGGCATTGAAAATGTCACCAAGCACATTTAATTCAATTTCCAGCTACATATTTTACAGCTAAGAACTCACCAATGCCACAGTTCAGAGCTACACACAATTCTTTAGCTTCTCACTATGTGCAGTGAGTGCAATGCAATGTATGAAAGATGGATCTTACCATTTTCCACAAAAAAAATTACCATTAGTGAAAGGGTGCTCTGCTTGCCCTCGTCGTGTATGTTCAGTTCTGTTGGGATGCCTCGACGTATTGTTCTGCTAGTTTCTTCACCTTCTCGCCTTCCTTGATGAGGAAGCTGGCGTTCTTCGCCTTGCAGTGATGTTTCATGACCTTGTCTGTGGTTTTGGAAACAGCCCATCTGTACTGTTCGATCGTTATCACACCACTCTTGCAGAGTGGCCTGATGTGCTCTTTGATGTAAGCTTCGACCTGTGGAAGGATCGGAGCTACTGGTCAAGGAGACGGGAAAAATAATGTTTCATTCTCTGATAACTAGACATGAGTGTTAAGTGTCGGGAGTCGAAAAAAATGTGTACTCATTCACCAGTTTAAATAACATGAGCTTTTAGCTGGGTCGGGTTTTAACATGGTACCAGGGCTTACACCTATCGGCTTGACCTTTTAAGGGTATCAGAGATTTTAACATGATATCATAGCTTCGATGTGTTACCCGACTTATGGGCCCACACATGTCAGCTTTAGCTTTTAGGTGGGAGCTCTGATGTGTTACCCGATTTTTTAGCCTACGCCTATCAACTAGAGCTTTTAAGTGGGTCCTGCTTTAGCATAGTATCAAAGCTTTGACAACCCGACTTGCACGTAAAAAGGGGTGTTAAATCCCACATCGAAAAGATTTGCATCCATTCGCTAGTTTAAATAGCACGGCCTACACCTACCAGCTTTGTTTTTAGGTGGGTCGGGATTTAACAAGGGCCAACTAGTTTAAAGTTTCACACAGTTGCATCAAGTGGGCAATAGGCAATAACCAGTAATTCAAATCCTAATTCAATGGAAGAGAAAAAGAAAATAATTACTGGTAAAGGAGTCAGAAGTACCTTCTTAGATATTGAATTGACATCTCCAGACTTGCTGTTGCTGTTGGCACCAATGTCAGGTTTCTTCTCATTCCCTTGGACACTCCCGCCTTCTCGAGAATGGTTGGTACAATTGTCTCCAACAGCGGGCAGTACAGGAAACTTTTCTATCAGTGGTTCTTTGTCTGGGCCGTATAATTCTTCACACTCTGCAACAGAGAGCTCTTCACCTTCTTCTGCAAGTGAAGTTTCTATAGGAACACATGTCTTGTCGTCCCCATGCTCCCCTTTGGGGCTTTTGATGCCTTTGTCGGACCCCAGAGTCTCTACCTTATCCTGCTCGTTGGAATCTGAAGGCTCGTTTACTTTTTCAGGGTCAAGGGTGGAAAAAACCATTTTCAATTTGGGAATAGTTTCAACTGGCTGTAGTTTGGATATTCCGATATCACTGGCTCCTATGTAGTCTTCGTCGTCTAGACTATACTCGAAATCACCGTATATATCCAGTTCGGGGTGTGATTCCATTTCAATCACATTATCGGGCCCTTCCTCTCCAATCCTCATCGATGGATCATCTTCATCATCGTCTATCTTTGCTTGGCGAAGTGGAGTAGTCGGGGGAGAATCGAGCCCCGCAGCTTGCAATGCTTCTATAACCATTGGATCAGTTGAAAGTTCATCAACAGATTGTTCGTTTCCATGGGTAGGGTCTGATTCTGAGTCTCTATTGTCATTCTGTAGATCAGATTCACTGATAGGGCCTGCTGACGAGGATGAAGGATCTGATTCTGTGACTCTCATGGAGTTGCTATTATCTGCACGACGCTTTAGCTCCTGTGAACATAGATTGACATAGACTAGCTTGCTGCTTGACCTGTCAGCAACCGCCTTTTCAATATTAATAGCATCTGCCACAGCCAGCTCTGTATCTGCTGTTCTTCGTATGATTGGCAGGTTTGCTTTCTTCAAGAAGAACTCTGTCAGGCGGTAAAGCTGAGTCTGAAAAAGCATATAGTCCATAGCGAAAAAGAATCATTACATTACATTACAGTCACACGCCAACTCAAATGATTACGAAACAACAGCAATCATTCTATTATGAATCAAGGCTCATATTCGAACTTCACAGTGAGACATCATTCTTAACAAA
This sequence comes from Geranium rotundifolium, assembly GCA_963920655.1. Taxonomy (NCBI): domain Eukaryota; kingdom Viridiplantae; phylum Streptophyta; class Magnoliopsida; order Geraniales; family Geraniaceae; genus Geranium; species Geranium rotundifolium. Next base: position 2,381,839 of record OY987313.1, read on the forward strand.
AGAAACTTCAAATTCCCTGAAATGAAGTATGTGTGATAAAAAAGAATTATGACCTAGTTATTCTATTAAAGATAGTATTTGTGGTGATGGGTTAGCTACGGCGGAAGTGTATGCAACAATAGTACAACATTACAGGGTTGGAAGGAACAATGGAACAAAATCTCCCTCCAAAAGTTTAAGTTTGGAACATTTTATGCCAAAATTTCACTGAGGTTTACAATTTGTCCTAATAATATAGTATTCCCATAATTAGTGTAAATCCATCTCACATGGCGGCACTGATACAATCTAACTGGGAATAGAGGAGACATGAACCATACCTGTCTGACTGATATGGGAATTTTATTATGGCGACTGGACGCCAATTCAGGCCTCATGTCTACTGGTAGTTGAGCCTAACCAAAAAGAAGAGGTAACAAATATATCAGCAATGATTGTCAAGCAAAATTTAACCCATGTAGAAAACATAATTATGAGAGAGCCATAACAAAATACTTACTAATAAGGGATAATTCCCTTTAAGTTTAGCATTGTCTTCTTGTTCCTTTTGTGAACCATTTTGTCCAGCAGCAGCGGCATTTTTTCTCGCAAGAACCTCCATGGCCCATTTTCTTTTATCGACCTTTTTTTCATCAGGTTTAGTGCTGGCTACCTTCTGTCCCTTAACTTTTAAACCACCTGAAGAAGAGTGAAGTGGCCCTTCTGAGTGTCTATTTGGATGAACTTTACTACTGCTAGTACTAGCATTGCCCCCTGAACTTAGAACATTATTCGTGCCCCCACGATCATCAGAAGGAATGCTAACCTTCAATGATACAATGCTAGTTTCTTTAATTTCAGCAGTATGGCTCCCAATAGACGGCCTTGAACCTTTTTCCTCTGAGATGAGTTTTGTATTTCCTTCAGAACCAGAACCTTTAAGCACTGAGAGAGGCTCGAGATTGTCCTTCCGAGGGAAAACAGAAGTGTCTGCTAAATACAATCTGGAGAGAATAGGGTTTGTTGTCTGGCACTCGGACCCTTGCTCTATTTCCGAGCTGTCTGAACTCTTTCTGAGAAGGTTCAGAACAGAATTCAATGTTTCAATCTTTTCGGGCTTTGAATATCTCATGCAGCGATGCTTCCAGAACTCAACTTCACAGTCCCGGTCCCATGCACGTTTTCTTCTCCCGTTAGAGTTCGCGTAAATTTTCTTTGTTAGATTCTCACGTACGTTTCCCTTCTGCAATATTGATTTCTTCAACTTCATCGCCATAGGTGTCAATTTTTTAACAGATTCTGTTTTTGGTGCCACTGCGGCCCTGAAAGCAGCAAGAAGCTCTGGGTCGAAAAGATTCTCTCCGAATTCTTTTGAGGTTTTGTTACGAACCGCGTCTCTTATGTCCTTCCTAAGTTTTTCGACCAGGACAGTTGAATCCTTATCATCAACTGCTCTTTTCATGATCTTCTTTACCCTCAAGCCAGCTGCATTTTCTCTTTCCTCTGAGGCTGAATCAGCAGTTTTCCGGCGGGCGAGACCCTTTGTAAGTTTATGATTTGTCCCCTGAACTATACTCATTATATCTGTGGATATGTCTTCCTTCTTTAAACCATGTTCGATTCTGTCAGTTTTGGACACTACTTTATCACCGGGGCATTTCTTAGGATTATCTGAATCTGCTACACGAGTTTGGTCTGCAGTAGGAACTGCTTGACCCTTCCTCTCACCTCGGATTTTCTTTATGGGAATATGATCCTGAATCCTATCCATGATGCCTTCAGTATCGGTACTTAAATGCACATCGTCGCTATCAGATACACGCAAAATTCAAAGAGAAAAATGGGTCAGAATTTTGACTTTACATGCAGTGAAGAGCACAAATTATGAATACAGGGGTACGAGAAAAAACATAAGTGCATTTGATAAAGCTATGCAGTGAACAACCACACCGACTTTCCCTATTCCATACTCTTATAATATTGGGAGTCTAACAGTAATGATGTAGTTCCCGCCGGGAGAAAGATTCACAATGGAACTTGGAAACTAAATTGCAGGATTATATATGCAGGAAACATAATATTATTAGGGCTGGCAAATTCATGTTGAAGGTTCAGTTTATGCTCTATGGGTCTGAACACGACAAGCACAAAAGTGTGCCAATTAAGGGCAAGATTGACACAATACTTTTAAGGTTGCCAGGACACGAGTTAACACGTTAAACCAGCATGATCACACAGTTATCTAACACGACGTTTATGAATATGCTGAATGAACTTGTGTCTTGTCCAGTAGTGTTCATGTGTCATGCACCATTTTGCCAGTTCATTATTATCTAAGCAAAGTTGCTGAATAGAATTATTGGTTAATTGTTGTTATTATGGAAAATGGAATATATGTATATATGGGTGAGCAAAACATGAGTCAGTAAGAAATCAAGAAACTGTAGCTAGGTTTAAAGTGGAAGTGAGAAAAAGATACTACAGAAATAGCATTGACACCAACTTCCAGGATTTTACATATGAAAGAATATTAATACATGGAAATTCACCTGCAATCAGTCTGTTTTCTCTTTGCGCCAACCAAACTGGCAGCACGCTTGCTTGGATCAAGGACAGTCTTATCATCTGAAATGAGAGGAGACTCCCATGTTATTTATAAGCTAGCGCAGAAGCACGCATCTAACTGTTGTGTGACTACCACAAAAATTAGTGCAAATTATAATACCTTCTAAAATCATTCTAAAGAACAATATGAGAATGAATTACACTAGCCAAAGAGTGGCCAACGGATAAGAGATAAATGCCAACAAATAATCCCACACCTTTGTCTTCTGGGGGATTTATTTGCTGCTCCTGCTGCTGGATATCTCCATCCACTTGGTTATTGGTTCCGCCATTTAAGTTGTTAACTAGAAACATATGATATACGATTAGAAGTCATTCATGCCAAGTATGTAAAATCTTCAGCAGTTTGTTACCTAAACATAGATCAAGAAATACGAAAAATATAATGCTGCAAATTACCAGGTGGAAAAGAGCCCGCAGACAGACCAAGATGAAGATCCATACCAGATCCGCTTTCACGCGGTTCCTTTTCTATGCAGGAGTCGTTTAACAACTTCTTGGAGCTATCGGAGTTAACTGACTCCTTTCTTGCTTCACTGGGACGATTGGTCTTCAACTCACCAAGCAAAGAGGAATGAGGTGAAGTGTGAGATGTATCACAAGATAAGGACAGGTGTAGTTTCCTGGCCTCCGAAGTAGGTTCAATGCCGGTGTCGTCTTTCAATGGCACTTCTGCTTTGGAACTATTGACAGCAGAACTTGACATAAATGTTTCAGTTTCGAGGTGTTTGTCAACTTCTATGTTTGTAAGTAAGCTCTCACTTGATTCTTCGGTGAATTGATTTCCTCCAACCAGTGAGACAACCACAGCTGTCTCTCCATCATCAGCAACAGATACAGAAACCTTCCCGGATAAAGTAGCTTGAAGGGGACATTCATTGTCAGGTTTTTCAATATCTGACTTTTGCGGCAATTTATCGGCTACACATCTACGTAGAATGAAAAATACTGATGTGAGTATAATGAACAGAAAAAAAATCAAAGTCTCCAGGAAACAAGTATCTCTTTTTCCATATCGAAACTAACAGTCATCTTATTATTATACCGGGATACTGAATTGAAAGCATGAAAGCTAGATTACAGGTTCCTATCTTCAAGAGGTCTTTATCAGGCAAAACTAGATGGGGTGTCTTTACCTTGGGCACAACCATGTACTCTCCGTTGTGCATTCGGTATCAAACCCCACGCAAAAAGCATGATACCTACATAAGTCAAGAATCAATTAGGAAATAACTTTTTCATGCATCAATATCATTCGTTAACATATTTAGGTGAGAGAAATGAAGGGGGAAACCCACCATTCAAACAGCTAACTAATTATGCATCCAGGACAATGGACAACCCTCTAGGAATCTGATAATGTTAGCAACCTACTGATTTCTCTTGAACCTCCATCACAATAGGCATGATAACCTACTAGCTATGGATTGCAGAAAAAGGAAACATACACTAGCTGAAGATTTTTTTTTCTCACTTGAATTTAGATGCATATTACTGAATCTCGTGGATGCATGGAAATAGTTGGAGCAATGCATGAGATTATGAGTTTCGAAGAGAAAGAAGCAAAAAGATTTTCGCAAGAGAAATTGCATTGAATGGTATGGACAGTTATACAGTAATTAGCAAATGTCTTGTTCCATAAAAAAAATGTTCAAGTTTAAACCATCATTTGCTGTTAGCTTATTTGGTCTTGTAGTTGCATTCCTGCTAACTCAAAATCACCAAACAGTAAGAACATACAACAAAACAACCATTGCCTCGGAACTGTTCATTATAGCATCTCCTTGTGAATTTTTTGAGCCCCTCTTTCAAGAATTTGAGCTCTCTGAGTCTAAGAAATAAATTACTCACAATTATTTCGTAGGAATGTGCTTCATATATATCAAACCAATAATCTTGAGCTAAGCATGGAAATCGTTAACTTGGTCTTCAACCCAAAACTATAACCTACTAAGTCAAACTGAGAAATCTTTGTTACCATATATCACAAGAATCGCAGGCAATTGATGTATCAGCATTGGAATCCTCCTCAATAGAAGCTTGTCCGTTTCGAATTTTGCAGCCATCTCCATCCAAGCAGATAACTGCCTGCAAACGGTAGGGTGTGAAAATGGACAAGTATTGGATTGTTATGAAGTGTATGCAAAACGAAAATATAGATTATAAAACTTAGAAGACAACCTAGATTTTTAAAATTAGACAACTCTGAAATGCTTTTACTCCAAAATAGTTATACATTCTGTATAGACTAACTCCATCAAGGATTATGGTGTGAAAGCAAACACCCTTAAGCCCACTAGTGGCCGTATCAACAAAAAGGTAAGTTTTAACCAAAAAATGAGACACTTTTCAGGCAGTATAGAACCAACCAATTAAGCATATGAGTAGTAGCATTCATTAATGCTACAAAATGTTTACCATATAAGCATGGGTATCTGCAGAAGTGACAAAGTCACTACAATCTTATAAGATATGAATAGGGAGAATATTACATTTTCATCGATATAGTATGATGGAAAGGAGAGAGTGTTATTCGTTCCTTCAATAGACCAATCTTCATCTCTGCATATATATAAATACAAGTGATGTCAATATCATACACGGGAAGCATTCCGTTGAGAACCAAATGTATAGTGAGAACGTTAGAACCATTGGATATTCACATATTCCTATTAGAGCCATTGGACATTCAATTATTCCTGTTAGAGCCATTGGACATTCAATTATTCCTGTTAGAGCCATTGGACATTCAATTATTCCTGTTAGAGCCATTGGACATTCACTTATTCCTGTTAGAGCCATTGGACATTCACTTATTCCTGTTATAGCTATTGGATATTCACTTATTCCCGTTTGACTTTCACTTACTTCCATTGGACATTCACTTTCTTCCTTGGACATTCACTTCTTCCATTGGACATTCACTTACTTTCATTAGATATCACTCACTGCCATTGGACATTCACTTGTTTCCGTTAGACATTCAATGTCCAAAATCAGTTCTCACGTTCTAACAAAAGGGCTTGGTTCTCGCCTAGGATGGTCTCTCAGGCCTCATTTCACTCAAACTCGTGATTCTTATTCAAGTTATGATTCTATACATGTTATATTGGTATCACCCTTTTCGAAAGAGCTTGATAAGGATTTGAGGCCACAATTTGATAAAAGTTAATTAGCCATGATACTAGTAAACAAATCATGATGCAGTCGAACAAATCAGATGAAATTGGCGTTACTACCAATAAAAGGTTGTTTTGACACCATGCAATGACAATTGACATATAAGTAGAGGATAATTAGGTAACAGGAATGTCACCTGGGTACCGAATCATCGTCAACTTTGTTGCTTCCAATAGTATCATATACCTAGAAAGTCAAATGAAACTTCACATGTTTTAACAATCAGTGTTCACTAAATAACTCATATCTTCAATTAAGTTCTCAGAAGAATAAATGAATCAGGATCTAAAAAGGACTTCAAAACTGAAGAGAAGGGCAGCCACAGGAATAGATATCATCTGTACATACAAATATACAATGACAACGGATGGTAAAAGAATAAACAAAGCAGTGCACTGATGATTAAGTATCCCTCACCGGAACACATGTGATCAGCTGAAACTCATTCTGGCAAAGGGGGCAAAGGTTCGTGATGGTGGCCCAGTTGTCAATGCATCCAAAACAGAACCTGAAAATTGTGTGGAAGTGTCATCAATGATCAACCCAAACTTATTAAATCCATTAAAAATTTTGTACAAATCTGGCATTTACACATACAAAGTACATACCAGTGTGGGCAGCAATCCAGCACCCCCCGGTCAATTATCATATCCATGCATATCCCACACCTTTCACCCTCAAAAGTAGAACCATCGTCCACCTTATATTAGAAGGATAAGTAAATATGATCAGAGACAGACACCGTCAACTGAAACTATAAACCTAAAAACATCAAACCTTGTGCAACTAGATATCGGGTTAGCTACCACCTTGTCTTTGTTACTTTGTTAACCATAACTACGATAATGACACCTTCAGCTCCACTAATATCAGGATAAATCCAAGTGAAAATGTAATTTCACAAAAGTAGCTTAAATTAAGTATTTCAGTATTGAAAAGGGGAAGTATTTGGGTGTTGAAATGACATAACCAGTTATGTTAATAGCTCTTGTCCCTTTTCCATTTAGAACTTTGATCAATCATTACACCATGGATTCCCTGAAGCTCATCAAGAGAACCAACTATAATTACCTTTCTTGCTCTCAGAAACACAAAAAAAAATGTGTTTTTCACTTTCAATCACAAATTGCAAGTGTAAGGTCCCTCCCTGAATTCAACTCTCACTTCCTCACAAATTGCTTACGGATACAAAACCTTAACCCAGAACCCAGGACACTAATCCCAAAAAAAACCAACTGATCGACCTAAATTTAGTAAAAAAACAATAAAAAATTCTAAGCAAAGTGTGATGAAAACAAAGCAACTACTGAAACTTACATTACTATCAAAGAATCCAAAACTATCTTCTTCTGAAACGCCACTCGTAACAAAATCCACGTCCATCGCGCCGTTCAATGAACTACACTGTCCTGATCAGAATCTGTAGCCTGTACAATCACAAAAAAACACGAAAATGATGAAATCAGCAGCAAAACTTAAGATTTCAGCAACTTCAATCACGCTTTCAGCTCCGAAATCGATACACAGGCTCCAATTTCGAAATTCATCAAGCGAAGATGAAAATCGAGCACAAGGATCAATAGAAACAAAATTCCCATACATGTAAAGAAAATGAGCTTCAATACGGAAACAAAGAGCGCAGTTTGATTATTTTTTTTGAAATAGAACTCGGAATTACCTGAAATTAAGTCTGAGAATCCACCATTTCTCTGTGTGAATCTTCAATGAGTGACGCTTCACGCTTGTGACGACGACGACGACGAAGAAGAAAGGGGTTAAATTCGCAACCGAGCTTTGAGTTTTCTGATACTTGAAACGTGTTTTTATTCAAGTAGCGTTTTGATAATTTTAACAAAACAAACCGAGATGGGCCTTTTGGATGTGGGCTTATAGTCCAGAACTAGTGAGGCCCATCAGACGTGCAGAGACAAAACGACATGTCGTATTGTTTCATGTTTTATGTCTCTCTTACCACTTATGGTGTTGAGTGGTTTATTTCAAATTTCTCGAACTAATATATAAAAGTTGATGAAGCAGAGCTTTCAAAATATTATGAAATGAAAAATAATATTTATATTGTTATGTTTAAATTACGTTAAATGCATGTGAATTCTTTCGTAGTTTAATGACAATTATTGTAACATATATCGATAATCGATTAACGTGTACAAAATTTTTTCTACATACGATGTTTTAGACCTACTATTGTAAAGGAGGAAAGTTTATTTTTATCACTTGACTTAATAATGGAGTCCCGAAGCACCACTATCTCGTGATTAAAATGTACATTAACAAGTTATATATGTTCGTCTTCGCGTCTCAACTGTGTCTTGATCATTTAAAAAAATCTTATTAAATATAAGGAATTCAAGCTTTATTTTCAAAAGCATGTATCACCATCCTTACTCATTAAAGATTATAGCTTGTTCCGTTCTCTGTTGCTAACCTCAAAAGTGTTTAACCCGTTCTTATTTAAATATGATAGAAACACCTTAATATTTGAAATTCGAATAATTCTGGAAGAAATTCTTGTATATGTAGTGGATATCGCTAATTACTGTTACCCGGTACGAATTGTTAACTAATTTGCTCAACCCCCCATTCCCATCCTCACGAAAGTGGTCGACCCAATTTTACTTATATTAGATTAAAGATATCAAGTTCACGTCGAGCTCTTGCTGTTTTGAGAATATATTTGTCCATACACGAGAAATTCATGTTGTTTTGAATTAGGTATCATTGATGTTACTCTCTCGAGATTGTAATTTGTCTCAGACCCTCAGAAGCGTTCAACCCGATTTTATTGAAACCTGACATAAAATGTCTATTCTTCAAAGTTTGAATAATTTTAAAGCGGGTATCATTGTTCTCGCCCGATCAAATTTGCTCGGCCTAATTTAATTTAAATAAGACAAAAGATATCGAGTCCCCGTCAGATTCAATTCAAGCCATTCTCAACATAAGTCACAAAAAAGTCACACTCTCGTTCCCACACCCAAACACTCCCCATTTCCACTTCCCACACTTTCTCGGGAAAATCTCAGATCCGAGAAAGAAAAAAAATGACCAAGCCATCGGGCCGCACGAACCTCGCCTCCTGCATCGTGGCCACAATCTTCCTAATCTTCGTCACCACCATCGCCCTCATCGTCTTCTTCACGGTCCTCAAGCCCCAGGACCCCAAGATCTCCGTCAACGCCGTCCAGATCCCCTCCTTCGCCGCCGCGAACGGCACCGTCCGCCTCACCTTCTCCCAATACGCCGCCGTGTCGAACCCGAACAAGGTGAGCTTCTCGCACTACGACAGCACGCTCCGCCTCCTCTGCGGCGGGGCTCAGATCGGGTTCCTGTTCGTGCCCGCCGGCGAGATCGGCGCCGGACAGACGCAGTACATGACGGCGACGGTCTCGGCTCAGCCGTTCCCGGTCCGGTACGGCGGCGGCGGCGCAGCGACGGCGGAGATCGAGTCGAGGCTGGAGATGGCGGGGAGGATTAGGGTTTTGCTCTTCTTCACGCATCACGTGGAGGCTAAGGCTCACTGTAGCGTCGCTGTTGGCGTGAGTGATGGGTCTGTGTTGTCGATTCGCTGCTAGTGGCATTTTCGGCGTTTCTGCGATTTTTGCTGTAAAAATGTGTTTTTTATATGGATTTGAAGTCTAGAGCTTCTCTAATTAGGTGATGTTGTTAATTTTGGGTCCAAAATTTTAACACACTTGAATTCGAATAATTAAATATTCGATTCAACATGTATAATTGAGGTTAGTCAAATTTGAACTCAAATATAATTTTCCAATATTTGAGGCACAAACAAGCTTGCTCATTTAGTAATTAATTAAAATGTTAATATTTTATCAAATCTGATTAAATTATCTTTAAATTTTAATAGATATACTGTGAGAACACGATGAATCGAGTAAAAATGGAAGTAAGTTTGACCATTTTCTTTAATACGATATCAAGTTTAATTTAAGTCTAATCATACTTTTTCTGATAAATTTGAGCTCATTTCAGTTACAAAAAGTGCTCTTAGATCATTTGTGAACGGAATGTAAGTAGTGTGGTATCATTTTTGAGATGATAATAATCGAACGGGTTTAGTTTAGTTAGATTGAGAGGATTAAACCTAGAAAATGATTTGTATGCAATTAGTAAATGACATGTGCATGATTTGGCATCATATATGAACATTATAAATGACAAAAAGGTGAGTTTAGTATTCCCTACCTCGTACTTTGTTTGTTAGAATAAAAGTATTAAGTTTTCGTCAAGTTTGAGAATTTTACCGCTACAAAGCAGATTCAGAAATAATTTGATGATGTCCTCTTCTACTCTCACGAATCAAGAATATCAAATCTCTATTGAATTTGGAGACGTGTGTCACTTGGTGTTTGAGAAGTTCCCCTTAGGGTACCAAGGGCGGTGTTTTAGACGTTCTCGTTTAATTTTTTAACGGTCTTTAATTTATTTTTCGATTAATTCTCAAAAATAGCTTCTCCATCCGAATAGCCCCTAGCAGTTTTAAACACTGATAAAAGGTCCTTCAATCTTAAAGACCAAAACATGCTATTAAGAGCTGATGAACCCATTGCTTCAACCACATACAACAACAATTTCTGTATAAAAAAAATCCACATACAACACATGACACTACATATTCAAAACACTGCCTTCAGAATGTACTATCATTATACATACTTGTAAAGCTTAGACTCCAACTGCAGATCTTCTCTCCACCATTGGTGAATCCCATGCGCCTGCTTAAAATTGCTCGCCCCCGTCAGGTTCACCGCCAGGCTGGCGGAGGGGATGAGGTGCACCGGCTCGAGCGCCTCCTTCCCACCCAGAACGCTCATGACCAAACCCCCGATCGAGTTCTGCGTTGCCAGCCTCCCCACGTTCCCCGCGCCTATCTTCTCCATCTGCCTCCGGTGCTCGAAGTACCCAATGTACTCCGACGAGATGTGATCTGACGGGTGCACGAACAGATATGGTATCCACGCCGACAGGGCGAGAAATGGGTCGTGACTCAAATCTCTCTTGTGTTTAGCCTTCATTGCTATCGTCAGCCCGGCTGTGACGAAGCTCCCCGCGATCCTGATCCCGTGTTTTATCTTCTTGTCCTTGATCCTCTCGATTGGTGCAGAGATGAACGGCGGGTTGAAGAGATACGCGGCTAGAAATATCCCCGATGTCTTGGCCATTGTCCTCCCGGCGAGCATTGCCAGGGAGGACCCGAGGGAGTGGCCGGCTATCCAGACGTTGGAGGCACCCACGGCGGCGACCATGTTCCGGACAGCTTCCATGGCGATCTCAAAGCGGGACGTCAGGTGGAGCCCGTTCTTGATGAGGTGGAGGTCCATGCTGAGGTCCCGCGACTTGGACTCGCCTTTGGTTATGGTGCCGCGGAAGGTGATCACGTAGCGGGGGCTGTTTGACGCCTGGGGTATGTACTCGAATATGGCTCCGAAGATGGAGGAGTCAACGTGGTCTACAAGTTTGTTGACTAGCTGAAACTGAAGGAACTCCCACCAAGGAGGAGCCAGGGCTTGAGCGCCTTCTCGTCTCTCCTGCCGGTCGCGCTCTAGAATGTAAGAGCCCTGAACCAAACAGGCAGCGACAGCTCTTCTGTGAGGTTCACTAGTCCTGCATGAGAAAACATATAACATTATATCTATATAACTACATAGGTCTAACAGGCAATGCGGTAAAATTCATTTTCATAGGTTGATATTGGATCAAATTGTACGAATTCAATCACTCAAAGTTTCATCTAGAATACTAGTACCGAGTCTTTTCTACAATATGTGCAAAGTCGAGGTGCTATTCCGAATTACATCCAATTGGATAGTAAGTTTCTGATGTGTACTCTTATACATGGCTGGGCGAAGGAAAAGAATAGTCAAGTGAAAATATAATGATAAAAACTTCAGTGATTGCTTCAAATACACGACGACCGTTCTTGATGTTTTGCATTGTAGTGAGATACTCTAAGCCAAATTAATGAAGGATAGCATTTATGTGAAACTGACATTTTCAAGTTATTGTCCAGTTTTCAAATGGTTTAATGCAATTTCAGTGAATTATTTCAACTCTATATAGTCCGCAAAAGAAAATGAAACAATTTCTAGCATTAACCTACAATTTCTAGGGGATGATGATCTTACCAGTCAACGGCAGTTAGGTACAAAGGTCCTGAGAGGTCAAAAACTTCCCTCTCAGAGGCCATTATAGCCTTGTGCTTATCCCTTCAATTCTTGTCTATATCATCAGTAGCCGTTCTGAATTGCAAAAGGAAGAGTCATAAGAGTATCAGCACCAACAACTAAGATTTCGGTGATACAAAACCTACAATGGTTCCCTATTCTGTTTATCACAACAAACAATGCACTTGATCATTAAATCAATGCGGCACTGTCTCGAAACAATTTTCCGATGAACCAGTGAATACAGCAAAACAAAACTTTAAATGGTCAAACAGTGAGTATCTTCAGCATGTAACACACTGCCAACCAACTTTCTGTGTGCCAAGAATGCTAATGCACAAGACCTTTAGAAACTAAATTCTAGAAACATGATGATATTGACCAACATTGATTAAGAATTTCACATCTAGCCAAGTCAAGGGAACTCTTTGACTTTAGAGCATAAACAGTTACTTCGATTTCATCGTCTAAACATACTTGAGCCATCTTGTACTGAACCAAAATTTATCATTCAAGTTATTCAATTCTCAACCCGTAAAATTACAGAACTGTATGCTCTTTTTACTATTACACAACCATCTTAAGTATGTATTATATAACATATGCTGCAAGTCAATGACATTGGCGATCTCATAAAATGCAATACAAGTATACAACTTCGTCTTTTTCTCCTTGTACTCTAATAATGCCCATAATGTGAAAGCAAAATATACATATAACAATTAAACAGACAAGTTGATCCATAATGAAGAAACAGTCAAATGGCCCCGGAAGAGAGCACAAGTCATCGAAACCCATATTTCTTTATCCTCCCGTCAACATACATTTTTTACTCAACATCAATGCCCATTGAGCAAAAGCAAATTATACATAAAACAATTATGCTGGAAACTCAGAAACCGTCACATAGCCCCAGAAGAAAGCAAAATTCATCGAAATCCACATTTCCTTAACCTCTCATCGACACAAACTTATCTAATAGCTTATAGCTCACTAACCCAATAGCCTAACTGTGCCTTCACATCTTAAACAAGAATCAAACACCCAAAATCAAATTACATTTCTTAAAACACACAGCTTGAGCAATCAAACTGATATGAAACCAAAAAAAAAACCTCTCTTTCAAGCCCAATTTCATCCATCAAATAAAAAACTTCAAAAACACTATCTATACGCTCTCCTTATAATTACAGCCCAAAATAAATAAATAAATGCAAATAAACCCCAACCCACACTACAAGATCTGACCTTAAAGGGTTTCTCAGAATCCCGAATCCAAATACATGATCAATTCATCAATTCCCAGAAACAGCAAAGATCCAAATGCAAGTCGACAAACTCTACCAAATCCATCAACCAGACATTATTGGGCACAATCAAGAGGTAGAGAGCTGAATTCGAAGTTCGAATCTGAGACGCGGGAGAGAAATGTACCTCGAATAGACGAGAGATCGAGCAGATCTGGTGGTGGTGGTGATGAAGAACAAGATTATGATCCAGCTAGGTCAAAAACGAAAATTGGGTTCTCTGTTTCTGCTCTGAAATCGAAGCAAAGCTCATAATATGGATAATTATTATATCAATTAATTGATTAATTTAATAATATGGTGGGACCCACTGTCGCGGTTGGTGAGACGGAGCGTTGAGATTCTTATTACTACTTGTCGCAAGTTTCTTCTGTTTCTGTTACAGTTATGGGCAATACGCCAAATACTAACAAAACGACATCGTTTTGCCAAATACCAACGAAACGACACCGTTTTGCCGTTTGATAGAAGAAATTATAATGCTTTTTATATGAGAAATCGTAAAAAAATTATTAATATAATTAGAACATAAAGTGAGTGTTAAGTATCTCACGACATTTTGTACTCTCTTTTTCGAAACATTTGGGACTTCTTTAGAGTAATTTTAGTGACAACATTATGTACTTTCTTTCGAGACATGAGTTAATTTCAGGATATTGTTTCATTTATGGGTCAGTCAGAGACTTTTTTTTTGGGACTCGAGGTACCTCGATTCCAATCTCTTTTGGGATTTGGCAAACTCGTGGGTCACAATTCGGGACACTATCTTATTGTGGGACAATACCAATCTCTGTTGTAGGCGTACATAAATGACCAAATAAAATAAGACATCTCCGATGTGGGACACAGACACAAGCTCTCGCGACGTAGTTTTGTAATTCTCTTTAAGACATTCAATCATTCATAATGATAATTTATAGTCTTTTTTAATGAGAAATCATAAAACAATTTATTGATACATATGATTACAACGTATCCTCTCATTCTAATTCAAATGCTAGAAAGTTGATATTTTTATAATTATCATAACACAAAACAAGAAAGTCATAAAGAACCTGTAATTTTTTTGTAGCCTTTACTATGAAACTTTGATTAATTTCATTACATATATGTGAAACTGAACTTTTTTGTAGCCTTTACTATGAAACTTTGATTAATTTCATTACATATATGTGAAACTGAACTCAAAATTAATCACATTCCTCTACTTAATCACAATATATAACACAACCTATAAACCTATAAACCCAGAAAATACCTAATTCCAGATATGCCAATACTGATGGCCTTTATTTTAAACTTAACTAAACACTTAAAGCCTTTTTTCTTAGTTAGTAACGACTTGCGCTTCGTAACCATACGGGTTCTTGCTCGCCCAGTTCCACAGGTCCCGACACATCTCATCGATGCCATATTTCGCCCTGAAAACGCAAATTATGAAGACGGTTATGAAAATAGAGAATTATATGGTTTTTAGTGTATAAAGTAGTCAATGATGTTTTCAGGATAAATGAAGTGTGAAATTGATGTATACCTCCAATTTAGTTCACTTTCCGCTTTGGTTGTTGATGCATAGACGATTTCAGCATCACCGGCTCGTCGGCCAGCCATTTTCAGAGGGATTTTCTATTGACAGGTTATAAACGATTACATGAAACCATTTTCAGAGGGATATTAATTTATATTGAATCGAAAGGTTGTAAGATATAGTACCTTTCCACAAACTTTCTCAAACGATTTCACCATCTCCAAAACTGATGTTCCTTTCCCGGTCCCCAAGTTGTACACTTCACAGCCTGGAAAAGATACATCAGAAGCGATGAACACCAAATCTCAAAACCCGACTCACATGCATATCATACATGCATGGAACAAATTTGCCTATACAAAACCAAATTTTTCGAATAATAGAACTGTAATAATAAACTCTTACCACCCCCTTTTACAATGACAATAAAAGAGTGTATGTGCTTAAATTTCAAGTACTTGGTTAACAAAATTTTCTGACCCAAGAAACCGACATTACCAGAAAATGACGAGAATCCAACCAGATTAGAGATTATATCACTCCAGAAAATGAACAAAATCAGTAGCCTGAATAGTGATGAATTTGCAAATTATCGTTTAAATGGTTGTAATATCAAATAGTAGAAAGCATATGATGTGATTCAAATATATAGAAACTTACAAAGTTAATATGCAGAAAAAAGACAACGCGTGACAAGATTTAGGAGGAAAAGAGCATACCTGTATTAGAGTCAGATAGCTTGTTCACTGCTGCTATGTGACCATCTGCTAAGTCAACAACATGAATGTAATCTCGTACCTGAAATATAATAAATGGTATCACAATACAACTTTATCAGTTTTGGGGCCAAAATAATTTGGAAGATAAGCAAAACCATCAGTAACATCTAGAATTTCCTTTTCATAAATGTACAGAAATCGAAAAGCTAATATCTGGCCTATGAGCGGTTTATCAGAGGATTGTATATTGAAAGGGCTTTCAGAGCCATAAACAAACATTTAACGGGAAATTTCATGAAAAGCGCACACTAATAGTGAGGGACATACCCCGGTACCATCCACTGTATTGTAGTCATTTCCGTAAACGGTCAGAGCATCCCTCCTACCAACAGCAACTTGCTGCACAAAAGGCATGAGATTGTTTGGAACTCCTCGGGGATCTTCACCAATGAAGCCACTAGGATGAGCTCCAACTGGATTAAAGTACCTTAGCAGAACGATTTTCCATTCCCCATCAGACTTGTGCACATCACGACAGATCTCTTCAATATACAGCTGGAAAAAACATAAAGAGATTGAATACGTGAATAAATGTTCAAATACACTTTCATTCTCTATGCCGTTTGCTTATCGTGCAAGTGTGCAACTAGCAAATATCAGTCTTATACCTTGGTTTTCCCGTATGGGTTCAACGCACTCAGAGGGAACTCCTCAGTACATGGAACCTCCTTTGGCCAACCATAAACAGTAGCTGATGACGAAAATACAAGCTGAAAATTATTCAAAACCAAAAGTCAGTAGAATTGCACAAAACGAGTAACAGTAGGTCAGTAACCACAACAAGTCATTCATTTTTTTTGGATCAGCAATAATACGGGAAAATCCTACTCTAATATCTAACCTAGTGTTTGTAGCAAGATTCGAACTCAAGACCTCACATATGTTAGAGTCAATTCCTTACCACATCAAGCCATTCATATAGTAAAAAACGAAATCACATCAGCAGAGCCGGAAATTTTCTTCAAACCCAAAAGAGTACCAAAGTCAAAACCATGTCAAACTATAACAACTAACATTCAGAAACTAGAAAAAAAACTTGAGAGCTAAGAGATTTTGACTTTCCAAGTAAACTACATCAGCAGAGCCAGAAATTTTCTTCAAACCCAAAAGAGTGCCAAAGACAAAACCTTGTCAAATGTCAAACCAAAACAACTAATGTGCAAAAACTAGTAGATAAACTTAAGAGCAAAGAGATTTGACTTTCCAAGTAAACTAAACTACACAAGAGGATACCTTTTTGCATCCATGTGCAGCCATGACTTGTAACAGGTAAATGGTCCCTATCATGTTGTTGTCATAGTAGAGCAATGGTTTTTGCACACTCTCACCAACAGCTTTCAATCCAGCAAAATGAATGACAGCATCAAATCTGAATCAGAAACATAACAAGAAGACTGAGAAAAGGCTAAAACTGTCACTTTTGGGCACAGTGTAAAGCTAAACTGTGCAAGTGCCAGTTTAATAGAGGACCCATTTACATAAACATTCTCAAAAGTATATTACAGTAGATATTTCTGAAAATGATAACACACACTGTCACACAGCAAATAAAGATCTGAGCTTTCTGAAGTAGAAAAGTCTATAGTCATGAAGAATATTGACCAAAACTTGAAAACTTCAAAATTAAATATATTTTTAAGGTAAAGGCCTGAAGTCTCAATCAAACCCACAAGAACTTCCCCAAATCTGAGACATTAAAATATAAATTCAACAGTAACTCACAAGAACCCAGAAAAATCAAAACCATGAAGAGACACCAAAATATCAATTCAACAGTAACTCACAAGGACCCAAGAAAATCAAAACCATGAAGAGACATTAAAATATCAATTCAACAGTAACTCACAAGGACCCAAGAAAATCAAAACCATGAAGAGACATTAAAATATCAATTCAACAGTAACTCACAAGGACCCAGAAAAATCCAAACCATGAAGAGACATTAAAATATCAATTCAACAGTAACTCACAAGGACCCAGAAAAATCCAAACCATAAAGAATTAAAGCAGAATTTTAAAGGCACTTCATGAAAATTAACCCTTACTTTGTTGTGGAAAAAAGCTTCTCAAGTGCTGGTTTGTCCCTGAGGTCAATCTGCAGGAAACAACAAAATTCTGTAGATCAGAGCCACTAAAAACAGTAAAATTAACATCAATATTAAATTAAGCTTAAACCAAAATTGTGTCAGAGTGATGCAAATTACAAACTATAAAAATCAGTTTCTCTTCTTCTATCATTCAACCAAATTGTATAAAACAAACGACCATCACTGAAAATGTTCGAACCTGTGCAAGCAAGCAATTGAAGTTAGTTCAACATCCAAAAAAAATCTGAGAGCACCCAATTCACAAACATTCCCAAATCACCCAAAAAAATCGAACAGAACCCAAATCAAGCAAAACACGAAATCTTTCGAAAACGAATCAACAAACCAAAACCCACCAAAATCGAACAACGGAGAAGAGCGTATACCTCGTAAAACGCTAAGTTATGGCCGAATTTACCGGCGAGCTCCTTGACCCTCTGGACAGCGACAATGGAGGAATTGTCGAGGTTGTCGACCACGACGGCCTTGTAACCGTCCAGGAGCAACTGGAGCACCGTGTGGGACCCAACGTAACCGGAGCCTCCGGTGACCAGTACCGTCTTCGTCATGCCGGAGTTGCAGAGAACGGCGGCGAAGTGAAGGAGAAAAAAAATGCTTTCACTCTCTGAAATGTAAACTGAACGAAACGGTTCGGTTTGTATTTATAGGGTCGGGTCTCGAATTTTGATATTTTTTTCGGGAAAATAAATAAACAAGGAATTGATTGGGCGGATGGGGACACGTGGCGGAATATGGGAGGCGGTGACGTTTATTTAATGACCCGATGGTAATTTTTTTGGGATAATTCCATGTACCACCCCTAAAATATTTCAAATCTCACCCAACACCTCCTGAAATCATTATTCTCACTAGCACCCCTTAAAATTGACAAAAATTTCAATCGTAAAAAATTTATTGAAAAAAAGACAAAAATACCCATTTCCCTCATCATACCCTATGTCTCTCCTCCCTTCCTCCACCGTCGCCGGCGAGCCTTCATTCAGGAGTTTCGAGACGAGCCTCCTCGACTTTCGGCGAGAACCACGGCGGAAAATCGAACTCGACCTTGAAGATCTTCCCGTACTCTTGTGTTGGAAGGCCAAAACGGTGGACACGCGGCAGGAGGGGATTGACCGGAGGGAGGCTCGCCGGCGACGGTAGAGGGAGGGTTCGGTGGGGCAATTTCGTTTCTGGAGAGGGATGGATAAGAGACAAAGGGTATGTTGAGGGAGAGGTAGAGAGTGGTGAGGGAGAAAGGTATTTTTATCTTTTTGTAATAAAATTTTGACAACTGAAATTTTTGTAGTGAGAATAATGGTTTTAAAGGGTGTTGGGTGAGATTTAACATATTTTAGGAGGTTGTATCTGAAATAACCCATTTCTTTTTTCTGTTGCGGGTGAGATAATATGGAGTTTTGTTCGCGATCTTTTAATTTGAAATGACTGAATTGCCTTAACTACTATTCTTTGTGTGTTTTTTATGTATTCAAATATTCAAGTATACATGCCATTCATGTATATTCATAAACCAAAATATTCAAATATATATTTCATTTACTATAAACATAAATAAGACAAGAAACAAAGTTGATTATTGCAAACGTTGGCAAAAGCAAAACTTGGACAAGACGAGAACAAGAAACAGAGTGGAGATGAGAACAAGGAACAGCGTGGACCCCAAGTGGCTTCTTCTAATTACAGACCACTTTCCTTGTCATTAGCGTTAATTGCATTGATTAATGATAATTGCTAATTTTGTTTTATCTGTATAGAAAGAGTGTGAATGATATGATTGATTAACGGCTTTGGTATTAACAAAAATGGTTTAATTAGCGTGATAATTAAGGGTCAATCTCGTGAACAAGTGCCATTAACGTGACCTTAATTTGAGCGCGACTATGTAACTGATATATGGTTCCGAACTCAATTTATATAGATTTTTTTATAAATAAAGAGATGATAATTGTGATCAATACTTGCAATATTATCCAATTATTGCGTTTAAATTAAATATTTGAGATTCTTGGGTTGTTAGTTGTTACACTAATTAATTCAAAGATGATAATTATTGGTGTTCTATTTAATAACTCTAGATATTAAAATGAGTGGAGATCTACAAATAATATTATGTTTACGTGTCAATAGTATTTTGTTTATTGATTATTCTTAAGAAAATCGGCTCAACATTAACATTTAAAAAAGAAGAAATTTTGAATATTATTAAGTAGATAAAACTAGGAGTGATCCATTATTAATGAAGATTATTTTATTTTCTTGACATTATACTGAACAGTCGAAGCAATACTTGGTGAAATAGATCTCACATTATAATCGAAGCTAAAATTAATTAGAGCATATTTGGCTAATTCATGAATCAATACATTACAAATACGACGAGCAATAGATATAGTTATACCTGCCCCCAAGACAGTAAATATACGACAAGAGTCAGAAACGATGTCTCAAATATGTTCCTACCCTAATTTTTGTGGCAGATGTAATTCATTACCCCGAGACAATCAAATTCTATCACCGTCTTCGCCTAATTCTTCTCTTTTGCCTGCTAAAGAATATTGATTTTTATGAAACAACTCAGTGACTGTTAATTGTATGGATAATTGTATAGGTTCAACTCAATAAATAAATATTATAAGATTGAATTCGTGTTTGATTTTTTAGTTTCAAGTGAACTAAATTTTTATATGAGTGTGAATTTGACCATGTGAAAAATACCAAAAAAATCATGTATTTTTATGAATTTGATAGAATATATGCTAAGTCGATCTCAATAGTTTCTTATTTAATTTTGTTTATTTTAATTATTGCTCTAATTTTAGTGGAAGTGTTGATCACGGAAGTGCATGAAAATCAGAGATCTTTACGTCAATGTGCGGGAACAGAGAAGAGAGACTCGTATAAGATAAGCTTTAGAGGAACAAATATTATTGCATTATCATAAAGTACAATCTATTATTTATTAGTGATTTTTGTTTTAAGTCAAACGATAGGTTAGGGTTGTGTGCATTGTCAAAAAGTAGCACTATTTATTTGGATAACTTACGCTTACATCTTTCTGTTGAAAAGAAAAGTATAGAGGAAAAAATAGTATCTCCTCAATACACGAAATATCTTATCTCTTTACCTTTATGTGTTATCATCAATTGGCCATCCACGAGACTTTGGATTAGTGATATGAAATTATCGAGATATACTCTATTTTTCGGTGAGAAACCGATAAAAATCGTATTGGTTGAGTAATTATTGAACAAATTATCTATAATACATAAACTACTTTTGATTTATTTAAAAAATTTTAATTCACTGACTCAAATCACATGATACGGCTTGGTTCAACCTATTCTCTCATAAAAATCTTTACGGTGTTTTTTTCTCAGGTCGCTTTAAAAATTTGGTTGGTTTCTTCGATTGGACAAGAGTAATTGCAATTCAATCAAGGATAATGTATGTATTTTTGATATTTTCAGATTATGTTATCTCACAACTATAGTTAATTAAAGTATTGAAAAGGAGAAAAAAAATAGTTAATATATGAAAATAAAAAATGATATAGTTTTTTTAAGGTAGAAAAGTGATATAGTTAATTCTACAAAAATGTTCTTTTCTTTTAATTTATAAAATTGTTTGAAGTATTATTTTATTAAAATATTATATATGTATTACAATAAAATATTTTGAGTCCAACTGCTCTGTTTTTATTTTTTGAAAAGAGTCCAACTACTCTCTTTTGTAGGCACTATGGTGGAAAAATTATAACTCTACAGTCTACAAACCACCACACAGTACACAAAAGGTCATGTACTCCAACGAGGCTGCTACTCACAAAATGCTTATTTTATTAGTACGCTTTTGGCGGCAGGGAAAAAAATTAACCCATGATCATATATCTTTTCCAAGAATAAAGAACACAAAATGTTCAATTATCTCCAACTTGTTACATTGATCCCGATTAATTCTGATAATCCTTAGAATATCCTCTCCATTGCAACAGTGCTCAACATTTTTAAAAACAGTGTGACAGACAACTCTTAGTTGTCTGTAAAATGTCGTAAAAACACGAGGGCATTAGTTCTAATCCCCACACATGCGATTATTTCTGATAAAAAGGATACACGAGGTCGCAATATGTGGATGAGGCGACATAAGGATATGAGGTCGCTGGTTCTAACTTTTGAACACAAAAATAAACTTCCCACACCCAATGCTGAAAATGTCAGTTAAGAGCAGTGATCTAAAAATTGTTGGGCGCTAATCGATCGGAGAAGACTTTCTAGGAGATAATTTAAAATTAGTCAGAAACTAATTGAAAAATAAATCAAATTAAAGAATTACTCGAGAATTATAAAGTATTAATTGAGGACTAGCCGAGAGATTAACAGGGAATGAAAGTAGGGATTTTTTTTCCCAACATTTTAAGAGACAGTTGCAAGACTTAGGCACTCACATGGGTATGGCCCCCAAGTTCTCTGCACTTGACCACCACCAGAACAGCAATTCTTAAAATGTAAATATGACAGTGTGTTCTGGTAATAAACAAAGAAGGGACAGCTCAACAAAGAACATACTCTTTTCAGTGCCTCCACACACCATGGAAGTAGCAAAACTAGGCCATTGCTCCTTTCTTTATTCAGCATAACAACAAAGACCAGCTTATATAAATAAAACAAACACAAAATGGATTGTCTTGTCTGTTTAGTACACACAATACAAGAGAGGCAATTACTTACAAATTTACAAATTACCTCTGTGATTTGGGATCTGAACTGGCTGCTGAAGGAGTCTTTCCCCGACTTGACCCGCAGATCATGAGTAGAATTGCCCTCACAATGTGTGGCCAAGAAATTGGTTGGATTGAGCATCGTGAGAGAATAAAAATAGGATCAATGATTCATAAGTCGGATGTCTGAACCTGTTCTGTGGGCATTGGTTCGGAACTAAGTAGCCTCTCTGCTTCGTCGTTTGCTTCAACTTGGATTTTCCATCTCTGTGTGAAATAGCAAATGACCATTATAACTTAAATATTCACAAAACTATAAATAAGAATGGCTAATAACAATAATCACATATATAAAGAATATAAAAACGGGTTAATATCATAACAGACTAGATATTTAGCTTCATATTCAACTTCCTTCTCTATAGCGTCGCAAGTTTGCGCACTAACCCACCCTATCCCATATACTCAACCCGACATCCCTTGATGAACTGAGAAGATGCTACCGATGAATACTTGGACAAGAATCAATAAGCCACTCTCTACTATACTAAGATGATCCAAGATTTCATTACCAAAACATACCCTCGTCTAATAAAAATTCAACTTCTATTTTAGTTTGACAACATGAATACGGTCAACCGATTCTGAATCATTGTTAATTGACTCAATTCTATTGCAAGATAAACAAAATTGGCTTTCGAGTAATGGGAACTTGCCTCTTCAAGATTTTCTAGCTCCATGAGTTGCTGTATCTGTTCAGCAATATTTTCCTGAAAACAAAATCATTGGATTGAATATACTTCCACTGTTAGATCAAAGCTTGAAAAAATATTTAATCATGTTGCACATACCACATTGCTTGCGGCTTCAGCGGCAAGAACATCAGAATCCATTTCAACCTCTATTTCAATCATCGAAGATATCTAAAAATGGTTGCATCACCAGTTATATTAGATTTTTTTTTGTCGTTTATGGTAGATGAGGCTGAAGAATTTTCAAGGCTAAGGTTTTTCTTCTCATTCAGAAAACATACTCTTGCAAAGCTGTCAATAAGTTCAATACGACCCTTGAGGGACTTTTCCAAGCCTTCTCGGACTCTTTGAACTTTACTCCTCCGAGCACTGAAACGAATCAAGGACTGTCTTACACGAGTGAACTTCAAATCTCCAATTAAAGTTGGGAATGACATGTAGTCAGCAGTCATAGCATAGCAAGAATTCATTACAAAAAATGTTTTTAGGGTTTCACCGATAAGAAGGTTCTCCAATGGCAAAAATTTTGTTCTCCAGCTGGCACATTCTTGCCAGCATCCAAACCTGTAAAAAAAGAAAATTTATTATGGAAATGCAAACCAGTTAGGTGATTATTAAGAGGGAAATCTCACAAAGGGTAAGTAGTTGACAATACCAGTCAAAACTAGCAAGAAGCATACCTCTTTTTCAGCTGCTTCTTTCAGGTCTTTGATACGAGACTGGAGAATATCATATTGAGATAAAAGCTGCTGCTTGATGGCGGTCACATCCACTGACTTCTGAGGAAGCTGGCAACAGCAAAAAATAAAAATATATATTCAACTACATATTTTTTAAAGAAAAATACAGAGGCATAAAATCTCATATGTAACTTAAGAGGGAAAAAAACAACTTAAAAGATTGTGGCGAAGTAACTTAGATGTACGTACCCGACTCAATTGGGGCAAAACCAAAGTGTTTAAAGTAGCTCCAAGAGCAACAGATGAAACAAGAGCAACTGAGATGAACTGTGGCAAGCTGGGATCAATAAATCCAGAGGCAGCATCTCCAGAGGCCAGAATAGCAAGAACTGGGAAGAGGACGGAGGGTCTGAGCAAAGAGGCATTTCCGTCTTTTACGGGGGCTCTTAATAGCAATGACTCCCGGCCATCTTTATGGTTGGTCATGCACATAGGCTCTGCAGGGTAGAAGCTGGGGGTCTTTGTGTTAAACTTAAAGGGACCCACCTCTCTATAAACATTTGATGGAGCAGCTAAAGCAATGGTTACCCTTTCTCCTACTTGTGCTGGTAGATCGACTGTTTCAGTAGCAAACCTGTGTGTGCGGGCCAAACCAGAAGGGGTCTGCACCTGAAGAGTCACAAAACAAAAAGTTGTTTGAATGAGATATGACAGGTTTAGCCCACTGCCATAAATTGATAGCAAAGGATATCATTGATTTTCTCAGACGACAAAGTAGTGGGAAATCTATACCACAATGGAGTGAACAGCGGCAGGAAGGCTTTGCTTCATAAGTTGCAGGAATTTTAGCCCCCTTTTCCATGCTGGAACTTCCATGCTGCGTTCGGCAGGAGGAGATCCTTAGCAAAAGTGAATGTACCAGAATCAACACCATACACAAATATTGTGTCATCAACACAACTCAACGGGAGTGATAGATTTATTTCACAATTGAACTACATGAAAAAAAATGTTATTTTAAAAAAGGAGAGAAATGTAATAGTATTTAATGCAATGAAGTTATTTCTAGATATCAAACAGATCACGCCCTACCGCAAATGCTCTCCTATGATCCTATCCATTCCAAACTATTACGAGAACAAGAAGAAACTAAAGTGATTCCAGGTTAGGCCCAAGGAAAGATTTCATATAAACTAGATTTTTTTATTGAACAGACATAACAGAGTGAAGCTAACCTGATTTCTTCTGACTCAATACTAAATATATTGCCAGAAACAAGCTCATACTGGTACCGGCACTTGGAACAAGATACAATCTGCAGCAGAAGCAAATTACATGTTAGAATGCAACACAATCATAAGTACATATTTGACACCGAACAAGGAGACAGACCATACATTTGTACTCTTAACATTTTGCAACAAGATACAATCTGCAGCAGAAATTTTGACTACAACAAATTTGTTAACTGGCTGTTTAAAAAATGTATGATACGGGTGAAGAAGGAAATAGACATCTTATTTCCATCATGAGCTTGAATGGAACAGTAGAGAGGAAGCCTTTTAGGAGGGATGAAGAGAACCAAGAAAAATAAAATTTATGGGTTCTATAGTTTTACTCAGGGCATTGAGACTTGGAGTTTTGACACCAAATTACTTGTAGTTAAAGTAATATATAGTGCCATTTAGTTTCCCCATATTTTGGTAAAACTAGCCCAAGACAAGCCGATGGCTCCACTTTTTTTTTTTGTGATTTTTGGTTCAAGTGGGCAATATGACACTTGATCCTCCTAACGTTTTCAGGGAACAAAAACCAGATGGACAAAATCTTCTCTAATACCTGAATACCGTGTTGAGGTTGCACAACAGCAACAGCTATCATGCAACTCGGGCATCTCACTACCTTCCCAAAAGGAACCTGCAAAACGTCCAGAGATCAAAAAAAATCACCAAGCTATATACCCTGTACTATTACTATTAGTCTAGAATGATGCTGGGGAATGTCTGAAAAATTAAACAGAAAAATAAATGTACCTCCTCACCAGGAGAAACTCCCACTTGGCATATATCCGCTATCAACCTCAGAGCATCCGAAACACGCAACGAAGCCGCTAGACCCTTAACTAATAGGTTGTAAACGTTTACATCTGGCCTCGACCACTTCCATCTCTCGACAAGAGGGCCACTCTCACTAAAACCTATGAGAATGCAAGTTCATCAGTCTCCCAATGTCTCATCCAATCCAAAAAAAGAGTAAACACTACCCTACATGCAGATCAAGCCTCTTGATCTACCTCCTCCGTAAATGTAAATCCTCATATATTTTCTCCAAATATCAGAAACACACAAGTCCAACCAACCAAGCAATACAATCAATCAAAACACATAAAATTTTCAATTCCAAATCTCGAACTCAAGCAAAAGCTACCTTGATCGAAACTCGAGCGCATGGCATAAAAAACCGAGAGAGCCAGCTCCACATTGCTCCGATCAAGCGCCGCGGCAATAACAGTACAGCAGTCGGAGACGCTCACAACACCGCCGCTCCTCCGGGACACCTCTCCGATCACCGCGAGCGCTCCGTCCGCGTCCTCGGCGGCCGAGACTCTACCGATCGTCTCCTCGTCCAGGACCGAATTCGCCGCCGCTTCGCCGCCGCTCCCGCCCGGCGAGCCCCTGGCGACGACGATCGGCCTCGACGCGGCGGCGGAGAGAGTTAGGGTTCTGGAGGTGGAGGTGGAGGACAGGGACAAGAGGGCGGTGCTGTGGCGGTGACAAGAGGAGGTGTCTGTGGGCTTGGAGGAGAGGCGAGAGAGCCATGGAGAGCCCAAGTTCAGAGTCATCGAAGAAGAGAAGAGCTCTGTGTGAACTGTGAAGTAACAGAGCTCGAGAGAAGCGAAAATGGATTGGGATTGGGAACGAGAGGCTACGAGGAGGAGGAGAAAGCGAGGGAAGTGATGGAGCAGGAGGTGTGGGCGTTGTGTTCCTGTGGGTGAAGGTGTAGGAACTGGAGATCTCTGGGTTCATTTTAAGCCGTTGGATTGTGGGAACAGGCGAAAGTATATAAAAGATGAGAAAATCAGAATGGAGGTGCGGGGAATCGAACCCCGTGCCTCTCGCATGCGAAGCGAGCGCTCTACCATATGAGCTACACCCCCGATGTGATGTTCAGTGCAAAACAATTTTATATATTTTTTTTGGAGAAATGATGGAACCATTATTGTAGGCTTATGTTATTTCTTTTGTAATTAATATCATCATCATCATTGGAATTTGGTTTTCATACCAACGTTGTTTTGTAATTATAATTTTTACTAGTAACAGTCACTATGATTGGGATGTTCGACAAAAAAATGAAAGAATTTAATTTTATTTCCTATAGGAGAAAATTGTCTTTTTAAAAAAAATTGAATTGAGAACAGATTTAAATTGTTTTTAAAAAGTAGTTGTTGCTTGTGGCGAATGAGAGGACGGAGGCGAAGGTGAAAAAGAGGAAGGGGCGGAGGAGGAGGGAGGTGAAGAGAGTGGTATTCACTTGAAAATTTGATGAATAGTTGAAGGTAATTTCGTTTTTTCACACAATTGAAATTGAACCAGATTAGATGATATTTAATTTTGCTTCAATTCAAGAGCATTTTAAGTATTTTTAGTATTTTAAGAGTAAAGTGTCCCAAAATGTAATTCAGGGTACTGAGAAAAAAATATAGAGTATGAGAAAGTGACAAAAATGTATATTCAGGATACGCAAAAATGTCATTTTCCTTAATTTTCCTTAATTTTATTACTAACAGTCAGTATGATTGGGATGTTTAACAAAAAAATGAAACAATTTAATTTTAGTTCCTAGAGGTGAAAATTGATTTGAGAACAGATTTAAGACTTTAGATATCAGACCAACAAAAATCAAGAAATTTAAATCAAATTGATTCAAACTCCACCGATTTGAATTTTCTAAAGTTAAAATCTGAACAATGAACACCCTTAAGCACAGTGATTTGAACTTGTTACTATACCAAATATCTGCTATATTAGAAGTGGAAATCAAAAACAAAAAAAAATGAAACAATTTGAAACACAATCAATAGCTGGTATTGAAACCCAAAAAATTGCTTCTGCCATTGCCATCACACATCCAAAAGACAGTGGTTGTTGTATAAACAAAAAGTTGGGGATCAAAATGGAACAAAATGTGCACACCATGGTACAGTCAACAAGAAACAAGGCAATGAGAATGCCAAAGATTATACACTGGAACAAAAAGAGTAGTAACCAAAGGTTGATTACCCATGTCAAAATGTGGATGGAGCTCAAGTAATGTCCAAGCTTGCATCGGCTGGCTTTTGCAGGAAGACCAAAAGTTTCCCATTCCCCACTTCAATCGGCTTGTTAGAATCTCGACTCAATAGTCAAACCGTCCTCTTCCCCATGGCAGCCTTTGTTGATCACCCCAGTTGCGTGGAACAGCGTTGCTCGGGCGTGCTGTGGCTCTCATCCTCTGCTCCTTCATGTTTGCAAACAGAGAATCGAGAGTCTGAGGCCTCTGAGTTGGCGCTGCGTTGACTTGCTGCTGTCTCTGCTTATATGGCTGGTGTTGCAGTTGCTGCAAACCAAGTATGCACAAGCTTGTAAACATTTTGGAAGAAAAATATTCCAGTAGAGAAGTCGAGTACAAAAAATAGTTCTGCTGCACCACGCGGCTGCTTGGGACCATTCCGTGTTTAGCAAAACTGAAGATTTGCCTCGATTTTCTCATTTATTCATGCATACTACTACCATGTGTTAACCAACTGAGCGGTGGTAACTAACTAACCACAATGATCAATTTGGCATTTGAAGCATAATTAAATTCAAAGGTCCTATCAGAGTTCTAAAAAATATTACGCGCTAGTCGGGCAAATAGGGCCCCAGTGGACTAATCGGGAATTAACAGGGGATTAGTAGTACAATTCGAGGATTTTTAGAACAGTGGGTCCTATATCATATGACTAACTAATCAGAAGGATCTTATTGGCATTTTAAAGCATGATTAAATTCAAAGGT
Organism: Geranium rotundifolium; assembly: GCA_963920655.1. NCBI lineage: Eukaryota > Viridiplantae > Streptophyta > Magnoliopsida > Geraniales > Geraniaceae > Geranium > Geranium rotundifolium. The sequence goes on from OY987313.1 coordinate 2,410,733, forward strand.
CCTATAGGCTATATCATATAACTAACTAATCAGAAGGATCTTACTGACATTTCATGCATAATTAAATTCGAAGGTGGAACGTGGAAACTCAGGCTGTGTGGGTATATAATGCTGAATGCTTATATAATCATATATTATGATGGGAAAAATACATAGCAGCCATGAAATGATCATAGAGTACCTGTGAATGAAAGCCTCCATTTGCAGGTCTCCTTTGGACTGCTGGGCCACCAACCCTGCATTTAGAAATAAGAGAGAGGATTATACAACTAAAACCAATATGGACTAACCTGGAGCTGACTCCAACATTAGAAGCAAGCGCTTTCCAGAGTTCCCATGCACAAAAGATCAATTGATCGTAGTGAAATCGTTGTAGTATAGATAAATTCACTATTGAAAATCAGGGCATTATAAATTCTGTATATCTTGACCATGTTCTCATAACTTGGAGTTGCTTTTCGACACTTGGACAAAGCACACACATTTCTTTGTAGCTGAAAGAACACTTAAGTAGAAGGTGGCTTCCTATGCAACTTCAAAAACCAGTTATCAGCATAAAGTTGACCTGTTAACCCGAGAACCCACAGCTAGTTCTACAGGATACAGGTACATTCCTCTAGGAACATTGAGATTTGTACCCTTAAGTCCCTAGTCCCTAGTTTCTGCTCACATCACAGGCTCAGAACATATTAGACCTATGCTTTTGGCCAAAACTATAGTGTTCTCCATCTAGCATATTCGTCAATTCTACCTCATGCATCAAATTTTAACCACCTATTTAATCCCCTAAACATTCTTCTCTTTCTGATTACACCACAGGCTCGAAACGTATTAGAGCTATATTGGCCAGAACTATGTTGTTCTGCAGCAAGCATACTCTTCTATCCAACCTCACGCAACAAATTTAGAACCCAACCACCCATGTAATATGTAACTAAAGACACAAATAAGCAGCAGGACCAGCGCCATGCAGCTTTATCCTTCAAGGAGTCGTAAATCTTGCCAACTCGAGATAGCCCTATCCATGAAAAGATGATAGCAAAGCAAGCCCTATCATGTTGTGGAGTATAGATATAGAAAAATTGCAAAAGCTCATAACCAAGAAACTTGCACACTGATTCCCGATGAAGCACAACAAGAAGAACCATTATCAGAATAATATTAACATGAATATTCCCACTGCAACATGCATGTGCTCTTCCAAGAATGATATTTCATATCTCCGCAGTTCAAACTTAGATGATGACATATCCCCACTTCCATAGCAAAAATGACACATGTTCAATATGCACTGCTTGGCCTCATTGATGGACTTAAAACACCGCTGATATGAAGGTTTAATGGCTTAGTAACGCAAGCTTTTGAATCGGGAAGACATAAAGCAAATAGTCGACACTCAAAAATATCAACAGACAGATATATGATGTGGCTCCACCGCTTTATCTAAGTTGCTACATTTAACCAGAAGCACACGGCAGAGGTCATCACCAATACTGAAGGACCATAATTTACCTGCAATAAATCCACAATTAAAGAGATATTCCACCAGGCATGCTGCACCAGGAAACATTACCCCAGTCCTTCCCAGTACCATGATTAACAAACTATAGAGCCGAGCAAAACTAAAATATTTATCAACCGTAGTTTATGGTATGAAATGATAATATGGAATTGTCTAGCAAATCACCTTTGTTTATTCCAACTCGCTGCCCCATTATGGCTGAAAACCCTGTTGTGAAGAGGAGCAACAGCAGCTTTTCGTGCAACCTCAGTTGCCAATGGAAATTGGTTTCCTTGGAAGCTTGACCTTCTCTGAGCTAGAGCACCCTGTTAAACAGACAAATAAATATTCAAAAAAGCTATAATAAGCAATGGTCAATATACATAGGCAAAGCTCATTCTACAACCCTATTGTACCTGTCTCATAGAAGACCTGGAATCCATAAAACGCCCCACTTTCATCGCCTTGTCATGAGTTTGATTGTTCTGAAATTTATTATTTTTATTCTGCATGAAAGATAATGTCATGTATCACATCAACCAAACAGTATAATGATACTTAGCAATAAAGGTTTATTTACCGGAGCCCTTTGTGCGCTCTTTGCCTTTGGTTTAGTTCCCGCAGTTTTATTTTTAGACAATTTGATGATGTCATCTGTGTCAATACAAGCAAAGCAATACTGATCAGAATTCAACAAAAATACAAAACAAAACTTTAAAACTCACATTTTTTCCGATCTCACCTAAAGCCATATCCATTTTCTTTTCCGTGAGAGCAATCGCCTCAGTAGTAAGCGGTTTAGCAGCCATCTGCCATATGATATTAAAGAAAGTCATTTACTGTAGAACCCTACAGGAACCGTAGAACATCATATCCAACAACTAAAAGCTAGCAACTAAGCTACAAAACACTCCATTAACCCTACATTTTACAAATTTTATCACAACAACAAAAAATTGTGTACAGTTCTAAAAAAACATTTTCACAAACACTAAATCAAGGCAACAAACTACAACAACACAAAATCTACCATAAAGTTTTGAAAATTAACAATTAAGCCAGTCAAACACAAACTATAAGCAAATTGAGATATTAGATAAGCAAAACCCTAACCAAATCAAAATTCTCCTTCGCTTTTAGCTCCTCTGAGAACCACGAAAACAAATCAACACAGTGCTACACAGTAAACGAAGAAATGAAACCGAGTTCACGCATCCATATACGCATACACAAGAATCGAAGACCTCCACACACAAAACATGCTTCAAATGAAACAGAAACGAAGCAACGAACCGATTGTGGAAACTGGAACTTCGCGAGAGCTCGAGACCGGGAAGCGAATCCAACAGAGGTCTCTAGGTTCAGAGGCTATATTTCACGGAGACGATGGCTTCGAAGCTTCTTCGAGCGAAGAAGCGAAAATGGAGCAGTGGCTATATTGTAGCTACCTGAAGAAGCGGCTAGTTGAAGAGTGAGTCGGAGAGGGTTGAGAGAGGATTTGTGTTGAAGACGAAGACAGGAACGACGTCGTTTGGTCGGCGGATTCTATTTGACGAATAAGCGGTAGTGATGGAACCGCCTTTGATCGGGCTTTTCCTGACCGTTCGATGATGATGGTGTTACTGTACGGTGGGAGAATCTGGTACACCGCATCAGATCTTGGGTTTCGACGCCACATCATTGATGTTCGTGAGGATTGATACGTGGCGATGTGTTATTGGTTTTGTGTGAATATACGAAAATGGGATGAGTCTAGCAAAATCTTAGTCCCTAACTTGTTTTCTTTTCATAACAACAGTTTCATATACCTAATTATCTTGAAATAACAATTTTATATCTTTATTTATTTACTTTTTTAGTAATAAATTATTGACAATTTATTCTTAAAATACTTAAATTATCTCTAATTTTTATTTTAATGTCATTCCGTCAGGCATAATTAAAATCAAAATTATAGGTAATTTTGATATATTAAGATGTATTAAACAATCATTATCCATTTTTCTTTTAAAATTAAGCATTTTTGGTAATGTTGTTGGCAAAATTTATACCTGCTTTGGCTATCCCTGTCCATAAAAGAAAAAGTATTAGCCACTAATTTTTTTTGTTAATTGATACAAGTACGAACAATATTTACATTCAAAGTTAGGATGAAAAAAAGAGATAATATTTTTGATTTGATAGTTTTGATGAAACTGAGGTAAGATGATAAATCTTGTTTCAAACTCGCATGTTGTCATCTTGATAAAAATATTATAAAATCGGCAAAACGGGGCATAAATCACAAAATAAGGTCCAAACATGAGCAATTCAATTAACTCAAGCCAAAACCAGTAAAAGAAGTGAAGAGGTCAAGTAAATTATTGCTGGGACGGAGTTAAAAAAAACAAGTTTATTCTACGAAACAAAATAATTCTCAGTTGACTCCATAGATCCACTTCTCGGCGTTGCTTGTGAAGCTCACCAACTCTTCTGGTTTGAACCACAACTTGATCTCATCTTTGGCTGTCTCTGGGCCGTCACTTCCATGGATGATGTTTCTGCGTAACAAAACCATATAAATCAAATGCTAGGGACGATATCGACATCTTTTAGGTGTAAGACCTTGACAAATTGTTGACCCAAAATATAAACTTTAATATCATATTAAGATCTGCTCCACTTAAAGAAAAAGTATTTAACAGAGACTCTGAAATATTAAATGTGACGGAGCATTCTGGTTTTCTTATAGGGATGATGACATGACAAACTCAAACGGGTTTTGTGATTCTCAATCCATCCTCACCGACTCTGAAATATTGAGTCTGTTAAATTCGAGACATTATATTCTCTGGGATAGAGACGCCCAACTAATTAAGGTGAATACGGTTGACACATTATCGAAAGAAAAGACAAAATATCGAGAATCTACAGGGACTAATTATGATCCCAAAACCCTCCACAAACCCGCCCCTAATATTGAGGAAATAAAGAACTATGGTTCTATAAATGCAAAGCAAGAAGTTCTGAGTATGAACCATACCTTCCAACAACAACAGCCAAGTCGCCTCTGATAGTCCCAGGTTCTGACTTCGACGGATCGGTGGCTCCAATTAGTTTTCGGCCATATCTAATCACTCCCTCACCTTCCCAAACCTGTAAACATCCAGAAACAAAGGTCAGATACATCAAGAAGTTGCTGTCGAACAATAAGCAAGAGATTGGTTCTTCTTATTAGTTCTAACCATGGCAATGACTGGGCCAGAGCTGAGGAAGTTGCACAGTCCATTGAAGAAAGGTCTGTCCTTCAAATCATGGTAATGCTTCTGGGCAAAGCTCTTGGAAGGAACTATAACTTTGATCCCCACAAGCTTATACCCTTTCCGCTCGAATCGAGAAATGATTTCTGAGATCTGGACAATGAATATGGTGCAGTTAAGATGGATATCAAATCCCATTTCATAGATATTCAAGAGAAACACATGAGCTATGAAGATTATCAATGGAAGTACGTGTCTGAGGATTCAAATAAATATATCTAACAGGTACAGTGCCGCTTACCAATCCTCTCTGCACTCCATCGGGCTTGATCGCAATGAAAGTGCGCTCCATCTGGATATGGAAAATGTTATGGGTAAGTACATTTTCAACAAAATGAACAGAAATGATGAGCTTCAAATATTTGATGGTAGCTCAAAGTACCTCTGCAGCGAGTACTTCCTGATCCTGAAGCATATACGCTATAAACACAAAGAAAACCCAAAAACATGATTGTCTCAGTGCCAAAACCTCCAAAACATATCATTGTGCAATGAAAAGACTATTTGCCATAAGAGAAACAAGGATCAATGAGCACACGTCAAGCTTAAATCATAACATAAATAATATCTTTTTAGGAATCTGAAACATTCAACAACTTGTTGAGATGTTGATTAAGGACAGGACAGCTTTTACAAATGTCTAAATATTTGTATGCCAACGTTCATAGGTCATAAACACTCACTACTCCGGACTTTTAGTTCCAACAGATGTGTGCTGTAACATTCTTCTACTGAAACTTATATTTTCAATACACTAAAAAGCCTTCGAAATCCAAATTTAAGGAAATTAAAAGATGCAGTAAATAGAGGAATTGTAAGGCCATACCTGCGGCGGGGAGAGCCAAGGCTCCTGAAATCCATGATCTAGAAGCATTTCCAGAACCAGTGCTCCCAGTTGCAGAAGCTATAAAAGGAAGCTTCCCGCTTAATGTAACTGCTGCTGCTGCACCTACAGCTCGTCCTTCTATAAAGAAAACAGTATCAGCAAAGCACAACGAAACAGCCAAAAGATAAAGCCTTATGGCACTTTTGATTCTTACAGTTTCAAAACTCAGATTGAAAGTGCCTTTAAATTACAATCATTCAGATCATTACCACACAAGACATGGAGAAATTATTATGAAGTGCACAAATTTCCGATCCAATTGACAAAAGCGAGCGAGCTATCACATCAGTAACTATTCAATACTAAACACATTATTGAAATCTAAACCTGAACACACTCCGATTACAATTTCATTCCATTATTTCGTTATAAATTGCTCGAAATCCTCAGAAAATACTGTCCCGAGAAACAAACACCATCAAAAAATGACGAGCTGCACACAATTTTGAATCCGATCATCGATAACGATTCAATAATAAACACATTGCTCAAAATCGAAACCAAAACACAGTCCAGAATCCGATCATCGATAACGATTCAATACTAAACACATTGTTCATCGAAACCAAAACACAGTCCAATCATAAACTAACGCCATCGATGCTTAACAATTTCTCCAAATTCCTCGGAAAAGGCTATCCAGACACAACGATTTCACAGATCAGCGAAGTAGCTCAAAAAATCACGAAACATTACCGAAAACTCACACAAATCAGCAAGCACGAAAATAATCGCCGAACCAAACAAAAGCTGAAATCGGAAACGAGAAAAGCGAGCGAAAGAAGAGAATCACCTGAGAAAAATCGAGCATTCTTGGAAGCAGATAGGAGAGATCTGGCGGATCTGTAGATCTGTGACCTCATTTTGGATCTCAACGCGCGAGAGAAGAGAAATAAAAAATGTGAGAGCTCTGTTTCGGTTATGGAGTTGGAGAAGAGAGAGTGATGGAGAGAGTGAAAAGAGCTATTTATAGAAGATTAGATTTATATAGAGATTGATTCTCTGTGGTTCAAGTTACTTACCACGAGAATCTCATGGAGGAAAATAAAAATGTGTTATGTGATCTCATTCTCATTTCCCACTAACTAACTCTTCTCCTTTGGTAAATATATAAATAAATAAATTTGGTGGCAACGTATCATTTATTTTTGGAGATGATTGTAACAACCATTTCTAAATTTGATATTATTATTTAATTAAAAATGTTACACGTATTTAATTTTGATAAAGTTGCATTTTACTCATTTCCATCAATTTTAAAAATTTTACAAAAATAAATAAATAAATAAATCTGGCAATGGAATATGTTAATGGGGGAGTGGATTCAATTAGGAGAGTGGGAGTGTGGGCTGGTGTGTAGAGATGATGGTAGCAGCGTTTTGTAGACGTTTCACGAGTATTTTCTAGCCAGTTGAGGTGGAGGCAGTGGGTGTTAGGGATGGTCTTTGATGGATTAAGTGCGACCAATGAAGTCGGGTAGTGGTGGAGACCGATTGTCTCCGGGTAGCGAAGGGTATCTCATGTGAGAAGACCTTGCACGCTCAATTTGGGGGCACTTTGGGAGATTGTAGCAGTACTATTGGTAGTTTTGTTTTTCATGTTTTGGTTAATTCTATTCATAGGTCGTGCAACTCAACAGCTCATAAGCTTTTCAAATATAGTTTAGATCAGACGTATTAGAACTGAGTGAAGGGTTTATCTCACTACGGTTTGGCTTGATGCCAGTCGTTGTTAATAAAAGTTTATCTGTTTAAAAAAAATCATTTATTAGATGTCAAGTTATTTTTAAAAATGTGTATTTGTCAAAAATTGACAGAAAATTCTTCTTAAATTTAAAATTATTTTTTTCCAGCTTGAGCTTGCTAGTTTTTCTCTTCTTCAACAGATTATCAGTATATGTGTGAGACTTTAGATCCAGATGAGTTTATAGTAAAGCTTGAGTGACTTCTCTCTTACGAGCTCGATCAAATTTAGTTCTCCCGCATTCTCAAAATGGTCGACCGAGAAAAAAAATCGACGAACTCAAGTTGTTATTTTTTTTTACAAAATTTTTATTGATAATTCTAATGAAATTTTCATGTTTTGTTGCAAAAATGTGATGCTATATGTAAAATATGTTATATGTGCTCATAATTTTGATGTGATTATTGAAAATGATGTGTTTTTATCAACTCATTGTTTTTTGGATTTTGAGTAAAAAGCAAGCATCGAAGCTTCTCCTCGTGTATCGTGATTCATAATATTTGTTGCTTGATCAAGTGATTTTCTAACAATTATTGAAGAAGACAACAAAGAACATGTGAATCATGTCGGTAACTGTTTCTTTCTGTTCAAGCTATCTATTCAACTGCCTTCAAAATTGTAGCTTCGACTTAAAGACATGGTCTGTTCTTTAATGAGATTCGGACCCAACTCATCACACACCAACCTCTATGTGAAATTGTTTGATCGGACGAGTTTATATAGTTAAGTTTAAATTCACTGCAAACAAATAATCTAGCTCGAATTTGACATTATTTAAGTTTTGAATTAAGTAAAAAAAATTATAATCTAACTCGAGTTTGATAATGGGTAGGCATTTTAGACCTGAAACCAGAAATTGAATAGGAGAATTGTGAACCGTGATTAACGGTTTAGTTTTGGTTCTTAAAATCGTAGCCATTTGATTAAAGTTCGATTACGGTTCCTAAAATTCAAAATCGTAATCGGCAAGAACAAGAACCGATTCATAGGTAAAAAGTTTATATTTTATTCGTACTACATAATTCGATGTGTTAAATTAATCAAGTTTTATCGTTTGGTTTTCGAAGGACTTTTAAGAATTTCAAATTTAAAGTTTTCGTCTATAAATCGAGATTAAAATCGTTAGTTCTATCATAAATCAAGTAATTAACAAAAATTGAGATTTAACCGGTTCTAATAGTAGAACCAAGAAATCGAACAAGACCCTTATATAACGGTTCTGGATCCGGCTCCCAACAATTAGAAACTAGTGAATTCAGTTCGGTCCGACTCCAAAACCGTGCCCACTCCTAATTGATTCAATCCAGTTCGATTCGTCAAGTTTTTCTATAAATATTTCTTAAGAATTCAAAAATATTTCTGTATTTCACTATATATATATATACACACAATCAATTTAATATTCAACTTATGAACCTATCGAACCTTAAACAATGAAGGTCAAACTTGACTTGTCTACTAAAACGATCAAAAATATTGAGCTTGAACTCAATTGTAACGAATCTAAAACACATTTAACGCACCAAACTCGACTTATTTATTATACGAGTCAAACTTTAAGCTTAAATATGTTATGTACCCTAACTATGATAATTAGAGTAAACAGAGAACAAAATGATTGGTGCACCAACTTTATTCAACCTCTTCTGTTGGCAAAGGTCTATATTCTGCAAAAACTTGAACAACACATGCATTAATTGAGAACAAAAAGAGTCCAACCCAAGCATCTTCTGTTGCTTCTTATGCATTGAGAATAATTCTATATGTACATAAAATGTAATCAACAAATTTCCAGCACATTGGATTCAAAGTTGATATACTAATTCCCAAGCTATGACTTAAATATATTTACAGCTTTTACCATTTCACAGGTTTGAGAATCACCATGCAATCTCAACACTCTCATCTTCTGTTGTGCCAGACCTCTGTTTGAGGTCACTTTGTAAAGCCAACATCCAAGAATCCACCTGAGAAATTTAAAAAAACGATGATTATGAGAATATGTATCGCCACCTGAGCAGTTGGATTTGAGATCGTCGACATATTATGATTCTATGATGAAACTAAGATTAAGACGATGACTGAAAAAATATAGAAGAAAAAAAAATACTCGAGCATGTAGATGTCCTCGAGCAGTATTGCTGATAAAAATATAAAATATGAGGAATAATCAAGAAATCTGTGATATATGAGAATATGAGGATGCCAACCGAGCCGTTGGATTTGAGCTCATCGTGATTCTATGATGCAACTAAGATTAAGATAATGAATATAAGAGTATAGAAGGAAAACAAATACTCAGCATGTGCAAGTCCTTGAGCGGTATTGCTGATAATTTTTTTCTTTTAAATGACGGATATTCAGGAAATGTGTGTAAATATTTTAGTTTACCTGTATCTTAGAAATACTCGAGCATTCATATCGGAGTCCTTGACGGGCTAACATATAGAAGGCATATCGCGTCTCTCCATCTTCTCGTATGATATTTGGAAGGTTGCCTATTTCGATGATATCTGAGAGTAGAGTGGAGTCTTGAGGACCTATATCTGTATAAAATTCACTGGGCTCATAAGGGAGCAATAATTTGACTGTTTCAGACAAAACAACATTTAATTGCAATCATCTAATGAATGGAATATTGTGAAACTTCAAATAGTTGATAGACCAAGTCTTGCAAAAACATTTTGTCCCTAAAGTGGATTGTGAAACTAAGAGCTGCTGATTTGAAAAGCTTTGCAGTGTAATTTAGAATGGTTCAGCTAACAATAAAATGGTGGATGAGATACAACAAAATACGAGGCAAGGATATATATAGATAATGTCTAAACTTCCCCAACTTGTCCTTTATAATTCCCAATTAATCCTTCAATCCGATTTATCGTCCGTTTAATCCTGATTAGTCCCCAAAAGGCCCTCTCCGCCCGACTCACTAACAATGTTCTCTATTTCCCAAGCCAGAGTACACTATAAATGCTCTGTTGAGATAGAGAGACACTACTACTAAAAGGTCAACATTTGTGATAGGGCGTAACCCTTGCCTTAATTATCTACCCCTTTTTTTCTTCTAATTTATCTGGTGTGGGACTTTTATAATTCAACAATATATGCACATACACACGCACACTATGGTTAACTGAGATTTCATTTATAGACCACATTAAGGAGTCTTGTGTGAAGATCACTTACCGGTGGACGATAAATAGAAGAAGATGCAAGGCCCTTGAAGGACAGCAAAGCGAGGAAGCCAGTCATCGACATCGGTATCATCAATTGTAGGAGGTTCTCCCGGCAATGCTGTCCATCTCTACAACAGAAAATATAATCGGAAATCATTGATGAAGTTTGTAATGGAGAAAAAAATTAAGCAGTGTAAATATAACCAACGCTAAAACTAAGGGGGTGAAGAAGGTCACTTACTGTTCGAATGTACAAGTAGCCAGATAGACGAGCTGACCGTAAAATTTGATCAATATGCTCCAACCTGTATGAAACATAAGAGTTTTACAGAGGAAAGAAAAATGAAAGCGTACACTGAATGTGTAACAAACCAGTTGGAAAATTGCAAGAAGTAGCTGTGAACTATTCAATTTTTGCAAGAAGTGGTTGTGAACCTACTTTGTTGCAAGAAGTAGCAGTGAACTAATCACTGTTTTGCAAAATGTGTAATACTGTCCAAAAATGACGAAAATGCCCCTAGAACTAATTTTTTAAAAAATTAAAAATATTATTTCCCAACTTGAGTTCATCGGCTTTTCTCTTCTTCGACCGAATATCACCGGCCCACGGCTTGATAACACGACGGTGAAAATAGGGAGTTGGGCCAACTTGGCGGTTGGAGAAGAGAAAAATAGGCGAGCCTCAAGTTGGAAACAAATATTTTAACTTTTTTTGAATTCAGGGTCATTTTCGTCATTTTCTGACAAAATTATTAAGCATTTTGCAAAAAAAAAAGCATGTTCACAGCCACTTTTTGCACAAAAAAATGAATAGTTCACAACTACTTTTTGCAATTTGCCCTAAGATAATTGAAGGTAAAACTAATAACTAAGAATAGCAGGTCATATATAAGCGCCTTTACCGAGCTTTCAAATGAGCTTCTCTCTCCTCTAAATCTGCGAGTTCCGATCTCAAACACTCAACTTCTGCAGCAGTTAGCTCAACCTGCAAAGACGCATTGCATGGTTCAGAAAACACAGGAGTTTCATCAAATACCAATCGGGAAGATTCGCTAAATCAATTCAATAAACCTTTCGCTGGCCATCAGGGACGGAACTCCAAGGCATCATCCCCCGTAGACTGAACATACTCAGCATGAGCGAGGCACTTGTTAATTTTCTTCCCACCCAGGATTGGTTATCAGACCTATTCTAGATCCGAAAAAAGAAACATATGTATGAAATTAAACTCAACTCAATGTTTCTTAACCGTTACTAGTTCATTCATCTCGTTACAGGAGAAGATTATACCTTGATGGAGTCTCAGTCCTTGTATGTGAACTAGATGCAATGTTGTTTTGACGAAAGCCCTCACTAAATCTTGAAGCTTCAAAGCGATCTGCAAGAATCTTTAGTTCCCCAAAAACGCCATCCATGAATACAGCTTCACTTCATAAATAAGACGCAAACCAATAATCAGTGGGAAATTAATGCAAAATCCACCTCAACATAATACTTTGAATCAGAAAAACACATCTCTACTATACTTGTGTACGATAAGCCACTGATTTCCAATTTCCCATCTAAAATTGCATATACAAATTACCATTGTCGTATGAGTAGAAAGTAAGGTTGCTACATGAGATGAAAGATTCCTAGTATATAGCACAATAAAACTATGACATTCAAATATCAAGCATTCACCACATTAACGAGATTGAAAATTACACTATATACCGATCACAGCTCGTGAAAGCCTCAACCAAATCAAATAGCATCCATAACATAAATCCTTCTCAGCTGTTTTTGCTCCAACACATCATAAGGGTCTAAATAGCCAAAATCTTAGTCAGTAACTCTACTTCACCACTACCCATTTCCCCAATAGAGAAGCAATTCAAGCTCAGAGCTCAAATTACTCCATCATATCAAAAACCCAAAACACATAATCAGAATAAACTATGCTCCCAATAAACAAACAGGAACCAAACCAACATTGACGAGATTGAAAATTTCGCACAACTAGTCAAAGCCTCAATCGAATCACATAGCACTCATAACACAAATCCTTCTTAGCCTTTTCGCTCCAAAATCTCAGTCAGAAACTCCACTTCACCATTACCCATTTCCCCAAAAGAGAAGCAATTCAAGCTAAGAGCTCAAATTACTCCATAACTCACCCTAATATCAAAAACCCACAAGACACAATCTGAACAAACCAAGCTCCCAGTAAACAATCAACAACTACAGCAATAAAACCCTAACTCCACATTCAACAATACAACCAACTCATCTAATGCTCAACAAAAAGCCAAATCGAAATCAACCGATTTCTCATCAACATCAAGATCAGCTCGCGTACCTTCCGAATAAACAAAACCATCAGCAGAAAAATCAAAATCAGGATCTGACGAATCGAATCGGAGCTGCGCAGAAACAGTAGCTCCCGCAAAAACCGAAGAAAGTTGCAGGAGCTCGAGAGGAACAAAGAGACGATCGATTCGCGGAGAAGAAACAAGAAATTTATAGGATAAGCATAAACAGTAGAAAGGAACTTTTCGCAAGAAAGAGGTATTGAGAGCTCAAAGCTGTACGGAATCTCCTTCGCGGGTAAGAGTTTGACTCCATTATCAAAACTGTTAATACGACCGTTTGGTGGAGTCGTGGTTCGATCGTGGCAGTGATCTATGAAATGACGCTTTTGCCCTTGTCTTTCTGTCAAAAGAGAAGTTGAGTTGACTTTAAATTGTCTTAGATTTGACTCGGCTCAAACAAAAATTAGTAAATTACCCGTTCACGGTTCGGTTTTGATTTGATTCGGTTTAAAATCAAACCGATCGATTCAGTTTTAAGTAAATAAGAAACATAGATCGATGGAATTCAATTCGATTTCAAACATGTAGGTAGAATTTGGTTCGGCTCGATTGATCTCTTGTGAACGTGATTTCATACGACAATAACATTTTAGGGATTCCAGACTTACCGATTTTCGGTCAAATCTTATTTGAATTGATTTTTATGAAAGTCTTGCGTTTTGGTGCCGTCTTGACTTATTTTTTGTTGGCTCAATTATTAAATATTGATGACTTAAAGTGAGCCACGTGTTCAGATCAACCCGTTTTCGATTTTAATCGGTTCTTTTTTGTTCGGGTATGTTTGGTCAGCTCAATTATTTTTGGGCAACCCTAAAGACCATACCAGACCTTCTAGTTCTTCAATTTATTGGAATTATAAGTATAACCTCCATGTGAAGCGTTTTAATCGCATTTCTTCAATTCAATTTTTATTCTACTTAGTTTAAAATTGTTAATTTTTAATATAAGTTTAGTTTATAAGTCGAATTAGATTATAATTTTAAAATTTGTAGTTATAAAACAAACAGACAAAAATTGAATGTTAATATGTAATTATTAAAATCCAAACAGAATATAAATTTTGTACACGGTAACAATATAAGATAATTTCTCGTCATTCATTCGTCAATGCACATTAGTATGCTTCTTACCGATTAATCGATAGTTCATAATTTCAAGCATCTAACCGAACTAAAACTGAATGATTTTCTTAAAAATGTGGCCTTATTACTAAAAATTTATGGGTCCGTCACTAATAAAACATGACGAGAATTAGTGAATGATTGAATATACTTGCTCTCATTCAACCCAATCATTACTAAAGATTATTATAAATCCTACCGACCTCAATTAGATCCCAAAATTTACACAATCAAACAAAAAATATCAAATCCATCAAATTCAAATAATTTCCCATCCTCCACAGTACTGTCCCAAACTCTCACCATCTCATACACATTTTTTTTCTTGAAAAAAGACAAGAAATTTAGATTTAGTTCAGCCACAGTACTGAGGACAAGTGGAGGGTTCAGAAATTGAGCATATCTTGAGTGACCAATAAAAACTTTCTTAGTATAAACCCAAGATCTGTGGATAAAATCTGAATCACTACTCGAATACTCCCAAAAATTGCTTATACCAAGAGTTAAATACTTGAAGATATGGCAATTGAGTGGCAGAGGATACCTACTTTCCTATCTTCATTTTCCCGAGAAACAAACATGGCTTCTTCTTCGATCACTCTCCCAACTCAGCTCAAATCCCATTTTCTTGGAGGAAAACTCCTCCCGGGAAAAACCCAGAATCTGAATTTCCCGGCATCCAAACAGAGATCCAGGCATTACCCGAAAGCAAGCGCCAAGTTCAACCTTTTCGAGGGATTAGGAGGCAGAGGACTCTGCAATGGAGAGAAAGGCATTGAAGAAGAGCTCAAGAAAACCATAGAACCAACATCATCGTCATCAGCAGCGGCACCAGAGAGCTCTGGTTCAAGTCCGGAAATTCCAGAAGATGGATTTGACAAGGAGCTCATGGGGCTTACCGGGGGATTTCCAGGCGGCGAGACGGGGCTGAGGAATTTCATAGAGAAGAATCCACCTCCTCCGAAGAAAACACAGCCAGGCGTAGTGCCTGCAGAGGATCTTGTTGGCATCGCAACCTCGAAGAAAATGAAGGCGCCGGAGCTGCCACTGCTGATGCCTGGCATGATTGCCATCGTCAAGAACCCGAACAACCCGTTTTACATGTACTGCGGCATTGTGCAGAGGATCACTGACGGGAGGGCCGGAGTGCTCTTCGAGGGAGGGAATTGGGACAAGTTAATCACGTTCCGGCTGGAGGAGCTCGAGCGCAGAGAGAAAGGCCCTCCGGCGAAGAATCCTAAGTCTGCTGTGCTTGAAGCTCTTCTGGAGAAGGATTCATAGCTTCTTGCAGCATATTTCCCTATGAAGAAACAAACCACTTGTATTGAACAGATAAGGCATATATGACTTCAGTTTTTCTATCCTTTTATACATTTATCAGCAAATGGTATTTCAATAAAATGAACTTTCAATACCCAAAAAAATGAAGGGAAAAAATATCCGACAAATGGGTTTCCTTTGTAGAAGGATCCATCACAGGATCAGAAGTAACCACCCAACTGCATCAGACAATATAAGCAAATAAATAAACTAATAGAATGATAAGGGTAAAGGTAAAGGAAACGAAAACGAAAACGAAAACGAAAACTGATTTCACTTAAGTATTCTGGGTAAGATGGAATCAAGTGCAGTGAAGTCAGAACAACAATCAAAAACATCAAACAACCTGCTTCTCCGCTTCAGATACAGCAGAAAAGCTAGAAGAAATATAAAACAATTCAATAAGTCCAACAGATAGGACTGATCCTGAGCCATTGGTTAACAATAGAAATACAGTTAATTGATAAAGCAAAATAGACTAGTGTAACAGATACATGTTAAGAATTCGTCGTATCTGAATAATGGAATAATGCTTCATAGCAGGACATTACCACCAATTAACATGAATACACGCAACTTACATGGAGAAATAATCACATTCATCATATAGCTTGGTATTTATTTAGATGACTACATGATGAATAAAGGGTTTCATAGTGACTAGATCGAAAGAGTGCTCTAAATAGAAAAACAGAGATGCCATATCAGAAGCTACATTCCAAAAGTATATTTTTGTTCTTCCCTTCATTTTGGAATAAGTGTTCACGTTCCTTTTAATGAATTGTGCATAGATTACCAACAATATATATTTATATAAGTTAGTTAGTAGTTACTGCTACATATATGTGAAATGGTGGAAAAGTGAAGCACAATTTTACTTCTCTCAATGTTGTCCAAAATCCATAGGGGATGTGTTTTTTTTGGAACATAGGGAGTAGAAGACAGTGATAAAGGGGATTTTGCATACCAAAATAGTCTCGATTTTTTCATCCGACAATGAAGTTTGCTTTGGCTGAAGAGAAGCTTTCCCTCCTGAAGTTTTTGAACCATTTGATATTGAGTAGAAAGTTAAATCAGACTCTCCAGCTGCTTCAGTCTGCAATCCAGACCCTGCAGAGCAATTCTTCAATATTTCTACTTTCTAGTATATGGGAAGCATACAAAATGGCAAGACAAAAGAAATAGTGACAAAAGGATGATTATCACAACCATACTCCAAACTTAACTTGAAAAATGAAGTCAAAGGAATCACTTATACTGTCAAAATAAAAAGGTGCAAGAAGATTCATGGAAGTGACAAACGATACATGTTCAATAAAATAGCAATGTCAACTACAGTTTTTCAATGGCCACATGTGCAATTCAGTGATTGAACACATTAGTCATTACAACGAAATAAGTTATCGTGCTCCTTCAGCTTGTCCCATAATCTAGTGTTATGATTCAGTGGTTAATAATGTTAATACGCTCCATCTATGCACTGTATTAAGTTAACATCTACTGATCAACTGAATACTCAATAGTCTTGTTTTGCGGCCCAGTAGCTCTCCAAGACAAAATGTAGGAAATGTCCCTCCCTAATAATCCATCAGTTTCAAAATCACTCTCCATATTTCCTAAAATGTATGTTACAAAATAAGTGTATACACGGATTACCAACAATGTACACAACATCGATCCCTAATACCACCACAGAACAAAAATAAGTGCCCCAATTTCCTTAAATGTATGTTTCAGAGTAAGTGTCCAATTACACAATGCCTGTATACGAGTCCTAAGACACGAGAATGTTGAATAAACTCTACCGATACCAAACTTTTTCTCAGATATCAATATGAACACGCAGATGAGGAATTGGAAAATTTGCAAATCAAACCAATTAACACGACCCATTAAGCTATTCGATTAATTGGATACATTTACACAAATATGCATCCAGAAAATCTCAAAAAATCAAATCAAAATCCTCATCATAGTACCTTCCATTTCTTCACCAAATCAAAACCTATAATCAATCACAATCAGGCTAATAAGCATAGTAAAATATAACAAAACAAACACATTGACCATTGCACATCAAAACAATTAAGACGACGAGGCTATTCGAATAATTGGATAAATTATGCATCCAAAAACCCTCAAAAATCGAATCAAAATCATCATCACAGTACCTTCCATTTCCTCATCAAATCAAAAACAACTACAATCAATCACAATCACGCCAATACTCTCAGTAACATTATGATGGAAGCAAACACATAGACAATAAAAAATCAAGCCAGAAAATCGAAATCGCAACCAGCGCTCGCAAAACCGAAACGAAACCACAGTTGAACCGATTGAAGGAGACAATGATAGACACAGACCACAAGGTTTTGGTGAGCTTCTCTGAAGAAACTTGACGCGAGCCAATCCCTCCGTCGCCTGAGCTCCGGCGCCGACCATCTCTCCGGCGACGATCAGAAACAGATAAAATATCTTAGTTTTCGACTGAGGTGTTTCTCGGCGCACGCTACGAATATGTTACTCGGAACGTGGACCGTAGATTTTACTGTTTTCCTCATAACGATCTGATCTCAACTCAATCTGTAGTCTTATCGACCTGTCGGTTTATTCAACAACAGACCGACCAGTCGTTTATTGGGCGGTTCATCTATGTGTTGGGCTTGATATTGTTTGAACGATAAACTTATTTTGTGGATGGATTATTCAACTAGATGGGCCTTCAGTTGTGTAATGGGCCGAATATTTTTTATCCGTATAGATTACAGGAAAAATGATAAAAAATGTTTCATATTATCACTTTTATAAGAACATATATTTTATTAACGTGAAAAAGTGACGTGAACTTTAACTTTTCGTCAAAAATTAAAATGTGTATATATGTAAAAAATGATAAAATAAAATGAGTCGAGTTGGAGTTGCTATTAGTATTAAAATCTAATACAAATAGTAAAGTTGGCGTTTGTACCCACCGTCTTTAGGTGGGGTAAAGGTGGTGTTTTCAATATCCATGGTTTCGGCCGAGTTCCCTATCCATACAAGCGTATTGTAATGCTGATTGGGCTGGTTGCTTCGATGCCCGCCGATCTACCATCGGCTTTATTATTTTTCTTGGATCCTCTCCGATATCATGGAAATCCAAGAAACAAAATGTAGTCTCTTGCTCATCTTCGGAAGCTGAGTACCGTGCAATGGCCATTACAAGTCGAGAAATCGTTTGGCTCCGCCAGCTCCTGCACGATCTCTAAACTCCACAAACAAAGCGAGTTCCCCTCTTCTACGATAACTGTGCTGCCATCCACATCGCTTCCAATCCAGTTTTTCACGAGCGCACAAAACACGTCGAGATTGATTGTCATTTCATCCGGCAACAATTTTAAGCGAATATACTGCATTTTCGACATGTTCCCAACAGATTTCAGCTTGCCGATATATTCACTAAAGGGCTTGGGCGTGACCGCTTCCGCGACCTTCTGGGCAAGTTGGGCATTACTAATATTCATGCTCAAACTTGAGGGGAAGTATTGAAGTTATTGAAGTACTGACCTTACACTTCCTCCAACTTCTCATGTCTCTCAGCCTTTTTATACTCATAGACTTTTCATCCTCCTCCGATCTTGTATAAATAACGTTATATCTTCATCAATAGTATTCAAGTAAAAGAATACATTTCTCTCTTTTCAATATTTTCCATCATCTTTTGCTACACAAACCCAGCAACGGTCAATAAGTGGAAGTGTTGTTAACACCAACACCAACGATGGTACTGGTCTTGACTGGACCACCATAGAGTACTATCCCAAGACTGTGCTCCGGAAGCTTCTAGATCCCGACAACAACACGTGCTCTATTTGTTTGTCCGAATACAACGTTTGAGAGACAACAAGAACAATCCCAAGTTGCCAACACTTTTTTCATGTTCGTTGTATCGACGAGTGGCTCCGAAAGAGCGAGACTTACCCCTTGTGCCGTAATTAATAAGTTTTTACATAAAAGCCGGACGGTAAATTTTGAATGTGAGCGTTTGAGCTGGCTTAAATTTATTATAATGTCTATCAATCAATCAACACTTACTTGATTAACTGATTAATCAGTGTTGAATTTTATTATCCAAATTAACGTTAATCTTAATGCACAGCTTGATAAGAATAAAAATAAATGACATTGTTTAGACTATGTTTATTACCTCTATTGAGTTGATTTTCATATTATTGTTAATATTTAGTATTTAGTTTGATGATAGTTTATATAAAGGGCTCTCAAATATTGTATTGAATACAAAATTAGTATCAATAATATTTTCTTCCACTTTAATTATATTACAATATCACAATCTGATAAATCAATATTGGCTGGATTGCAAATATTTATTCACTTTGCTCACTCGTCGATTTGTGGTTATGATGTACATGCAAGGCAATCTTTTTTATTATCTAGTTCAACGCCTACTTTTCTACCTGCACGAGTGACTCTACACTACACACCCATTAAGATAGAGTCGAGTGAGGATTGTGGAGTTGGGGTATGAAACAAATGGTATAAAGGAAGAAAACATAGCCAAACAAAATACAAAATTTTGAAGAACTCTAAAAGAAAAGAAATGAGTTAAGTATTTTGAAGGATATTCGTCAGTTAGGATCGATAAAACAAGGTTGTTGAAATCGAAATAATAATAATAAAAGTTGATTGAGCATGCTGAGAGATGAATACAGAAACTCATTGCTGACTGAATAAAATTCATCAACAAGCAAAAAAAAAAAAAAATTTAAAAATCTAGCTCAAAACCTTCTCATAACATATTAGAATATTGAAAATTATTAATTGATGTGTTTTGAAATTACAATTTACAAGATATTGTATATATTAATAGAGAACAAAAACTAATAGACGATGAAACCCAATAAGAATATTCTTAAGATTACAAATTATATAAATTTATTTTCATTTTTCTCCCAAAAAAAACAAAAATCATAATAAATCTCTAGTCGATGAAACTCAACTCAATTCAACTTCCTCGTCTAAGTACGGTCCAAACTCCAATAATATAATCAGATAAAATCTTCATTGAAATTACCATATCAAAACATCGATCCTAACATTAATTCTCCAAACCAAATTTTTCTCCGCCAACATTGTCGTCGTATTTACATTAACTAGGAACACATAAATATAAAAAAAAACAATTAAACATCGTTAACCTCGTCACATAAATTTCCAAATTACAAACAAATACCCCAATTTCTTAGACACCACAATTATGGCTACCTTAAAAACATTCCTCCTACTACTTTTTTTCCTCTCCCGCCAAATTTCACCGTCCTCTGCCTTGGAATGCAAGCAACTCCCCTGCGACAATAAATCCGGTCAAATAATAATCCGGTTCCCGTTTCGGGTCAACCGAACCGACCAACCCCGACGCTGCGGGTACCCGAATTTCGACCTCGGGTGCTCCGACGGTCGAGCCATCCTCAGCACCGTCTCGGCCGGCGAATTCGTCGTCGCCGACGCCATCGACTACTTGGAGCCGTCGATTAGAGTGGAGGACCCGCGACATTGCATGGCGGGTCGGTGGCTTAATTACGATTCTACCCCCAGCTTCGCTCCTTTCCAAGTCTCGTCTTTGGACTATTATGGTTACGACAATTACACATTCCTCAATTGCACCAAGAACTTTACGTCCTTGAAGCTCCCGAAGAGCACGATGATTCCGTGCCTCAGCGGTGACGGATACACGGTGACGGCCCTATTGACGGCCGACCTTCACCTAGTTATCGGCCGTGACGTGCCGTGCGCGGCGATCTCTAAAACGGTGTGGGCCCCGACGCCGGTCCGCGGCCCGGTTTTCGCGGACCGGGTCACGCTGACCTGGACCGACCCGGACTGCAGGCAATGCGAGGTCACGGGCGGGTTTTGCAAATTCGGGTCGGACTCGGGTCGCGACCTCGCGTGCTCGTACCCGTCGAGGATCGTCCAGCATCTGATCGCCGCGGCGATCATCTTGTGCTTCTTTTCGTGCTTCCTGGCGCTCGTGTTCCACGTGTGCATCATGAGCCGGTCCGAGAGGGAACGCGCCGGGACCGGCCCGGGAGTCGGGGTCGGGTCGGGTCGGGCGGGTTTGGATGAGGTGGTCGTGGATTCGTACCCGGAGACGGTGTTCGGGGAAAATAAGGATTCGTCGGGTCGGGACGACAACACGTGCGCGATATGTATTTCGGAGTATCAACGAGGAGAGGTACTAAAGACGATACCGAGTTGTAAACATTATTTTCACGGGGCTTGCATTGATAAGTGGCTCTTGAAGAATGCGACATGTCCACTGTGTCGAATTTTGACGACCCACGAATGATGTGTGTGTATATATATTGGGATAATATTGTCGCTTTTAAATCGAGTTATTAGAAGATTTTGCTGCGGTATTTGTACATGTGTTTTTGTTTAGGTTTTATTAAGGTTTGACTATGGTTTCTAGACGAGGCGAACTCGTGATACGTCGTTTGAGCGCGTGTGTCGTTAAAATAGTACTTGGGGCGAATTTGATTGTACGAGTTTAAGGTTTAGTGTGTTGGTAAGCGAGTCAAACTTAAGATTTTATTTTACTTTAACGGAATCGTACTAACGGGGCAGAAAAATACAAAGTTGGCGGAGAGATGATTCTGCAAAAATTACAGCAGACGAAATTTTTTCAAGAAACTAAAATAATAAATGGAGAGTTTTTTCAATTTTTTTCCAAATGAAACGACATGCTCATACCAACTATTCGAGAAGTTTAGAGAGAATCCTAACCATCCACTTGGGTAAATCTATATCATCAATTAGAAGTTGATGGTAAAACTCTTGTAGTTCTCTCTTTTCAATTATATATAAACATTGAGAATCTCACAATCTTTATATCTTGATTTGAGTTCTAGTTTCTGCACAAAGGTCTTGCTAATATATAGACTAGATATTTTAATGTTTATATTTAATTTTTCAAATATATAAAGAGCTTGATCATTTGTAAAGAAGATCTCGATTGTCTTAAAACGTCTTAAATGTCTCATGTTATGATGATTTTGAAATCTACTATAGTAGAAAGTCTTAAACCGATAAGAAATTAAGAGAGATTGATCCAAGAAGTTCAAATTCTCATTTTTCAAATCAACCAAATTTAAAAATTCAAACCAATTAAAATGTTAAAATATTAAAAAGAAAAAACCAAATTCAAACGTAAAATTTTTATTCTATTTAAAAACTTTTTCCGTTATATGAGATAAACATAAGATTCAATATCACGACCTCCTATTTAAAATTGTGTGTTTCAAATTGTAAGAGTGTCCCCTCAATTTTATCATGTATAGAGTCGAGCACAAAAAAACTATGATTTTCCCTAAAAAAACTATCATCTTATAATACAGAAAAAAAAAAATCAATCATCTTACTTGCACATTTTCTTAACCTGTATTTTAATCAAGCATAGAGTCAAGTACACAAAAACTATGATTTTATAATAGGGAGAAAACCAAATCAAATATTTTTCTTGCAAAATTAAATTCCATGTCACATCACAACGTACATATAAATAAAAAATAATGAAAGTCACAAACCTTTAGAACCAATTCAAAATCTTATCTCCACAAATCACTAGTTCTAATTTTTGTCACTTGTTGCACACAAATGGCCACATTACAAACCTTCCTCGTACTCTCTATTACGTGTTTCCTAGTACCGACCGGAGCCAAAACCTGCGAATCTCCGACGTGTCCCATGATTCGATCCCCATCAATTACCTTAAACCCAACAATCCAATTCCCTTTTCGACTAAAAAGTCAACTTGATCGATGCGGGTACCCAGGATTCGACCTCTCGTGCAACGATCGTAACCAAACCATTATCCATATGCCTCCGCGGGGCGGAGAATTGGCCGTCACTTCCATCGATTACCGGCACCAAAGGTTTCGGGTCAACGACCCCGAAAATTGCATGCCGGGACGGTACTTGGTTGACTTTTCCGTTGACTTTCCCTTTGAGTTCGATTCGCTCTATGATCGGTACTTCACGTACCTTAATTGTACGGGCGATATTGGCGAGTACGGCGTGTACGGTTCGCTCACGCGCTTTGATTGTCTCGGTGGGCCCAACTACACCGTCGCGGGCGTGTTGACGAGCGAGTACGGTGGGAGGCGCGTGGAGTTGCCGTGCCGCGAGATCAGGACGGTTCTGGTTCCGTATTTTGGGTTTGGGGTGGGCCCAGAAGGAGACGTATCGATTAAGTGGGCCGAGCCCGATTGTGGGGCTTGTGCACTTCAGTCGGGTTCTTGTGGATTTATGGGCCGTTCGGGCCTTGCAGTCAAGTGCTCTCTTCCTAGAGCTTCGGGAAAAGGTACTTATTTTTTACTTTTCATTAATTCCAGTTGTAATGAGATCAATACCATTTGTACGTTGTTCGAGTTAAAATTGAACCGATCAAAACGAGTAAAATGAATAATAATCTGTCCATTCTTTGTAAAAATCAATTTAACCAACACGGTTTAATTGTACTAGTTTGATTCAAAACCAAACCGTCAATACCCATACGTAAAATGTTTATTTTGAATTGTGAATCAATCTCGAACTTAGAATCAAAATTGAAAAATGGAGAAATGATAATTAATTGTTCAATTTTTGTTATTGTTATAACTAATTAGTCAATTACAATTTTATTACAAAAAAATTTCAGTGAAAAATGATAGCTAACTGAGTAGAGTCGAAACAATCGAAATATAAAGTATTTTCAAATTTCAAATATATGACTATGACTAAAATTTAGTATTGTATTGTGTTGAAATGTTATTTTATTTTTCGATACTCAGTTCGAACTGAAAATTAGTCTCAAATAAGAACTAGGTGAAAGTGAATAAATTACATAACCATCCAAAAATAATGTTCAAATAACAATTTGAGCTCATAAATCACCCATAAAATGAGGGTTTGTCATATTACCCTCCATTCTAGCTCGAATAAATATGAAAAATTATAATTATTCGATTTTAACTAAAAAAAATGAGGTACATATCGTGTGTGCCCGTTCAAATTAAGAATTAAGATTCGGTTTCTCAAACTGTTCAACCTTAGCCAAACCTAAACGAATTCGTCAAATTCATATTGTTCAGTATTCTCTGCTTAAATATAAATTATACTCGTGTGTATCAATTACTAGGTTCAGGTCTTTCAATAGGAGCTAAATTCGGCATAATAATAGGAGCTGGCCTATTCGGAATCACATTCCTCTCCGGTCTAGCTTTCCTTTTCTCCCGCCGCCGCGGCCTTCACCAACCACCCTCAGACGCCGCCGCTTCCGTCGCACCTCGCCCGGTCGTCACGACCGGGCTGTCAAGGCCCGCCATAGAATTGTACCCGAAGTTCGCGCTCGGCCCCGAGTTCGATTCCTCCGCCACACTGCCTAATAAATCATGCCCGATATGTTTGTGCGAATACAAATCGAGCGAAGAAGTGAGGATGATTCCAGATTGCGAGCATTACTTTCATTTAAATTGCATCGACCTATGGCTCGAGAGGAATGCCACGTGTCCATTGTGTCGCAAGCCCCAATGATGTACTTCACTTCCTCGTTCTTAAGGAGAAGACATGTTATGTTATTACATGTAACTGTGTGAGAAGCCGAACCGCCACACTAATAATGATTGGGAATACTCATGATGTTCTTGTGTTTTAATTTGAGATAAATATTTACTTTGAGTTCCACGTGGGTCCAAAATTAATTTTAGTGCATGTATCATGTATGATGTATCCATTATTTATTTATATGGACTTAATTTAGTTGGTTGATGTATGATTACAAGGAAAAATGTAAAATAAAAACAATGTCATGTTACAAATCTTTCACTAATTTATGCACCATTCTCTATTTTAAAAGAAGGTAGTATAATGCTCTAAATTAAAGGAGGGCGAGCGAACTCTCAGGAACGCAACACGTGGTGCCTAGTGCGCTGAAATGCTGACGTGATAGAATAACATAAAAACTTTTTTTATTCAAACTAGGGGTGTTCACGGTTCGGTTTTTGAACCGAACCGACCAAAACCGAACCGACCGGTTCAGTTCTTGAAGAAATTAAACCGAAAAAATTCGGTCGGTTTTCGGTTTGAACCGAAAATCAACCACAAAACAAAAAAAATCATAAATCAAGCAAAAAATGATTAGATTTCGATCAGTTTTTAGAGAAATTATGTATAATAATTTTACACGAACTAAAATAAAACATTAATAAAGCCCAAAATAGAAAATTTCAATTGAAAAACACCCTAAATTGAAGCATAAACCGGATAATTCATTATAATTTGAACCAGTCGGTCGGTTCAGTTTTTGATCGGTTTTTGTTGATTGAACCGAAATCGAACCGACCAAGAGCAAAACCGACCAGAACTGACCTGACCAAAACCGATCATTTTTCGGTTCGGTTCGGTTTGGTTCGGTCGATTTTGGTCGGTTCAGTTTTTTTTAAAACTTCTAATTCAAACCTTAATTAAACCACTCCTCCAACACTAACAAGGTTCATTATAAAGTATAAAAAATATTCGATCCCCTGTCACATGACGTTCCTACGTTGATTCTCACATATATTTTAATTCTCGTTGAAGTGTATCCCTACACGTGTGTCTGTTTTCTTTGATTTGAACAAATCTATTTATACATAAATGACATAAACTAATCGAGTTGATAGGACATCTTAAATTTAATCAATATATTAATACAACTAATGTTAAGGCAAATAATAAAAAGTATAAAATTACTCATTTCAAATCGCTTGAATATGTTTTTGATAGACCCGCAAATGTGGCTCAAAGATTTAATTAATGAATATTATTTTCTTCTTCTAGATATAAATGTTCAATATATAAATTAGAAGCAGAAGGAGAAAATTTTAATGACCTGACAAACTAAATAAAAGTTAAACACAATTAAATTCAAATATCATACATACCTAAATGTAATTATTCATATTAATTTTATTAATTATTAATACTAACTCTCGATTTCAAAAAAAAAATACTAGCTTTCCCATAGTTGACATGACAATAAAAATTAAGAACACTCAAAGTTAAAGAATAAAAAGTTTATTGCACCTAATTATAGCGAAATGACACTTTCATATCCTAACTATTTTTCTCTCTTTTGTATCCTGACAACTTTTTTGTGACAACTTACCTCTAAAATATTTCTGGTCGGGTAAATGAATATGATTTGAACCGGCTCAATTTGAACAAGTTTGATTTCACTTTTAGTTGAATTCTATTTTCTTCCAATTGAATCAGGAGTATTTTAGACATTTTAAAAGTAGGTTGTCACAAAAAAATTGTTAAGGAACTGAAAAAGAAAAAAAATAAAAATAATTAATGTACGAAAGTGTCATTTTACTGTAGTTAAGTGTGACAAAGTGTTATTATCTTAATTAAATTATGATAAAATATCAGGGGTTTTGTATATTGAAAAGACGATTATACCCTGATGGCATTTACAATCTTAGGTAAAAGCTCGCGGGTCTCTCTACCGCCATCTCTCTCGCCTCTCCGACCAGTCCGAGACAAGCTATTCGATCGTGACTCGCCCGAGAGTCACTGGGTCGACTCAGAATCTGCGTGTACACGGTACGGTACGGTGTGGCTTCTCTTCAATCTTTCAAGTGCCGTTTCGTTTCTCAGATCCAGTTACTGTTCTTCGAATCAGATTGAGACTAGTGTATGTGTAGTTATGTTTTGCTTGAATTGTTCTTCAGCTTTGATCTGTGGCTCTGAATTTGGTGTATTTAAAGTGTTTTTTTGTATGTGTTCTTTGATTTCTGGTTCTATGATTTGGCTGTTTTTGGCTGTTTAAGCATTACTGATGGTGCAATGATTGAGGGATTTATTTCAGTTTGAATTAGCATTGCATTTTAGGGTTTATCTTTTGGTTTGGTTATTATAATTGCACTCGCAGCATTTGAAATAGGATTTTTGAATGTATATGCCATGGATTCATTGGTCGGTAGCGTTTCGCTATGCGATTGTGTTGTTTTGTTGTTGATTGAAATCGATATTAATGGAATGTTTATTTGATGTGCTTGATTCTTGTTGCTAGGATAGCGTGGAATTCTTCGCTTGCAATGGCTTATAGTCGAAGTATCTCCAAAAGGGCAGGCCTTATTGCTCGGCAACGATTTCCATCTTTCAGCTATGCCATACACGATGACGAGAGAAAGAATCGCTCTCTGGACGAAGGTCTCCCTCGGCCGAAAGTCAATAACTTTGTTCAACAGAGATTCTTTGGGAGTGGCTTGAATGGATCGGCTGGTTTTGGCGCCTTCGTCCAGAACAGGAGGTGGTCGCATTTCTCTCCTCCGCCGGGGATCGGTTCTTCTTTATGTAGGCACATGTCTACTAGTGGAGGGCCGGGAAATGTTGAACTCCTAAATGATGTTTCTGTAGTCATCGGCGATACTGTTCAAGGAGTGGCTTCTCAGGCCCCTGCTGTAAGTGAAGTTGCTATTGCTGCTGCCGATTCATTCTACAATGTCGCTGCCTTGCAGCACATCATCGATGCAGTCCATAATTTTACAGGCTTCAACTGGTAAGGAGCTAATTTTAGACTTCTGTCACATAACACTGAGTCATTGAGGCGTTTCTAAGTGAATGACTCAACGTGATTTGCTTCTGGATCATAGAGCCTACCCAAATTTTATTTTTTTATCTTTTATGTGGTGACCATTTCTTGTATAAATCAATGAGGGCCCAAAATTTTTTTGACTAAGCACAATTGAACTGACAAAGAAGTATGATACCTGTAAGGAATTATAACATTTTGATCAATTTAAACCAAAAAGAAGAAGAAGAAGATAGGTATGCTTATGCCAAGTGTTCAAACTTGCATGTCTTTATCTGTGTTATTGCTTCGATTATCAATTTTGGACATGGTGTATTACACCATGCACCTAATTATTTATTTTATTTTTAACTGCTTCAGGTGGGCTTCTATAGCTGTAACGACCATTCTGATTCGGTCTGCGACAGTTCCTTTGTTATTACAACAAACGAAAGCTTCTGCAAAACTAATGGTGCTTAAGTTGCTTCTCCTGTTTATTTCACTCCTTCTCTATTGATTATATGATTCTCCTATTCTTTGTTTTTCCTTTTTATCAGTATTTCCCCCTTTTCAGTTTGGATTTTGAGCATGGTCATTAACATATTGGTCAACTTGTTTTAGGAGTTCTATCTTTGGATTTTTTCCTTCAGTTTTACTCTTTGTTCGTAAGCTTTATTACTGTTTCTTCTGGGCGGCCTTTGTCAACCTTTGCTAATTTGTTTGTGAGTAATGCACATGCAAAATCACACCTTCAATTCTGTAATGTTTTGGTTTTAGATCGAGGAGTTTGGCATAAGGCTGAACTTTGATTTTAGGTGGTTAACTGACTGAAAATGCTTTGAAGTTGATGTGGAATTTTAGGATATGCACAAAATTTGGATAGTCTCTACAGTGTTTTGGTTATATCAAAGATAAATGTTTCAAACTACTGGCATAGTGAACTTTGAGTCTGTACATAAACAAGGATGTAATTTTCTATTTGTTAATTTAATTATGATAATGCAGAAGTAGCTGTAACTGATAAATTGTTAGTGTTAAATACTAGAAAACTACTTCCTATAAAAGTATTTTGTGTCTCTTGAGCCCCTTCTTGATTTCATGTTGTCAAGCATTCTTCATGTGTTAAATTTTACAATGAACAGGTGTTACAAGTATATTTCATGAGAGGAATACAAGGATTTGCTATATTCTGCATGCCAT
The DNA here is from genome assembly GCA_963920655.1 of Geranium rotundifolium. Lineage (NCBI taxonomy): Eukaryota > Viridiplantae > Streptophyta > Magnoliopsida > Geraniales > Geraniaceae > Geranium > Geranium rotundifolium. Next base: position 2,439,928 of record OY987313.1, read on the forward strand.
GTAGACATCATAACCTATAGACGATGGATTCACTGTTAGAAACAAAAAAGAAAACAATATGTTATGTTGAAAACATCCATGCAGTGTTTTTTCAATTTTTATTCCATTGTCAGAGACAAAACCAATGGGTTTATAGTGTTTCAAATTTCTGTGCAGTGTTTTTTCTTTATTTTGATATACTTTATTCTAGCTACTATGTTTTACTCCCGCCCCCTTAATCTTCATCTCTTTCTGCTCCTATCAGCACTAAATCTTAAGTGTTTGACTATGTGTAGGCTATTCGCCCTCAAATGACGGAGCTTGGAGATGCAATTAAAACTAAGGTATGGTTTGTGTATGTATTTATTTGCCATCCTCATCATCAAATCTCTGACTTTTGATTGACTGATGATGCCATGTAGTATTTCTCAAGTCATGGAACCTGCTCCGTGTATTCGAGATATTTCTGAATATTGTCTTGATCATTTTCTTGAAATTTATAGTATGTTTTTTTTCATGCACGAAAATCATGTTTTGTTATTTGTATATCTATAGACCAGCTTTCCCAGGCTTCAGAATATCGTTTCTGATATTTTATCACCTAGAGTTGCATATGAACAATGAACTTCTGAAAATAGATTTCCTCGTGCATATCTGGATTTATTATGGTCAGGTTGATAGCTAATAGTTGAGCTTAATTTGACTATAAATTATTTATGATTTCTAAACTACCCTCTATCTAGTTTTTTTTGGTATGTATTAGGGTATTAATTGATTTTATGTATGGGAAATAATGACTATTCTGTATTATTATTATTATTATATCTTGTTTTTCAGGGTGCCATGGGTTCGATTGACGACCAGAAGAAATTGAAAGCGCTCTACAAAGAGTAAGCAGATTTATTTTGTTGCCTAGATGGAACTCAAGGTGCTATGCATCACTGAGTACTATTCATAATTACCTTTGCCTTTTACGTGTTAATAATAAAATTATTACCTAATTACTGAAAGCTGATTCATTGTTTTGTTGTTGCCGGTGTATTTTACTTTTTCATCTCACTATTTGAATTGTATGCCGTGGTTTGGTATTTTCAGGCATGGTGTGAGTCCATTTTCTCCACTGCGGGGTGTTCTTATCCAGGCTCCTATTTTCGCCAGTTTCTTCTTCGCTGTAAGATAAATAAACTTGTCTTTATACAAGTCCGTTATTAGTTGGTTTTTATTTTTCAAATTTTTTATCTGATTTCTTATTTTGTAGATTTCAAACATGGCAGAGAAGGTCCCTTCTTTCAAAAACGGTGGAGTGTTATGGTTCACTGATCTCTCGACTCCTGATAGTTTATACATTTTTCCAGTTGCAATGGCGCTGACATTCTTCATAATGGTGGAGGTCGGTATTTTCTTTATCAACCCGGGCTTTGATGATTCAAATTAAAGTGCTTACATTACAACCGTACTAATTTCACTTTGTTTTACTTTGATGAGAGACGCGAGCAACTGTTGATTATATTCTTTACTTAATTAATTGCGCTTTGTGCTATTTTGAATTTGAATAAGCTTTAGAGTTTATTATATTCTCTATATTTTTTCAGAATAACATGCAAGAAGGAATGGAAGGAAACCCGATGGCTGGCACAATGAAATTAGTTTCAAGGGGCTTTGCAATTCTTACCGTTCCACTTACAATGGGATTCCCAAAAGTAACAACTCTACCTTTTTTCTTGTATTCCTAATGAATCCAATGTATATCTCATACTTCTTGCATTGTCCCTATGCAGGCTATATTTTGTTATTGGGTAACTTCCAATCTATTTTCGCTCATATATGGATTCGGTGAGTCTTAATTTCCTTGTTAGTGATAACCATCTCGGCATATTTTAATTTTACGTCCAACCTTTTTTACCGACATGATTTTGGCCAAGGATTTCCAGTAAATTTACATATTACTTATAAGGGAAAAGTACGGATAATCATCCTCAACGCCAACTATCCAAAATTTTGTACAGTTTGTCAAACTCCGTCAAAACTGACAGAAAATGGGTATTTTTACCATGTCATTAACTATGGTAGGGTATAATTAACACGTCATTTCATTTTTTACGGTGTCATTAACCATGCAAGAAAAGACAAGTTCATAGCAAGTTTTTTCAATAAATGTAGTACACTCATTTACTTATTTACCGTCATATTCTGTTCGAGTACTGATTCTCGATTCAAATCACAATCTTGTAGTGACCAAGCCTCCCGCCGTGAGAAAGTTCTTGGGTCTCCCTGAAATTATCGTCCCTCCACCTGGTACTTCCAAAAAACCCGCCTTGTCTGTGTTCACAGCCCTCAAACAGTTGACCGATCAACGAAACCAAGCGGCCGCCGAACCAGCCAATCCTACAAAAACAATTGTGCCTTCATCTTCAATTACTGCTCAGAGATATAAAAAGATAGAGAAAGACATAAGGAGGAGGAACAGAAGAAACAGGAGGTGAGACAAAACACATTTCTGAGTAATGCAACTTCTTCATTATTTTGATGATTTAGCTGATCAAAATAAATTGCTTTTGATTATTTATATGCAATTTTGACACAAACATTGACTTATATACACATGTTAGTGCCTAGAGGCAGTAAAATATGTTTTGTAGGTTTTGGAGATTTAAATTGTGTTGTTCTGAACCAGTATGGTGTCACTTTTATTCACCTAGGCTTGAATTTATGTAATAAACACTACTGATGATATAGCTTTTCACTTCCTATTAAGAGCAGCAGATAATTTTCTGTTGGATTAAATGTTTAATTTATGGGATCTTCAATTACTGTTGGATTATTTTGTTAGAATTAACGAGTTTGGTGTTTTTGAGGTTCATGAGATATTTATTTATTAATTGGATTAAATTGAATTTTTAGGTGAATTATATTTTAATACAAAAATACGTAAATTCAGCTCTTGCTGAATTTTGTGAATACCTTTAATGTCTCTGCTAGCTTCATTGCCGTGTTGTTAGAAGTTTGAATGAGTTGAGCCTTTATTAAAATCCTCAAGCTTGAGTTAATTATTTGACTTGTATATTATAATTGAGATTGGGTTTGTTTAAACGATCTTAATACGAGTCTAACAATCAAAGTTTATCTGTGATCTCATTTTATATATAATTAACGTGTCTAATGATCTATTCAAAATTTGGATTTGACTATGTTTTGCCTAGTAAGCTTAAAATTAATATATAAACTCATTCCGAGTTCAAATTAACTCGGTTAGTTTTAGTTTTAGTGTGAATTGACTTGTATATTATAATTGAGATTGGGTTTGTTTAAACGATCTTAATACGAGTCTAACAATCAAAGTTTATCTGTGATCTCATTTTATCTGTGATCTCATTTTATATATAATTAACGTGTCTAATGATCTATTCAAAATTTGGATTTGACTATGTTTTGCCTAGTAAGCTTAAAATTAATATATAAACTCATTCCGAGTTCAAATTAACTCGGTTAGTTTTAGTTTTAGTGTGAATTGATGAAAATGCACTTGTATTTAAAAAATTTAAAAATATTTTACAAACTTTTTTTCAAAATATACTTTTTATAATTTAAATAATAAATAATTGATCATAATATTATTATTCTTTAACAAAAAAAATGTTTGAAAAATAAAATGAAAATGGTTTTAAACATCGTTTTTTATTTTAATATTTTTTTGATATTAAAATCAGTTTTATATTATTTATTTTATAAAAATATATATTTTGAAAAGTAGTTTATAAAATATTTTAAATTTCTTAAATATAAAGACATTTTTGTCATTTCATGTTAAAACTAACTAAAATCATTTTTTCAAGTTTATTTTTTTTATTTTAATATTTTTTTGATATTAAAATCAGTTTTTTATTTTTTATTTTATAAAAATATATATTTTGAAAAGTAGTTTATAAAATATTTTTAAATTTCTTAAATATAAAGACATTTCTGTCATTTCATATTAAAACTAACTAAAATCATTTTTTCAATTTAACTGTACTTGTCTGGATTACATTATATATATATATATATATATATATATATATATATAAAAAAACCTTACGAAACATCTCTTGGGCTCGAATTGAATTGTGGCCAGGACTATGGCCAAGACGAGCTAGACCACTTGCACCAGCAGTCAATTCCTGATGTTGGTCATTTACAACTCGACCCATTTACATTGAATATTTAAATAATTTTATATAATATCCTCTCCTTCGGAGTGACGTTTTCGGGGTATTTTCGAATCCGGCTTAGTTATTTTTAAATAATATAGGTAGTAAAATGTCATTATCCATGTAACTTATCCTTGTGTTAATAAGCAATCATGCCTGCAAGCCTGATTATTGATATACCATAGAATATATGTTCCAAATAAAGCGATAGCAATAAAAGACAGAGCGATCAAAACGCAAACACCAGTTTTCAGCTTAATTCACAGTCCAAGTGGTGAGAAAGAAACTACTACCAAAATGTAATGTACATTAGTTGAAAACACACAAATCCCAGGTGGTCTCTCTCTTCCAAGCTAAAACACTCCCATCGCTGGAGTTGTGTCCTCGACGACTCGGAAGATGGTAACATCTATGATCACCGGGGTGTTAGATCCAGGGGCGAGCTGAAGCACGCACACGTCGTGTTCTTCCAAGTTGTTGTCCACTACGAAATCCTTCCACCCTCCACAGAGTCCTCCGTAACCTCGAGACTTGACATAGTTAAATCTCGCGCGCCATGTTCTGTTCTCACGCCGGAGAATCACATCTTGGTTCTCCGGGCGTACATGCTTGCGAAGCCAGTCGATTGGTATAACCTGAATGCGCGCGCACGCATTGATTCATATCCAAACTTTTAGTTAACACATATGTTAAGGGAAAATTGCAAAAAAGTGCATGTTGTTCGAACGCATAGATTGATATTCAAACATTTTGTTAACATATATGTACAATGAATGAGAAAAGTAATAAGTTGTACCGCAAAAAAATTCTTGTGCACGCTTGAAGGGCGCATGATGACTACAGCGCTGTCGTTGTTTGCTGCTGCTGTTTTTGCCGCCTCCAAGGCTTTCTTTTTCTCTTCTTCGGTTATAGGCCTTCTTTTCGACACATACCGCTTAGCAGATGCACAACCCTTTCTTCTTTTGGCGTAACTCGGACCAACATCCAAATCATCTGCATATAAAATTTGATAAGCCGGTACAATATTCAAGTATCACTCGCTCGCTCACTCACAACTTCTTCAAACATACCAGGTTTGCTCAACATCATCGCTCTTGAAGGCCTTCTGGTTCGTGAACCCCGCCTTGTCGGGCATGGCATACATTGTGCATTCGTTGTTGTAATTGTAATCTCCTTTTCAATTAATTGGAGGGAACCGTTCTCTTCTGTCGGTGCTGTGAAGTCATCGTCATCCTCGTCATCACCATCATCTTCATCTTTGTGTTTTGGCTCTAACGAGGCGACAACGACATCTGGTGAAGAATTGAGAACGACTTCACCAGAGGTTTCATTTTTTCCTTCTGCTTGGCGATCAGTACCGACATTTTTTTCTCTGACAAAATACGTTGCTACCTTCTCGCATAAGCTACACGCATCGAACATTAAGACATCAAACAGAGACTCCCCGTTGTACTTGAAGACGAGGAAGTCATTCTCCACGAGGGAATTATCGTGCACAAATTGCTTCCAGCCATGTTTGAAGGCCAATGTATCGTCGTCGCCATCGGCCACCAGCTCTACATTCCATGCGATGCCAGTGGGACCTCTGAGAGTCGCAGTTCCTGGCAGTTTGTGTTTCAGGTTGCTGGTAAATTTCACAGGAACGTCCTGCAATTTTCAAGTCATGTTACAATACCAGTTTTAGCTATGTAGAAAACACTTAAAATACGACAGTACTATTAGAGTATAAAACTATGCCTGGTCTTTTAAGTTTAAGCTTTTAATTGAATTTGTCTTCTAATACCAGCTTTATCTTGTGGACACGAGTTCAAATCTCACGACGTACAAATTATATTTCTTCTCGTAAAAAACCCCAACTCTCTTTAGGACACGTGTTAAAGTATAATACTGTAATCGGTCCTTTCATCTATAGCTTAAGCGTTGAGTTGGCTAAGAATCATAAATATCGAAATTCAAGAAATATACAGACAATTATAGAAACAGAGCTGAGATGATACAAGAACAAGAACAAAGTTTTTGTATATTTCTAGACAAATGTTGTGTAATGAAGTTTAAAATGAAGAAACTCACGAGGTGGTCTTGAAAATCAGTGAGAAGGAACTGAGCGAAGTGGAAGGTGGAGAAATGGCCCCAGTAGATATTCTCCTCCCAAGCACTGGTCTTTTCTTTTTCCATTCTTCTGGAAATCAAGAACACAGAAACCAAAGTGTAAATGTGAACAAAAAGTTCAAGAACATCAAAATAAAAGAGAGAGAAAATGTACTTGAGTGAATGGGGTTGTGAAAATTTGAGGGAGAGAAGAAAATAAAGATGGAGGTCATTTTTGGTGTTGATGACGTGACATGACATGATATGATTAAAGTAGCCGCAAGAATCGATTCACAAATTAGTTGGAACTTGAGCCTATACTATAGGAATGCAGATTGATGTGAATAGAAGAGTGGCACGAGGGTGTAAATAATGATGATTTTGGAAAGTTCGATATGGTCATTTGGAAGAGAAGGGGCATTGAAGTCATTTTACTATTAGGTCAAGGGTTCGATATTTAGAGACGCTTCTGTTACATTTAGTTTGTTTGTTGTCTTTATCAGTTGTACGCGTTGTTGGAGTGGTTTGCGGTGTTGATCGAGGTTGTTTGAGTTCTTCTATGGGATCTCGATCTCATGTACATTAATTTTGATGTTTTAAAAAAAGAACACATTATGTTTTTATCTGTCAAATGGTGCAAGAAGTTATGAGTGAGCCCTTAACAGATTAAGTTTTCTTCAAAGAAGACGGCTACTCAGTAACATCATACACTTTAGCATACAAACAACCTAAAAATCATCGACATAAAACCCATCAATCGAAAAATTAAAAACTCAAAAAGTTTCATTGTGAAATGTCTAACCATCAATTTTTTTTGAAGAAGAGAGATAAAGAGGCGGTGAAAAAGAGAGAAAGTGTCAGAAGCTTAACCCATCAAAACTGTCAAGCTCATAGATGGAGGTTCAGATTATTATATAAGCGGGTGATAGTATATTCACATATTTTAGACGTGATACTCTAACACCCCCACTCACGTGCAAGTCAGTTTGAAATGGATGTGGAAACACACGAGCATGGCAGATATAGATTAGACGGCCACTGATTCACGAGCTAAAGTCCGAAACAAATGACATATGAAGATCACGTCACACAAACCAACTTCTGATAGGTGGAGACCCATATTGCTATATAAGCTATTGAATATATCAATTTAGATACGAGACTGTAATCAAGATGAATAAAAATGGAGATTAATGAAATTGATGGCAGTTTAAGTAATTCATAAAATTGGGTTATCATGTAATAAAAAGTGTAACTTTTCATCTGAATTGTAATAAGCTGACACGTGGATATTAAAAATGTAACCATATGGCAATTCCGTCAAAACTGACAAAAATAAATATTTTTATTTTTTGTGTCATTAACTATGCTAGGGTATAGTTAACATGTCCTTTTTATTTTGTAAATTTGACAACACATTTTTGGGTAATGCAACAAAATAATTGTATTGTTTTCAACCAGTGTGTTGTCACTTTTATGCACCTAGCATTGAATTTATGTAATAAACACTACTGATAATATAGCTTTTTCACTTCCTAATAAGAGCACCATATAATTTTCTGTTGGATTAAATGTTTAGCCCATGGGATCTTCAATTACTGTTGGATTATTTTGTTAAAATTCATATGTTTTATTAGAGTTCGATGTTTTTGAGGTTCATGAGATGTTAAGAATTAAATTTTTAGGCGAATTATGTTTTAACACGTAAATTCATATTACGTTGAATTTTGTGAATACCCTTAATGTCAATGTAGCTTCATTGCCGTATTGTTAGGAATTTAATTAATATGAATTGAGCTTTTGTGGAGATTTTTGAGTTTGATTCGTTAACCATTCGACTTCTAATGTTATAATTGAGGTCGAGGTTATTTATACGAGTTGAATTTAAATCTAACTTATCGATATTCACATGTAATATAATTTAAAACATAAATTTTAACGATTGTAGATAACGAAATATAGAATGAATTTAATTTTAGAACCGAAATTTGAGTTTGACCATGTTTGGTCAAGTGAATATGAGTTCATTACATTAACTCGTTCGAGTTCAAATAAATTTTGAGTCGGTCTCTTTAAAATCAAGCTTAATTATTTTTATTCCAACAAATATATAAAACAAAAAATTAAATCCTACAAATCTGGGTAGTAGTTCATATTTATTTTTCCTTGGTCTGACTTTTTAGAGATAATTATAGTTTAGTTGGAGGTTGAAAATGACTGATATTAATGATGTCATTATTGTTTTATTAGCTTTGACTTATCGATTGCCAAAATAGCTATCTGTTCGGCTAAGTCAGTCAGACCAAGACCACTTCAAGTCCTGATGACGTCAGCTTGAACTCGACCCATTTGCATTTGAATAATATTATTTAAATAATTTCATATAATATTCTCTCTTTTCGAGTGACGTTTACGTAGCGACTTTTCAAACGGCACATGATTATTTTGCAAACGGTTGGTTTATTTTATTATCTGTTTTTTTTTCTTGCTTAATTTGTATGTTCGTGCCAAATGAGATATAAAATAATTTTATTTGAATTTATTATTTTAAAATAGATTAATGTAGTGAAAATTATTAATAAACAATTTATTTCAGTTTGTTGGATTAAGTAATAATAAGACTACGATTTAATCTTGGTTTGGGGAAAATATATAATTTTGAAAATTTTGAATTTAATTTAATTTTCTAGTCCAGCTTAGGCGTCAAAAACAATCTACCGCTGCGAGAGGCATGCCTAGGTGACTTTTAAAAAAAGTAAAAAACCCAAATATTTGAGAAGGTTATGGCTTAACTACATTTTATTAGTATATTTGAGTTTTAAATACACTTTTGTTTTGTCATTTATAATTTGAGTTATTGTGAGTCACGACTTTGAATTACTTGTTGGATAAGGATTATGAATTATGAGGGTTGTTGTCGTAAGAATTTTGAAATATAGCTTTCGTAATTGAAATATGAGTTTTGATAATTGTTATGAGTTTTGTTTAATGAATTTGAAATATTTTTGTATCCATTCATTTATTATAAGTTTAAAAAAAAGAAAAGGGAATTCTCTTATTCTTTGTCCGATCTAATAGATTGACACTTGGTGATTTTCACAATATTAAAATCTAAAATTTTTAATTTTTAATTTTAAATGAAAAATGCATTGAGTGTATGAGAGGGCAGTGGTAAGGTGGTGGGTCGTTTGGGCTCAGCAAAACGATAGCTTGGCGAGAGCATGTCTCGCAAACAAACCGGGTTACGCGAAGGGAATGATGCTTGGTGAACTCTTCTCGGCTCGTGACTTCAAGTAATTGAGCTCGCTTGAGTTTAAAATCAATTTGAATGAAACAATTCGACGATCATGTAACTTGAGCGCTTTCGAAGTATCAAGTTTGCCCTCTTCAAATCTCTAATTATAAATTTGAGATCAATACATTACCGTCGTCTCTTATTCGCGTATTCTATAATAATCAAAATTAATAAAATGTTGAATATTTCTACTCAAAAAATAAAATAAATATCATATATTTGAATAAGAGTTATCATCAATACGATGGTTTCAAGAAGTATCATGAGTTTGCTTTTCTCATTCAAAACTTTCTATACTCGTGTAATAATTTAAAATTTAAACATCATAAATAAAATTAGATTGTCATATAAAATACATCCATTTTTGTGCAAGAACACAAAGATCCGAGTTTAGAAACATGGTCGTGTCACACGTGTGCCATAGAAAATAAATACCACATTTATGATGTAAAAGCATTAATTGAGTACGGTGATTTAGTCAAGATTTAGGTGCACATATATATGCATTGCAATAAATGTTGTCCGAAACCGAACCTTTGTATGAACCAACGAAAAGCCTTACACAGAGAAAAGATCATCAATTTATACTTTTTAATATAGGATTTTAATTCTCTTAAAATATAATAGATAATGTCAGAGGTGCATTTAATTCAAAAAATATATATTATAATGTTTAACTCAATATATGTATTTTATTCAAATTTTTATAATATTTGTTGCTGCTTATAATCTTATCATGTGAATTGATAAAATACAGCAACAATTAATTATATAATTAGTCGTGTTTCTAAAAGTACACCGCAACGATTTGAGCCTCACACTGTTAATGAAAAGATCTAAATTTCGAACCCAATTATGTACATAGTAAATTTAAAGATGTGATGTAATTGTAATTCAAAAAAAATTATATAATTAGTCATTAAAGAACCGTCATCTAATCAAAAGAAACAACATCATCAAATCCTGAATTCCTAGACCGTTTAATAAAAATGAAAGAACAAGTTCGTTCAACAAGCCTTTATTATCAATATTGTAAAAATCTCTGATTAATCATTTAAATCGGTTTATTTTCTGATTAATTTCCAACTATTTCCCAATTAGGTTTTAGAAAGCGTTTACTAACTAACTAGCGTCTAACGATTTTTACAACACTGTTCATTACAAGATAATAAGAATGTATTTAAAAATTTGGTCTCGATGGACCGGAAATGATGCACCCTCTAATAGATTTGACATCATATGATGATGTCAAATAATTAAAAGAACGTCGTAAGAATATTTTGTTTTGTTTGAATAATTATGACATCTTCAGTTTTCGTTATTTCACTCAAAAATCGTCTTCACCATTATGTATTCATCACGAGTGAAATTATTACCTTGTTCTGTTCTCTTAATAATATAATATTTTTAATATTTTTAAAAATAGGAGATTATGAGTGGAGAGTGAAGTGATTTTTTTATTACAATTATGACAAACCAAAATGGACAAGAATTCAATATTTCTGATTGTATAATCTTCTACATGTGGAATTGGACAATAATAGAAGCAATCAGAATCATAGTTGAACAAAAAAAAATATTCCAGCCAAAAGGAAAAATAAACCCAAGAAATTCGGATTTGTTGACCAGTTGAATTGGCTACAAAATTCAAAATAATCGGGTCGGTCGCTTTTGCTTCTAAATGTCTCCAAGACACGATCAGCGCACGTTAGCGGTTAGCCCTCACCAATAATCGTTCCTATTTACGATTTTGCCACCCCTTCCTTTCCGCTCACCAATCGCCACCTACACCAATATATAGTCTGACTTTTATTGATATATTTATTTATTTTCATATATTATTACCGATTTCTTGCCTGAAGCTGAAATCTCCGAATAAAAGCGAAGCGAAGTCAAGGACGGTTGTGGAGTGTTTGATCGGAGATTTTCAGTTGCAGAGAAGAGAGAGAGAAAGAGAGAGGCGATAATGGAGGCGGAGAAGAGGTACATCGTGGAGGTGGCGAAGGCGACGGAGGCGGCGAATGGCCGGCCGTCGATGGGACCTGTGTACCGGAGCGTCTTCGCCAAGGATGGATTTCCGGCTCCGATCGACGGAATGGAGAGCTGCTGGGACGTTTTCCGGTGAGTTTCGTGGTTGTTTTGCTTGACTTTACCTTCTGTTTGGTTACTCGGAAAGTCGAGGTGCCGGGAAATAAAGTTGCGGAGCGAGATTTGGTTTGGTGTGATAGTCGATTTAGTTGAGGCGGCTTTGATTCTGGATTGGATTGATTTTGATTTGTTGTAGACTATCGAGTGAAGTTGCAGTTTCTATGGTGGAGAGTGTAGTTTGTGTTTGTGTTTGATGTTGAGTTTAGAGTTTGAGCGATTTGACTGAATTTGAAATAGCTGGAGATTTATTGGTCTGTGATTGAGCTGGTGTTGTGATCGTATCTAGCATTTGAATTTGTTGAAAAAATGATGGATTCGTGTTCTTTGACGCTTCCGTGGCTTTGTAAGCTTTGATTTGTTCTGATGCTGAGAATTGAACTTATAGCTGTGTCTGTTTGATGATAAATAGCTGGATTGGATTAGTTTTGATTTGTTTTGGAGTGAAGTTACAGTTTCTATGGAGTGTAGTTTGTGTTTGATGTTGAGTTTAGAGTTTGAGCGATTTGACTTTATTTGAATTTGCTCGCGGATTTGGAGTTTGTGTGATTTATTGTTTTGTGATTGATCTGGTGTTGTGATAGTCGCTGAGCATTTAAATTTGTTGAAAGAATGATGGATTCATGTTTGTTGATATTTTCTGTGGCTTTGTGAGCTTTGATTTGTTCTAATACTGAAAATTGAACTTATAGCTGTGTTTGTTTGATGATAAATAGCTTGTGAGTTTGGAATTTGTGATAGTAGCTAAGCATTTGAATTTGTTGAAAGAATGATGGATTCATGTTCGTTGACACTTCCCGTGGCTTTGTGAGCTTTGATTTGTTTTAATACTGAGAATTGGACTTATAGCTGTGCTTGTTTGATGATAAATAGCTTGTGAATTTGGAATATTTGACCGTAGCTAAGCATTTGAATCTGTTGAAAGAATGATGGACTCATGTTTGTTGACACTTCCCGTGGCTTTGTGAGCTTTGATTTGTTCTAATACTGAGAATTGAACTTATAGCTGTGCTTGTTTGATGATAAAATTACTGTAAAATTTTACAAAGGAATGGTTTGTTGTTGAGTGCTATGTCTTTGATTTAAGTTTAGTAATTCTATTCCAACCTTCCCCTGTTTCTGTTACAGCATGGCGGTAGAGAAGTATCCTGACAACCCGATGCTTGGCCGTCGTGAGATTGTGGATGGGACGGTATGTCATCAAAATTCATTAAGCCAATTGCTTCTATGTTTATTCTTGCTGGTTTGTCTTTTTGCTGATGCATGTAATTGTGTCCTTTTGCTTTGAAGGCTGGTGAATATGTCTGGCAAAGTTATAAGGAAGTATATGACATAGTGCTGAAAGTTGGAGCTTCAATCCGTAGCTGTGGCATTGAAGAAGTGAGTCATTAAAATATATCATTTTTCTATGATGCTGCTCAGAGGAATCTTACTCTTCAATATTCTTGTTATTTGTTTGTAGGGAGGTCGTTGTGGCATCTATGGCGCTAACTGCCCAGAGTGGTTGATGAGCATGGAGGTCTTTCTCTCATTCTCACAAGCACACACACATGCCCAAACTATCTATAATAATCATACATTTAAAAAGCCACTCCAGTTTATTTTCTAATTCATCAGGGTATAAGTTCAGTTTGTGTGCCATTGGCTTTCTTCATATGTTATGTTGATGCAGGCTTGGTAGTAACATTAAACATTTGTTTGTGTTTTTGGCTCTTCTGTCAAAGCTTCCATCTTAAGCTCCTTCATAAATTTCATATTCTGTTTCTTTCTCCTTGTTATGGTTTTTCTTCTATTGTTTCCTAGTTTATATCCTATAGATTTTTATTTATATTGCAAAACTGATGCAGGCCTGCAATGCTTATGGGATCTACTGCGTTCCTCTATATGACACTTTAGGTATGCAGGTTCAACAATACGACCACAGTTTCACAATCTTCTTTACTGACAATATGATGGTTGTTTTTTCAAGATCAAAATATTAAGTCAATACATGATCTAATGATGTTTTACTGCTGTTCATTTTGCAATTAGGTGCCGATGCTGTGGAGTTTATCATATGCCATGCAGAGGTTTCAATTGCCTTTGTAGAAGAAAAGAAATTCCCCGAGGTAACCATATATGGCTTTCAGTATGGGATTCCTAAGCAACATTGGCATTGCTTTTGGTACTAAAGAAATCCTTTATACTTTATATGGCGAACGTTCTTATGTTCTATGTGTTTTTCTCTTGTGTCTCTCTTCAGCTGCTGAAAACATTTCCTAATGCAGGAAAGCACTTGAAAAGTAAGTTGCATTCGACATTAGGATTCATTTTATTGTGAGTATGTAATTGATATTCACAGACCTCTTTCATTGCGTAGCACTTGTGAGCTTTGGCAAGGTTACCCCAGAACAGAAAGAAGCGGCTAAGGAGTTTGACCTGGTCATATATTCATGGGCTGAGTTTCTGGAACTAGTAAGCAGCTTTATATGCTATATTTTTCTCATCCACGCTTACCAATTACTTTAGTATTCCTGAATGTTATTTAAGAAAAGAAAATCAGGTTACATGATTTTTTGGGGGTAATTACTCCAAACTATCCCAATTATTGCCTATTGCCACATAGTCGCCCTAGCCTACAAGGCTTGCATGGTTGGTTAATATGAGTTCTATCTCTCTTGAGGACTAGAGTTCAAATCCTGTTGGGTCACCTGTTTGAGAGCAGGCGAGGGCTAGCAGTTGGGTTAGAGGTAACACCTATTGTCAATCTAGGTTATAGTTAAGTTATATATGCTGATTTATTGCCGATAAAAAAACACGACCCATATAGAATTTTCCATCACACTTATTGATATGGCTATTGACTGGTATTTTCTTATCTTTGGATCCATTTTTCTGGAAATGGAAAAAAGTCTATCAGCGCCCTGGCTGAATTCTTTTGGTGGCCTTCCTATGTTGGTAGTGGCTGTGGGTATCAGACCTATTGCCAGTAAATGATATTGCATTTCCTCGATGCCCTTTGATATATTGCCCCAAGAGTCATGAAGTCATTTCATCACATTTAAAATTTCCTTTTGTTACAAAATACTGATTCAGGTTTTTGTTATATCTTCCTCCCAGGGAAATGATAAACAATTTGATCTTCCAGTAAAAAAGAAAAGCGATATCTGTACAATAATGTATACTAGTGGAACAACCGGTGATCCCAAGGGTGTTTTGATTTCCAATGATAGCATCGTCACTCTCATAGCTGGGGTGAAGTGTCTGCTGCAGAGCGTCAATGAATCGGTGATTCCTCGTTTATTTCAACATGTTTCTGAAATTATGACTACAAACCTGAAGAGAAAAAATGATGCTTGAATAAACTCTAATTTTTATTTTTTTAAGTATGCATTTTTTTCCGTCTTGTTTAAACGTGTACTAATATATTGTACTGACTTCTTACAATTATGTTTCCTGTTGATGATATTTTCAGTTGACAGCAAAGGATGTATACCTTTCATTTCTTCCTCTTGCTCATATCTTTGATAGGGTGATTGAGGAGTTATTTATTTCACATGGAGCCTCAATAGGATTCTGGCGTGGGGTGAGTTTATCTACTATTTTGTTCCTTGCCAAATATAATTCCAAACTTCCAATTTTGATCCTTACACTTACCGTCGTTTCAGGATGTGAAATTGTTGATAGAAGACATTGGCGTGTTAAAACCGACTATCTTTTGTGCTGTTCCTCGTGTCTTGGATAGAATTTATGCAGGTAAATATAAACTATTTCCTTAATTTTAAGTGGGACAAGACTCACATGTGGACTTTCAACACTATAAGAAGAAATTGTCGTGTACAAACTAAAGCTAGTTAAACAATTATTGAAAGAGTAACGACAGTGTACACTGGCCTGATGTTGCAATCAGCTCTATAATGATATTTTCTTCTTGTAACAAGGCAATATAATAGATTGGATATGCACGAGAGGTGTTGCTTTACTTTCATACTCTGAAGTTGCCATTCATATTTTTAGGCTTGCAGCAGAAGATTTCAGGAGGTGGATTGTTGAAAAAGACGATGTTCAACTTGGCATATTCATAGTAAGTTCTGTTTACTTCTAATCTTTGGCTTCATTTGGGATCAACATACCAGCTAATGCATGCAATTACTGTCATTGCAATTTCTTTGGAACCAATTTTGACTGTGTACTTCAAAAACTGTTACAGCAAATTCCATAACATGAAGAAAGGACAGAATCATGAAGCAGCAGCTCCCATTTGTGACAAAGTTGTCTTTAGTAAGGTTGTGGAAGTATACATTATCCTCACTCCATTCCATGCTTACTCGAAAGAGAAGTATAAAAAACGTTTTGAATCAAAACATATCTCTATCGGAATAAGTATCTTATTTGGTTCTGCAATTTGCTTAGGTAAGGCAAGGCTTGGGTGGTAATGTAAGGCTTATTCTATCCGGAGCTGCACCCCTTGCTTCTCATGTGGAAGCTTACCTGCGAGTTGTGTCATGTGCACATGTTCTACAAGGATATGGTACGCAACCAACTATATGTATATACTTGATGCCTTGTGTTGAATTTGGATGGTTCAAGATTATTGACCTATTTTCCTTTAAAATTAATGATGATTTAGGTCTCACGGAAACTTGTGCTGGAACATTTGTTTCTCTTCCACATGAAATGTCGCAGCTTGGCACTGTTGGGCCTCCGGTGCCGAACGTTGATGTGTGCCTAGAATCTGTCCCCGAAATGGGATATGACGCGCTTTCAAGTACGCCTCGTGGAGAAATTTGTATCAAGGGAGATACATTGTTCACTGGTTACTACAAACGTGAAGACCTTACCCAAGAGGTCATGGTTGATGGGTGGTTCCATACAGGTTTGCTCATCTACTTACACAAGTTGTATATATCCCTATGAATCATCAATTGTTTTCTTATCCAACCTTATTGAACATGCATCAGGGGATATTGGTGAGTGGCAACCAGATGGGAGCATGAAAATTATCGACCGGAAGAAGAACATATTCAAGCTTTCACAGGGAGAGTATGTTGCTGTAGAAAACCTGGAGAACATATACGGTCTTGTCCCTGATATTGAATCAGTATGTTTTCTATCCTTTTTTTTATCAGCAATAAAGTAGGAAATCTAATACAATTCTAACTTATTTTGTTCACCCCACCCCACAACAGCTCTCAAACATGTGACTTGCTTAAGATTCGAACGCTAGACCTCATATGAGATAGTGCTTATTATCACTAGCTTCCTATCTTTATTATTCCTATTATATCACGATGAATGATGATGGATATTCCTTTCTAATTTTAATTATTTATCTAATCCCCTCGATAAGATTGTAGTATATGCAGTGTTCAAAAAATTTCCGACTAATCCGGTCAATCCCAAAAAGTCCTATCCGCCTAATTGGCGTCAACTTTTTTTTAAAACACTGCGTATATGTTAATAGTTTTTGCGTAACACATGGTAACACTGGTTACCCGCTAGGAAATCCCGGTTTCTTTGCCTTTGCAGTAGATAATATGAATTCTCCATTGATATTATCTCTGAAACTTATCTTATCGTTTCAATATCAGATATGGGTTTACGGAAACAGCTTTGAATCCTTCCTAGTCGCGGTCGTTAATCCTAAGATGCAAGCACTGGAACAATGGGCTCAAGAGAACGGTATTAGCGGAGATTTCAATACAATTTGTGAAGATCCCAGAGCAAAAGAATACTTAATAGCAGAGCTAGCAAAGATTGGGAAGGAGAAGAAGGTTGGTATCTGTTGATCTTAACCCTCCATTTACCATTTCCTTGTGATTTTAACATAACTTGTATCAGAAGAAACGAATTTTAAACTTTCAAGCTTTTTTCTGCAGTTGAAGGGCTTTGAGTTTATTAAAGCTGTTCACCTCGACCCGGTGCCGTTTGACATGGAACGTGACCTTCTCACTCCAACATACAAGAAGAAGAGGCCACAGTTGCTCAAGTACTACAAGGTACGCCTAGCTTTGTCCCAATTTCTGACATTTCCTACTTAGTTTTGTACTGATGATCAGTTTTGAAAATCATCGATTAGGCCCTAGAGTTACTATCCACCCAACTATGCTTAACGTTTTTTTATAACACTATCGGTGACACAAATACAATCAAATAGCCTCAAAGTCGCCTCCACTATTTGGTTCTTTTTATCTAATTTAGAAATGTATCGAGGCTTAGGCTGCTAGGACCCGAACCCTGGCCACCGAACCACAGTATTAACTCGATTCCTCAAAAATCACATAGTGCATAGGCAAGCATATATTGTTTTAGCTGTGAATTTATGTAAACCAGGAACAAATATGAAGCAAGACCTACGCTCATCCCATATATGATTGGAAAAAATCATCTCCCGTCACCTAAACTTTTACAGAAAAAAGTATAAATATGGATAGATAACTAAATAAGACATAACTCGAGTGAGGTGTATGATAGTTTTAGACGGTATTTTTAAAATCTTCAATCAATTCTTGATTAGTCTTTATATGCCCGACTAGCCCTTATCATTTTTTAGATCAGTAGTAGCTATCTCTATTATTCCTCGGTTTACTGGTAAAATAATTGCTAAGTTTTGTGTGGGAGCGCTGATTTATGGCCTCCAACTGTGTGCAGGATATTATTGACAGCATGTATAAAGGTGCAAACAAGCGATAGATGTGTGAAACAGTACGAGCCCTCGTGAGTTCGTATGTTAATTTAAAAGCATTGTCATGGTTACTTTTAAATTATTTTAATTCTTTGGGCAGTGCCACACTTTTGTACTATATGGTTATGCTGATTTACGTACTAGTTTCCTTGTACTATATTTGGAAAATTAAGAAATAATGTTTGCTCGTAGCATTAAAAACAGGGTCTATGAATGAGGAAAAGTGATTGTTTTGCAAAACTAGAAAATATAATTGGAGAGCCTGTGAAAACTAAGAGCAGGGTCTCTAGTGGCCTACCATATGCTGTCTGGGCCCGCCCGTAACCACTGGAAGGCCCATTAGTACAAATATGGCCGACTCAAAAATAAAAAGGCTAATGGCTTTAAATTTCGACAAGTTCTCCGGGACATATAAATTGTAAATTTACATTTTTTGCAAAAAGAAAAAGTAGTTGTAAATTTGTGAAATCAATTATTATAAAATTAAATTTTTTACCCTGAGTTCTTCAATTTTTTAATTCTCCATGTCATTTATGTCATTCCAGAAAAATAATTGACAAGTTTAAAATGTGTTGGGGATCTGAGTTTTACCAAGGAGGAGCACACAAGGAAGTCTATACATACATTAGAGTTCACTTTTAATCCAAAAAACTAGTGTATTAAGTGTAGGGTCCAATGTGTATAGAAACTCTTCCTTAACCACATCGAAAGAGTAATGGGTTAAGGAATAATTCACATACACATTGAACCATAAACTCAATAGTTAGTATTTTGGATTAAAAATGGATTCTAATGTGTGTGTGGGTTTTCATTAAGGCACGGATCTCCCAACAGTGGTATCAAAAGCTTGGTTCAGTACCCTCCTGATAACATGGGTTGGGTACTCTCCTGTGGCTGGTTGAGTCATGTCCATGAGCGACTCCTCTCATGGTGAGACCCAGATAGAATGAAAAGGATCCTTATGAGATTGAGTACACCAAGGCAAAAGTATAGACTTAAGGGGGAACCGGCCCGATGTGATGAAACTCAATGTGGTGGGAGAGAATTGCTAGGTCTACATGTGAATTAAAAATCCCGCGTCTAACGATTACAAGCTTAGTATTTTGAGTCAAATGTGTATATATACGAGCTTTCTTGGGTGTTTCTCCTAAGTACGACCCGAATTTCCCTAACAAAATGAACTTAAACTTATTATTTGGTTTAGCTATGTGTAAGATATCTTAAATTTGTCGGGATGACATCCCCAATTCGACATGATCGTGGATCACAAAATGTATACTAAATTAGCCTCACATCGTTATAAAGAGATAGAATATTCTGAATCAACAACAACACGGTATATATCCTAAAACCTATCAGGTTGGCAACAAAGATTGCATAACATGTCTCAAACTCGTTTGTTGTCATTCCTCGTTTGTCTCGTTTAATAAACAATCTACTATCGAAGTTAACATTTACGAACTCGATAAGTTTGTAAATCGACTTGTTTAATATAAAAATTCGTTCGAATAATAAAGTGAGAGCTGATAAGTGTTTTTCGTAACGCAATCAAAATTATTATAAATGTTATATTTTAAAATATTTGTTCTCATCGAACATTTTCCTGTAACGCGAAACAATGTCGTTTTGCTACTTGTTTTTGTTGGCTCATCCATTTTCTTTGTCAAATCTCCTCAGAGTACAAACCTGTAATTTTCAATCAATCCAAGGAAGCAAAAATTGAGTGAAGTTTGGCTGCCTTCAACCACGTATGGGGAAAATGGAAATCAACTTTTCTCATTCAAATATACCAACTTTTTTGTCAACGACACGATATTTTATATAGAATATTAATTGCTCGATCTCTAATTACACAACTCTTTGGGTCACTACCAATATGGACAAAACATCCCCTTGAATAGGAACACTCATGTGAACACCCATACCATAGTAGCATATGGCATGCAAGTATCATCCAAATTTACATGTATTTTAGTCAATGCATCACAGCTCATTGCTACTACTATCCACTCCTTGGCCAAATTCAGATCTCGTGTCGGTCAGATTCTTATATCTAAAATATGTAAATTTGAGGACTAACAATACTAGTTAGGGTGGGTATTTTGAACCCGAAACTGCTCTAAACTGAAAATCAAATTGAACCCAGAATTAAAAATCGGCAGTTGTAGTTAATAATGGTTCAGTTTTGATTCTCGGTTTGAGATAATTGTTTCATTCCAGTTCAGTTATGGTTTTTAAATTTATGGACCGTTACTTAATTAGTAAGAATCGAACTGGCTGGTATCATTACGTGGACTGAAGAATGAATGTCGAGAATATATTATTTGTTTGTGAATCTTATATTTCGATCTGGTTGTAAACGTAACCATTAAATCTTAACTTTCAATTTTTTTCATGTGTAATTTTTATGATTGTAAATTAAATTTCTTTTCGCTCTAAATCAGCCTCAGTATCGCCTAGTTCAACGTGTAAATGTAACATGAATTGAAAATAAAAACCAACTAATTTCAACACAATAAACCGGTGAACCGAACCAAACTAAAAAATACAAACCAATTATTCATATGGTAATCCCTAATAAAGATTCGGTTCGAAACCGGCCAGTCCGGTGCGGTTTCAGAACCGTGCCCACCCCTGAGCATTACCTCGTTTCAGGTCTAGAAGAGTTACTAGCAAAGTGGGGCCCACGTGATAGAGTCCATCAACTTGAGTCCTTTATAATTCGTTTTGTGTATATCCTCTAACACAGACACAGAAGATATTTGCTGGGTTTTGCTCCAACTTGGGTTCGAAACTAATATTATAGAAGGCTCAAGTTGTGAACGAAACACGACACATGATGAATCTGGTCACTCACCATCTCCACTTTTGCTTTTCTTTGTCCCAAATCGTAAACACCACAACAACAACAACAACCGTATCTTTTCCGGCTACCTAGGTGCTTTGAATTAATCCAGGCCGCATGATCGTGCGACACGTGTCACTAATATAGCTTAATCTATTTTTAAAAGGATCAAGTGGGACCGGCAAGTCCAACGTATTGGGCCTCTAACCATGTAGCTGGCTTGTGATTGTGGGCCTCTGGCCCACTTGTAATTTATTAATTAAAATGTCAGAAATTACATATATATTAATTAATGAGTATAAATTAACACATTGATCTAGGATTGATCAAGGGGAGAGCAAAGTGAACCCAGACTCGAATTTATTGTACCTGCCCTATGGAAAAAATCCGAATCCGACGGGTACCCGATCAACCCGTCCCGATCAGAATGGGTGAAATTCGAAATTTTTGCGGGTTCGAGTTTTTAGAACGGTTTATTGAGTGGGTTCGGGTGCATGTTGACTTATACCCGATCCGGTTTCGACCCGCACCCATTCGGATTTTAAAAAAAATATTTTATATAGTAATTTTATATAATATAATTTATATTCTCAATCATTTTTTTAATAAAAAACGTTAAAACTTAAATTTTAATTACCCAATCACGCAAAAAACCTAAAATAATATAATATAACATCTATTTATATTATTATTTTTACTTATATTGTAAACAAAAACTGTTAATTACGTTCATATTTGAATATCCGGGTCGAGTTTTGGGTTTAGGAGAAAACCCGTACCTGATGGGTTTTTTAAGGGTCGGGAACCCGCTCAAATTGGCCGGGTTTCTTGCGGGTCGGGAGCCCGTTGGAAGTGAGCGGGTGCGGGTTGGGCAGAATCCGACCCAAACCCAGCCCATTACCATCCCTACGCCCTAACCTGTCTGTTGTTAGACTCAATTCGGTGCAATCTAGATCAGTAAGTGATTGAAATAAACCCATTCCGACATTGTTTTATTTAGACTAATGTGTTTATGCACAATGTTAGTTGGCGTTGATCGGTTAGAGAAGGTATTTTAATAATTAATCATAAAATAAATATGATTACAAATTTTAATTGAAACTTATAAATGATAAATTGAATGAATCAAAAATATTTACCATTGTTCATGCTTGATAATTTAGTGTTTGGTTTAAAATTTAATTTCTAAAAAGTTATGTCGCATATTAGACTCAATACTCATTTAAGCCATAAGACCCAAACATTGATAATATTTATTTGTGTATGGATAACCGACGAATTTTGGAATTCATACTCTAATTTAACCGTCATGTTGATTGTACGGGATCAAAAACGAATTAAAATTAGTGTTTTAAAAATCTCAAGACTTATTCAATTAATTTTCAATTAATCCTCTACAATTTTCAATTAATTTTCAATTAATCCTCTACAATTTTCAATTAATTATCCAATCTAATTTATTTCCCAATTAAATTTTGATTAGTCTACATAAAACCTTCTTTTATCTTACTAGCTCATAGCTTTTTAAAAATACTGGTTAAAATAATGCCCCAACCTGGCCATGCTCTCCTCTACATTGATTGATCTAATTTGAGGCTGAGTTATGGGCCAAATGGACTACACAGATATTATAAGATAATCGCGTGGCAGTGAACGCGCCACGTCATGACTGCCGCAAGTAGTCGCCAAAATATCTCCCGCCAAAAACATGATCCCCTGTTTTTCAAACCAGGAAGCCACGTGTACGGGTTCCAATCCACACCGTGCACGTTCCTCACGAGGAAATCACACGCTCCACTTAAACCGCGACATTTCGGGGCCCAGCTGTCGACGATCTAACGGACCCGATATCCGACGGTCCAGATCTTTCGATACGCTCCTTAAGAGCTTCACTGTTTCAGGAATTCTTTTCCGTCTTTCCCTGAAATTTTCTCAGAAACCAAACAGGGGAGGGAAAATTGACTCCTGGTAGTGAGAGCAGTGAAGATTTGAAACCGATTGAGCATGAAGACGGTGCCGATTGTGGAGAACTATTTAACGGCGAGAGCGAGAGGTACTGTTACTGAATTGACATCATCGGAGGCTAAAGATCTCAAGGTCATGGAAGATTCGATCGATGCAGAGAAATCGCTGCTCGTACACTGTTCGCCTTCTCCGGCGAGCGAGGCGGTTCCGTTTCGAGTTCTTGTCGCCGGCGATGAAGCTCAGGAGGAGGAGGAGGAGCGATCGGCGTGCTTGTCTCACGGTTCGATATCTGTGATCGGACGGCGGAGATCGATGGAGGACGCGGTGACGGTGGCGCCGGGTCTGGTGGTTGGAGGCTCCGATCTGTACGATTTCTTCGCAGTCTACGACGGCCACGGCGGGGCCAACGTGGCGACGGCGTGCCGCGATCGGCTTCACTACCTGGTGGCGATGGAGATGGAGAACTTGACCGGAGGAGGCGCGGCGAGGGACTGGGAACATTTGATGGTGAAGTGCTTTCAGAAGATGGACGATGAAGTTAACGGCGAGGGTGTGGAGGTGGAGAGCGGCGGCGGATCGGTTTCAGTGAAAACCGTCGGGTCGACGGCGGTGGTGGTGATGGTCGGACCGGAGGAGATTGTGGCGGCGAACTGCGGCGACTCCAGGGCGGTTCTTTTCTCCGGCGGCGTTGCTGTGCCCCTGTCGCGTGATCACAAGGTGAATTGTCTCCTCTCAGATGTTACTGTTTCACTGAGAATTCACATTTTGTGCTAATACATTTTTTTTTCCTGTTTTGATCGATTGCATATATATTATTTATGTGTATGTTTTGATTAATTATCCAATTAGTTGATGTTAATCTAATCAGAATCAGTGTGAAAGAAACTATTCTAAGCATGTTCTTGAGGTTTAAGATACCATATTATCTTGGCTATGTCATTTCAAGAAATCAAGTTTGTTTAGTTTTATTTTGGCTATGTCATTTCAAGAAATCAATTTAGTTTAGTTTTTTTATTCATTTTCTGTAGAATAAATGAATTACTGATTTCATAGATATTTATGTTCCATTTTTGTATTGATTAGCATTATAACCTGTGTCAAGATTAAAACAGAAATCATGATTGAGGCATTCCATTATCTAGAATTCTAGATGAATGTGTATCGAACCTAAAGCCAGGACCAGAAGTTTGGATTAGAAATTTTTTATCGTCCGTCTAGTAGTCACACGAATTTAATTAGCACTTATTTGCTTTGCTTCATCTGCATATTTCACATGCTGCTTTAGTTTAACTCTGTGAGGGAGCATACGGGATGTGGCTGATGACGCCAATATTGGAGACACGTTAAGATCCAAATCCAAAAGATGTTCTTAGATTGGTGAAGAATGGATTTATTTATAATTTTCGACATCGAAAACATGTATGATCTTTTTGTCGTATATGATTATATTCAATCACTGCCTGGACTGCCCAAAAAGATTTATTCTCTTTTTGTCGTAAACCAAATGTCAAACCTATGAGCGTGATCTCATTTCTGTACCCCTATAGGCTGTAGTGATAGTTTTATGAAATCTGATTAGCTTCAAGAAGATATAATTACTACAGTAAGTGTTTCTGTTTTTACTGATAATATCAGTAAGTACCATTGACGGCATTTGCCACCTGACAAAAACGATAGTATTGGGAAGTTAATAATTGTTTTTGTAATCAATCAACAAACTGATAAGTCATGGTGTCCTCTTGCATCATGTTCTAGTACCCTTTTATTGTTTGATGATCTAAAGCTGCTCGCATTGCCTTTAAGATAGCTTTAAAGGTTCATTTGACATGTTAATACAGTTGAAGTTCATATGAACGCCATGAAGTGCACAAATATACTTTTTTTAAAGCGGCATTTTCACATTATGGCCATGTCAGTTGCTTTAATCTTTCAAATAATTACATTCCAACACTATTAGTTTTGTTGAATGTCCCCCGATCTTAGGGGATTTACATTGAGGGTTGTATTTTACTTCTTTTACAGCCTGATAGGCCCGATGAAAAAGAGAGAGTGGAAGCAGCGGGAGGAAAGGTCGTAAACCGGAATGGTCACCGTATCCTTGGAGTACTCGCGACGTCAAGATCTATTGGTATGTCGAAGTTTCTATAAGTTTGTTCTTGCTCATGATGGATTTGGTTGTGATTATAATAGGTTCATTTACCATCTTTCGTTTACTTAACATTTATATTCTAATAGCAGCATTTTTGCTGTCAGAAAAATACCTCGACTCCCTGAGTCTCAATTGTTTTTCTGAAGATCGATCTTAATATCATATGATGAAATGAGTGAAGCACAACTTCTTCATATTATACATCTATTTATGCTTCATTCAGATGGTAATGCTGTGTCAATCCTGCCCTTGCTGAACCAAATGCTGTCAGTTTATGTTTGCTCCTCTTTCACTTTACGAAAAATCAGCAATCCTTAGTTTTTCAGTTTAAAATTAACCATATCTCATATAATTGTCATATTAAGAAGATACTGCTATTTCAACCCAATTTTGTTCGTGACGTCAATTTTCATCCGATGCAGGGGATCATTACCTGAAGCCATACGTGATCCCAGAACCAGAGGTCACGGTGAGAGCAAGAACCGAGCTGGACAGCTTTGTCATCATAGCAACTGACGGTTTATGGGATGTTGTCACCAACGAGGATGCTTGTACGGTTGTGACGGGATGTTTCGATGGCCATATTAAAAGGATGTTCTCGGGGGAGTCGAACGCAAGTCCTGCAGCTGAGGCATCAGCGATCTTGGCCGAACTAGCCATGGCTCGGGGCAGCAAAGACAACATCAGTGTCGTAGTGGTCGAGCTGAGCAAGTCAAGCTAGAGTGTGTTCCCTTTACTTACCCTTTTATTTCGCTTTTAGCGTCTGAGGTTGTGCTCTATAAACTACTGGTCAAGTAAAGTGTACATAGAAGTTTTATCGGTATCGGAAAACTTGTGCTGTAGCTGAACACAGTTAAAATTCAACATCCTATATGTTCATGCCTTCTTGTTGGTCTGTTTTAGGAGATTGTTTGATTAATAGGTTTAGGGTTAGAAATGAGCATTGTTTTGGGAAATGCAGGACATTATCCTTAATAGATCGTTAGAAATCAAATAGGGATGGCAACTCGGGTTTTGTGATCATGTTCCCACTCGTTGATTTGGGAATACTAAGTACTTGTTGGATTCAAAATATTCTCTCTATAGGAATGGAACAGACAGGTTTTGTGATTCCGGTCCTATCAGATTGGGAATACCGGTCCATGTCTGCTCCGGAAATTTTATCATCCCTAATCGACAAGATTTTTGGAACCAAAGATTGATTGTCTAACTAGTAAAACACTTGAATTTGTGATAAATTGGTCAGGGTTTGAGTCTTGGCGACGATATTCCTAATTTAAGGTTTTGTGGAGCTCGTTTGTTATTTTCACATTTAAAATATGTAAATCTATTCTTCATTAAATAAGTAGATTGGAGTGTGAGGTATTAAGACAGTGTTAGATCTAAAAGTGAATCTTAGGTCTCTTGAATGATGAGAATAGTAAACAAAAGAGCTTCATAAACTATACGAAGGAGCAATTGCACAAACTATACTTATAATATAGGAATTGAAATGTTGTAAAGCTTACAACATGAAAAACAGGGCAAAGTACATCAAGAGCTTTTTTCAAATACAAAACAAACAGAAAAAAACCCTCTTCCAAATAAATTGTGGAAGCCATTTTCTTCACCTCTCAAATCTCACTATATATATAACAAGTAAAAGGTGAGGAGAAAGAGGATGAGCACTCATTTTCAGTCTCTTCACTGCTCTCTTCCCCAACCTTTCAAACTTATTACCAACTTCAAGACAAAAATAGAAGCAAAAAAATAGCCCCTCCCTTCGGATTGAATTCGAATTCTGTATATAGCTGCACAGTTCTTGTGATCTGATTGAGGCTTTACCTAGTCGACGATGTAGGTTGAAACGGAGACACGCGCCGGAGTAGAGGAGTGTATGTAGACGAACTCGAGGCTCTCTCCAGCGGGCAGGGAGTTGAGCCATGGTGGGAAGACGTAGGAATCGCCTGATTTGGTCATGCCCCATAGAGGGCCGTAGAGTTTGGAGACTGAGAGCCTGAGGTTTTTGAGGGTCTTGTTGGATTTGTTTGTTACAGTTGTTGAGTACCTGTAGTATGTTCTTCCATTGGTGACCCATGAACTTGTCATTTTCTGTTGAATTTCAATTGGACTGGAAGTGGGAGAGAGAGCTGCGAAACAGACAAATTGGTTTGCTTATAGTTAAGTTGTTTGGTTAAGCAGACAAGAAAGACTTGTTGGTTGTTAAGGTCTGATCAATCTAAAAGTTTGAACTAATAGGTAGAGACATTGATATGATTCACATTTTGTCAATTTGTCAATGTGAAAAGAAACGTGATACAAGTCTGACCTCAGTTAATCAAAACCCACATTTGTCTTTGAGCATGTGACTTATTGGGATTCGAACACTTAGATCTCAAATGAGATAGTAAGGGAGGTCTAAGCCCGTCAATAGATTAGTATTTCTAAATAATGCTCAATCTAGTTTGTCTGATAGGGGATACCGGATCCCCAATAGATTAGTATTTCTAAATAATGATGATAGGGATTGGAGATGTCGGTCCCCATCAAGTTTGGATATATTTGTCATTCCTGTAATGCTCCTTCATGATCAAATAGGTCAACCTAAGTTTGATTAGAGGATCAACATTATACCGAACTCTACACGTGGAACAACATATTAGGTTGTTGACTCATGAAACTGTTATTTTTCTTAATCCGCAAGAATTTCAAGTGTGGGGATTGTAACAAGTAACCTCAGATTATATGGAGTCCCTGTCACAAATTTTAATAAATCATGCTAAAACTCGATCCATGTATAAATATTGTACCTGGAGCGGGAGTTGTGTTGGGTTTTGGAGCCGGACTCGGCTTGGTAACAGCCGTAGGAAGTGGAACAGCAACTGCAGTGACAATTCCATGAACCAGCAATCACATAATGAACCAATCACTCCAATTTTGCACAAAAAAAAAAACATTCACAAGCACATACCAGGAAGAAGCTGGTTATAGCCACTGTGACCAGCTCCTAGCCTCGCCAACAGGCCAAGAAGAGGAGCATTGTTGTACGTTGCGGGCTCAGTCTGCTCAAAATTGTCCCGCTCGTCTGCAAAGTTGTCATAACCGTCAGGCCCTCCGACTAGAGCACCAGTGAGCACATTGGGGTCGCTAGCCTTCCTGCTGTACCATGTCGCGTACCCTCCTCTGCAGGTCACAAATGAAGGGTTCACCTTGACAGAGACGATTGAAGAGCCTCTGTGATGGACCTGTTGTGGATAGTTGTTTCCGTATCCCACCATGTAACTCGTGGCTCGAGGGTTGTCGCCGAGGATGTAATCAACCTGCAAATATGTTTCACCATTGCATAACATTGTTAATCTAGATTTTGCGTTACTGGGCTAAATATATCGGGTAGGACGATTTTCTACACGCTTTTACGACGTAAGCTTTATTTTAACACTCTTCCTAACGTGTAGGACATTGTTCTAGACCTATGAGCTTAACTTCAACACTCCCCCTGACACGTAGGAATATACCCTTTCGTGTAAGGGTGGCAACAATCCCCAAACTCGATGTGGATCGGATCCCATATTTTCTGTCACTTTCTCCTACTACCACTTCTTGTAACGATAACAATGCATAAAACTGAATTTACCTGAGATTTGGCAAAGTTAAAGAGAGCAGACGGAGGCACAAACCCTGAAGCACACTTCATGTACTTCCCGGAGGAACCAAGATAGTCAGAGTACACGGTGGCGAGGAAGGAGGCACTGGTCACGAACTGCATATTGTTCCATCTTTGCCGGAAAATCAAGCCACCGGGAGTTCTCTGAACATTACGAGAACCCTTTCCGAGGCAAGAACACATGAAGTACTCAGCCTTTTGCTGGTACCTCTCAAACACTGGGGCATAGCGACCAGCTTTGCCTTGCATCAAGAACTACAAGAAACAAATGGATGGAAACATGTCCTTGATCAGATTTGGCACATTTTCTTAAAACTAAATCAAATTTGGTCCACCGATGTGTTCCAAATACAAATGTGATCATAAACAAGCAATCAGCTAAACAATACCATCAAGTTGATTCCAGAAATCATTCTTCCCAATGAAGTGGAAAAGACCGTATGGATACTTAATTAAAGTCCAATTCATCTAAAAAACTCTTAAACCGATAAGCAAAAGCCTCAAAGTGTTTATAGAGAATTTCAACGTTATTGTTTGAAATAGAATTAAACGCATCTAAAACATGATGCAAGACTCGCCCACTTCCTCACACCTGCTCCTAAGTAGATAACCCACTAAGATTCGAACATTGAATCAATATTGGAATCCTAATGGAGTTACTTGTTTAGAAGCATGTGTGGGTGAGGTTAGGTCAATGGTTAGCCAGAGTTAAGTTACATTATAATGTGACTAATAGCTCATCAAATGCTAATATTCAAATATACAGATAAGGGAAACCAGAAAATGACAATTAGAAATCAATACCTTGGCAACAAGGGTCTGAACTCCAGCATACTTGACATCCCAGCCAAACTCAGTCATGCCCCAACTAGTTCCACCCATGGAATCACCATTCTTCCCAAGGTACTCCAAATAGTACTGCTTGTTGCTAGCTTGGTACATCCAAGCAGCAGCCCATAGCAACTCATCCTATTACATAATCACACAAAAAAAATCCATGTAAATTCTACAAATTCACATCCCATTTCTAACCTGCAAAAATTGATTGCACTACTATTTCATGTAATGAATGTCTTGAATGTAATTATTTTTTGACATGGCAATGGGCAGGTTTGAGATAAATTATGTGATCCCGCTACGTTAAATTGTGAATACTGAGTCTCTGGCAGTTTCAACTTATTTGGACTTGTGGGTTCGGGATGAGTTTCGTGATCCCATCCCACTCAATCGAATCAGGATGTCAATGCCGTCAAGTTCGAGAACTTTTGCCATCCTAATGTATTGAAATTATTCATGTACATACCCAAATTATGATATTATCAAAAGACCCCTTCAATTAACCAAATAATTGAAAGTGTCAAATTTTGTTCAAGAGAGCTGTGATGTCACTTACATTGTAACCACTAACGGATCGGTAGTACTTCTGTGCGACAGTGATGCTGCTGTCGTATTTGCCCCTGTACTTGTCTGCGAAATCGAACAGCTGCAAATCCAAACCAAAATAATATAAACATCTCGACCGTACATTTCGAAACCATAAAAAGGGTATTTTGGGAACACAAATATATGGTGTTTGGGCCTTGGAGCCTATATAATATTGTAAAAATTCGATCAGTCCAATTCGTTCAAAATTGGCATTTTAATTAATTTTCCATTAATAATGCTACCCTCAACCATACGGCGCCGTCTCATATTTAATTTTAGGGTCATTTGACCAAAGTAACGACCCTTTACTGTGCACACTGCACACCACACTGATCCCAGCGCACGTTCTGCTAAAGTGAGCCGCCCAACACCAATTCAATTGTGGCGGGTAAATTATCAAAAACTGCCTACCTACCGCGACACCAACTAACGTGCGCAGCCACAACCGCCCGGCTATCCTACGCCGACACCAACCCATAAATACCCAATTTGGCGTATTAGCTATTTAATTTGATTTATTTTGCAATTATCAATCAGTCACTAAAAACACTGTCCGTTCGATTAATGCTTAACGTTTTTTACGATACTAATATCTGATAACATGAAAATTACCTCATATGCGTGCCGGAGAAGCTCAGCAGAATAAGACGGATCGAACCGACGAAACACCAAAGACGCCGCGGCCATGGCTGCCGCCGTCTCACCGGCGAGATCCGACCCTGGATTGCTCGGGTCGACCCGGTACGCGCGACGGTCGGTGGTCATGTCCTCAGGCCTCTGCCAGCAATTGTGGTCCGTGTTCCCATCACCAACCTAATCAATCCAAACAACATAAAATAATCAAACCAAACAACGACGTAAAAATCCCCGATTAATCAATTATAATTTATAACTAAATTTTGCATCGACTCATTTTTTAAATATTCTCCGAATTAATTTTGATCAGTCCTTAAAAGATACTCTCTCCGCCCGACCAGCAAGTAAAGATTCTAACGGCGCTGAAATTAAACTAAAATATTCTTCAAATTCGATGAAATGAAATAAGCACCTCTCCATAGAGCACATTTGGCTCGGGATGTGCCTTGATGAGATAATCAGTGCCCCATTTGATAGCTTCCATGGCGTTCCCGAGCTCGCCGCTCTCGGCCATTTGCTTCCCGTACTCGACGACGCTCCACGCCATCATCGTCACCGTGAACGCCATCGGAAGGCCGAACTTCACATTGTCACCTGCATCGTAGTAACCTCCCACCAGATCCACCTGCAACCAAATTTTACCACAATCTCAGTTTCAACACATTAATTTAGGTCAAATTCGATTCCATTTTCATCGAGAAACCGAATTTGGGGAAAAAAGAAGCTGGAGCGAAGCGAGGTGATGGATCCGATTCGCGCTTACTCCGCTGGCCTTGCCGTCGAGGAGACCAGAATCGGATCTCCAATTCACTCTCTGGTTGTGCGGTAAGAAACCAGATCTCTGAGCTTCGAAGAAGAGAAGGCTCTTGCTCAGAGCTCGGCCATAGTCGTGAGCACAGAAAACTGAGGGAAAGAGACACAGAAGCAGAGAAGCCATGGAAATCGATCTCCGAACCTTCTCCATCGTTCGCGATCGGTCTCGGTCTCGGAGATTGAAATTGCAGGCCGAGAATTCAAAATCGCGCACTGCGAACTGTACTTTCTCTGGAAACAAACAGAGCGAAGAACAGAGGAGACGCAGATCTGGTTCTGGGGCTCTGAGAGTGGAAAAATGGCAATGCAGGTTCGATTTATGGACGAGAATTGTGGCGAACGAACCAGAATCGGAGAGAGAGAGAAGGGTGTGAGATTGAAGAAGGAGGTGAGGGGTCTATATAGTGACACAAAATGAAGGAGCTGTGATTATTTATTTATTTCGAAACTTGAGAGAGCTCAAAACGGTTGAAAAAAGGAACATAGTCATGTGGATGTCTCTGTTACGGCATGAGTCGGTGTGGATTTAATGTATTTCTAGTAATTCATTACCCAAATTTATGAAATTAAATTAATGTTTGTAATATTTTAAATATCCGTATTCTAACGAATGTCAGGCGCTAGTCTGACGGACATTATAATGAAATTAACTGACTATTCGTCTGAAAATTAGTCGGAGATTTTAGAATGCAGACATATGAAAAGTGAGATATTAAGAAAACTGAGAAAGCGAGCCCCACGACTGAACTGAATGGAAGGGTTAATAGATGAGAACAACGGTCTTATAACTGCTGACAGGTCTTTGATGAATAATTTAAACTTGATTCATAAAATCTTAAATTTGTAGTGGTTGTAATCGTTAATCATTAATCGTGTTTAATTTGAATTTTAGCTCAATATTTCGATAGTTTAATAAACAGACTTGAGGTTGAATTTAACGTTTCAAAACCTGATAAACTTGTAAGTCGATTTGCTTAATTATTAATTAATTAATTATATGTATATTAGTAATATATCTTTCAACATTTAATATATATTTGTAAAGAAATTATACGAATCAAATATAGTCAAGTTGATCTCGATCCGGCACATTTAATATGTAATAAAAAATATATTATATATCGTTTATTTAATATAAATTTTAATTTTTCGAAAACATAAAATTTAACTTTTAATGATATTTACAGTAAAAAATAAACAGATTAAATCTACTGCCTTATTTATGTATTTTAAATAAATATTATATTCTCCAAGGCAAGTAATAAAATACATGCAACGTGAACTTTATAACAAATTGAACATGCATGTCAATGGCATGCTATAATAACATCAATTTCAAATGAATATGAATTACTAAATGAGACATTGGTTTTGTTGCAAAATAACATGGAGTTAAATCCACTTTTCTCCGCATCTAAAAAATTGTATGCACAAAAATATGTATCAACTGAGATAGTGGTGGAAATTAAATAGAGATGTGACAGAATCAACATTACACATTTCTCTCCCTGTCAATCTTAGACATATATTTTGTTAATTCAATAATTAATATGAGTTTTTAATTTACAAGAAAAAGATAATGAAAATCCTCTTTCTTTTACATATTTAAATTTCACAATATTTTATTATTAGGTGAATAGATTTAGAACAAAATAGTTATAAATGTCTTGATTTATTTGCTTTTATATTTATTTTTATTTTGGTGAGACTTAATCGATTTTACCTGAATTTTTTAGGTGGCAAAAATAGTTATTAGTGCATATCCTATTTTAACCTATTGCAATTATGGCAAGTATGAAGATTTTCATGATAAATAAAAACGAATCTTAACGATGGCGTACCATTTTTATTTGGCCTTGATAGGAATTTATTGTTCGACTCTTTGACGTTTTGCGTTCTATAACTTGGTTATTTGGTGTTTGTGCTTGTGCTCCGATTCTGTAGCATCTTGTGCTTTAACACTTCGTCTCCACATGGTGTTATGCAGTGACCACACTCTTAGGACACATGGCGCCACACGCGCTGACGTGTCGTTGTTCTGACAAACGCACTAACGTTGCAGATGCGAAAAAAAAATCTTTCAATCTCTCGTCACACCACTCCCTTACCACTTTACGAGTAACATTTTTTCTTGTAAATTATAAAATAGAACCTGTCTACGCGGTCACATATCGACCCCACATTGGTTCTCACTAAAATACATATTCACATGTAATTATTTTGTCATTGGTTGAGAAGATGAGTATTATTTTTGTACATCCTTAACTAATTGTTGCATAAATATATAGTCATAGCAAATCTAAGAAACCAGAAAATCAGGACAGGTGGAGAAGATGGTTGATATCAATATGAAGATTTAATCTGGAGATTTCAGACAGCCAGTGATCTTCTACAGAGACAACATGTGATGTCATCAATTAATGAATCACACAGATCATCTAATAATAATAATAGTTATTATTATTATTAATTAAGAAACTTGAAGGAAGCCTCCAAGACTGTTGGATAATTGTGCTGGAAAATCATTTGAATTCGCATTAATGAGTTTGTGATCTCCCTCCTGTACTCAATCATTAATTCATTGCCAGAGTTTAATTTATTTATATATATTTAAAAAGCAGTGCTTTTTTTATTATTCGTATATAATAATCAATTAAAAAAAAGGCCATGAAGAAGATCTAGTGAGCACAAAAACGTGCAATTGCGAGCTTCCTTTTTGTTTCTTCTGTACCCAAAATCACATATCTTATTAATCTTCACAACTCAGGAGCCGACTCGACACGTCATCAAATGACCTCCCACCGACACTGCCCGGTAAGTTTCGGTTTTCAATTACGGACCCGATGCGTGGCATTCTAGTAATTATTACTTAAACCGAAGGTTAATTTAGGAAGGTGAAATAGGTGGGTCCCACGTAAAGGAGCTAAATTTCCAACTGTAATTAACGGTCGCCGCCGGAAAAGATGTAAGTTGTAACCGTTTTTATTCGGTTTGTTTTAAGGTTATTTTGGTATTTACTTATAAAACTCATTCCGCGTTCTCAATGGAATCGAACTCTCAAATTTATTACAAATAATTAGTGTTAGTTCTAGGCATTTTTGCAACACTGAAATTCCACAATACTATAATGACGGATATGAGTCTTCAAAACTACAACAAAATTTTTATTTTAGTACTGTGACTCAAAATTTGACTAGTATGGTGACTCAACTTCGTTTTTCACAATTTTATTAATGCTTGAAGAGGTTGACCAATTTGACCAGATCTATATTTTGGGGTGTATTTGACTTTTTTCAATTTTCCCATATTATATTGTGGGGATCGAAACTCGAAGCCGAATACGAAGAAGCTTCTAGTAAATGTAGTCTTGTAATTGAAGCCACTGCCATTATTGAAACTCGTTACTTGTCTTGAGAATTGGCCACATTAATTTGTCTTCTAGTCACTCAACACAAGAGCACTGCCACAATTGGTAGGTTATATATTAATTAATTCGCTTAGTTTCAAATTTAAGAGAATAAAATATTAATACTTCAGAAAATAAGGCTTCAAAACATAAAAATTGGTAGACGTTTTTATAAAAATTTATTTTGTCCCAAACCGGTTTTATACTAGATTTAAATCGGTCTAAATCGAACCAGTGCTCGAAAACGACTAAACATGTCCAAATTGGATCGGCAGGCATAATTTAGTTTCAAAGGAGCCAATCAGTCGGATATGACTTGAGGGCCTAAGCGGGACTAACCGAATTTATTAATTTATATTAAATAAGTAATATACTTATTTAATATAATATATATTATACTATATAAAAGTAATAAAAATATTTCAAAGTCACATAACAAATCTAGTATTTCAATTACCAAAATTTAAAAGTATGTATAAACTTAAGAAATTTCTTAAATATTTTATGTTAAAAACAAAATTTATTTTATCTCAAACCGGTTCTGAACCGAACCTAAACTGGATTTAAACCGGTCTAAATTGGACCAGTGCCTGAAAACGACAGAACATGCCTAACTTCGATCGGCGGGTACAATTTAGGCGCCTAATCAGGGCCTAGGCGGCCGACTGTACTGACTTTTACAATACTGAAAACATACATGGTCGTGACAAATGATATATATATATATATATATATATATATATATATATATATATATATATATATATATATATATATATATATATATATATATATTAATATCAGAAAGATTCATGGTAATATTTTGAAATATATTATAACATTGTTTTTTACGTTGATCCATGTTAATTGATTAAGTGATTGATTAATATATGGAATAAAACGATAAAATCATCAGCCATAAAGCAAATCAAGCATGTGCTAAGTACTATCTGGAAACAGCCTAAGAGACCACGAGCCAATCACGGAACATTATCAGGTGGCTTTACTCTTGTTTTATTTCTTTTTTACTTTACTACTTTTAATTATTTTGTAATTTTATTATTATTATAAGCACTATATATATCATTGACAATTATTCAGAAAAAAATAATAATTTCGAGTGACTAATTCTCTTCTCTTTCTACTCATCAGAATATATGCATTAAATTTACCATATTTATTAATTTTTATATCTATTTTGAGGTCTAATTAAATATTGAAGTACATGAAAAGTTGAACAGGGTTTACGTACGTAATTATGAGTCACAATAAGGTGATCAATTTTAGATTTTTTTATATAGCAAACATGACAACATTATTAAAGGTTGATTGCAACAACAAAAATACCAAACCACATAGTCATTGTATATCTTGACATATAGGTAAATTAAACATAATAATAATGTGATAGGAATATTCGCCGCTCGAGTCTAATAAACAACACTTCTCGATCAGTTCAATGACTTCACAAGGATTGTCACTTACATCCCTCCTCAAATTTGCATCTCTCGCAACACAAACCGTCACAAAGGCTATAACGACCAACGCATACCGTCATCAAACAAGACACTGGGTAGGGGTTCTTTCGCAATCAACCATATCTTGGTACACAACCCAAAAACCGAACAACCATAACATAACAAAAAAAGTGTTTTTCTCAAGGTTAGATACCAGCAAGTTTTGGATCACAGGGTCATACCACCTGAAGGACAACATAACCCTCAACAATCCATCACACGCAGATCGACGCTGTTAAATGTTGAAACGCAGGTTCTCAAATCACGATGAGCGCTACATATTGACATGACATTGGATATAGTTGTACATGGAGTGTCGGCTCGTGTTATAAAGTTTGTATTTATTTGTATTTTATGTAAATTTTATTTTGGCACTTTGTAGTGTTATGAAAGAAATTAATTTGTTGTTGACACTAGTTATTGGATTTTTGACCCACCATCATTAATATTTTGCTTGCGAATATGGTTTATGAAACTAACTGATTAAATTTGATGCGTACCATATTTCTAATATTTAATCTTACCATATAGTGGGTGAAAAGTTATTGTTTTGATAAGTTTTTATAACATTTAGCCATAAATTTATAGTTAATAACTAGACCTTCCTGTTTCTTATTCATATTTATGTTTGTATTTTACTCTATTTATGAATTTTAGACGTATTTAAAAATAAATAGTCGTTGGAATTGATGGTCAATTAATCAATTAGTTATCAAATTAAATTATGAATATACATGCTCACGTGGATTGAGTTATAAGATATGTGACTGTCATGCTGATTTAATTATCGTCTAGACTCTAGAGTCGTGTCATTTTAACATCTTCTATCAATATTTTTTTTCTTTATTTCTATCCGCATCTCCTACCGAAATAACATTAAATTAGTAAGAATACGATATGAGACGGTCATGTAAAAAATACTACTAAAAATGAAAGTATTTATGTGAAATGAGTTATTAGCTTAAATAATAATACATCACCTTTTCACTAAATTTAAAAACTTTTACGTGAATTAAGTTTTTGTATCTCTATATTAATTTATATCGAATTGTCACGTAAATGTTGTGCCAACTTGGCACGTAATTGTCGTTTATTAAATCTATTCGGTTCACTTAAATTTCAATACAAATATTTAATAAAAATTAAATAAATAATAAATGAGTCAACTTGAGATTGATTCGACTTGATTCGACTCGTCTAATTCTATTATAAATATTTATTAAAAATTTAAATATATATTAATATAAATATAATTAATTAAATATTAAACGAGCCGGTTCGCGAGCCTATCCATTATTAAAAGGTTAGGTTCGAGCACGGCTCGTTCATTAAACAAGTCCAATATTGAATTCGAATTTGACTCGAGTTCGATTATTGCGAACTCGAATTGAATATTTAACGAGCCGAGCTTAAGCGACTCAACCAAACAAGCCCTGTGTATCGATTTCCGTAATGAAAAATATGTGAATAAAGACACTATAAGTTAAATAATAAAATAGATATATATGTTTACATGCCAAATAGTAATGAAATTGTTTGGCTGCAAATGCAATACCGAATAAACTAATTAAGTCGCATGCAAGATTACCAAATTTTGGTGCCCAAATATTTCACCTTATAATGTTTAAGCAAAAAAAGATGCTCAAACATGACATGACGTAACCATCGTCGAAAGAGACAAACGTTGTCGTTTTAGTGGTCCTCTCTTCATGTCCAAGGCCAAAACTAGCCTAATATTTATTAATTCCTAATGGAACTTCCATATATTTCACCTTCCATAAATTATCATAATGTTATTATGACTATATATATGGTTCTTGAATTTTACATTAATGATTATATTGGCAGAATTATTTATACATTAGTTATTTTTAATTTTTTAACGTTTATTTTTTAAAAAAATCAGCCGATAGCACGTGTCAAAATACATTCGAACTAACAATAAGTTTAAAACCGAGAAAGACATATTTCTCATCAAATAGCTAAACAGTCAAAGATAAAGTCGCCCGAACAAGAAAGTTCTTGACAATTGTAATGTTTTTTTGAATTTTAATTTTTTTGGGTAATTTGGAAATATTACAAAAATTATGTTGAAATAGACGAGCCAACAACTAACAATTGATATTTAGATAGAGCCCCCACAATAATAGGGCACTGTCCCTAAACTCCTTGTGCTCATCAATATGTTTGGGTCTTCAAGTTAGGCCATTAGACACAAAAGTGGATAATTTTAAGAGCAATAATATTGATGTGAAGATTTGTTTTTATCAAATATAAATCCGACACCACAATCCTAACGACCCCATGAAATTTTATGGCCTATTACTTGCAATCAGACCGTGGATGCTTATGTGATGATTGAGTTTTATTTATTTATTTGGTGTGAATAAACCATGATTTAGAGTTAATTGATTAATTATTAATGTGAATATCACATGCAATAATTAGTTCAAAACATCAATTACCTGAATTTTGAAATCACCTAAAATCATGTTTGATCCTTTACTTAAATCGTCAGATTGTGTATGCGCGTCACTTGGTACAATACATCCATGATTATACAATTAATTTATAAACCATGGTCGAATTTAATATGAGTTATTTGAATATTAATCATAGTAATCTCCTTCTTTTCTTGTGAAATATAACGATCGACTGATTTATCACGATAAGTTGTTACACAATACACTAGAAAAAACTGGAAACAATACAACATCATAAATCAGTAAAATCATCCACGAACAAACTAAATAGTACAATACTCAAAAGAATCTAACATCATAAAACAAATCATTCAACGTATGATCAGAAACATCTCTATTCCACAAAGAATAAATTCAAATGAATTTCATGATTAATCATGACCAACATTAATTATTATCGTGAATTTTACAATGAATCAAATTGGAGTATAACCTTCTAACACCGTTCACCATAATAAAAACTCTTAAAATTTAAAGGATTTGAGGATTTAAGAGATAATGACACTTTGTTACACTTAATTATATCGAAATGACACCTTCATACCCTAACTATTTTTCTCTCTTTTTTGGTACCCTAACAATTTTTTTGTGACAACCTACCTCTAAAATGTCTAACATACTTAAAATATCTCTGGTTCAATTGAAAACAAAATTGAATTGAACTAATAGTGAAATCAAACTGGTTTAAATTGGGGCTGTTCAAATCAGATTCATCTCCCCGACCAATGCTATTTTAGGTATATTACGCATTTTAAAAGTAGGTTGTCACAAAAAATGTCAAAATACTATAAAAAAGAAAAAATTAGTTAGAGTGTGAAACTGTCGTTTTGCTATAATTAAGTATAATAAAATGTCATTATCCCATAATTTAATTCTCTCTTTTAATTTATTCATTTTCCTATTCAACAAAAATAAAGTAGTACGAGGATAAGCAAAACATGGCGGCAGTCAAAACTGGAAAAAGTCAATTAGAAATCAACGGTGATGACAGTCCCCCCGGAAATCAGGGAAGATGGGACGCGTGTCGCGATCCGGAGGGGGTGATGAAGTCTCCTATCATGTGGGTGCTCGTGGTGGATCTGACAAAGGTGGGCCCACCCACGTGAGGGTCTTCGTCGTCTTCGTGTCCGCACAAAAAGTGGCAACGCCACTGCACGTGCTCCTCCGAGGTGGTCCCCACCCCGTGACGATGGTCACTGGTCGGGCCAAAGAGCTCGCTCGCTCACATGGGCGCTCCTAGTCCTATCCTAAACCTAACCACAGTCTCGTGTATATGATAAATATGAGTTAATATATATTTCACTAAGTATATGGTATACTAGTTTTGTTAGATTTAGATGTGCAACTCAAGTGGTTCATTGCGTGCTTTCTTGGGCAATGATTAGGGTTGTTTGCGAGTTAAGAATCAATTCGAACTGTTTAAATTTGAACCGATCCAACATGAGATGTTTATTGAAATATTAAATCGAGGTTTAAACTATTTGATGGGTTTCAGGTCGGTTTCAGCCTATCGGATCGATGAATCAATTTGATCGGTTGGACGGTTTTGCCACTGGAAAACGAGGATGAAGTGGTTTTCATTACATGCACACTACAGTTCTACCAGAGATCTTGAACTGCCTGTCATCGACGTCATACCGAAGACGAGACGAAAACGTGATTGAATAGTTGAAGATGAAGACGAATCGTCTGCTTCAGTTAAAGCACAAAACCGACCCTACGTGACTGAACATGGCAGCCCAGTGGGTGAATGGACCGGTTCAATCCGGTTTTGTTGGTCGGTTCCAATCTGAACAACCGTAGTAGTGGTTCTTCTAAAATTGATCGAATTTAAAAAAAATAAGTAATGGGTTTTCATTTTTTATATACCTTATCGAGCTGATAAACTAGGTATTCTTAAAAGTCAGAGCGAGTACAAGTGGACCTAAAGGATCATAAACACCATATGTGAAAATGTGCCACGGACAAGATGGTCTATGCTTATGAGAGAACAGACTAATGCAATGACAATGTTCTAAAAATTATCGATTTTTATCATGTGACATGAAAGTATATATATTGAAGTAGTGACTCTGTGGATGGCTGTTGGGTCGATGGCACTCTTTCAATTGTAAATGGGCCGGAAGGTGATGGGCTCAGGCGAATAGCATGCAATTATTTGGGCCGGTTTCAGTCTTTTTATGTTGGGCGTTTCTGAATAACCCCATTGTGAAATGGGCTCGTCCACAGAGCCCAATTCCCATATCCGCACAAAGGCCTTTAACCAAACATCAATTACAAGAAGATCACAACATTCACATCGTGTTCGTACAAAGCCCATAATTATTTTTAAAAACCCGATTAATCATCATTATAAATAATATTAATTAAATACAAAATTAACCCACCCTCAAAATTAGCGAGTTTTGATATGTTAAACACATGCCCATCTCTTTTATACACGAAATTGACACTGAACTCGATTATAATATTTAAAGAATCGAGCTTGAACAGATTTCAGACGGTCAATCTGATTACACTCAAAAGCCACCGTGTACATCAATTAAATTCCAATAACACTCTTCGCTCGCTAAAACTAGAAGCATGGTACGTGTTAATTTAACATCCTTATCAAATTATTCCACATTTCACAACCACATAGCTTTGGCGGTGCACCACAACCACATGCACACCAAGTCAACTTTACCCAAAACTTGTGGGCTCAATAAGTGAACAAAAAATTGTATCAAATCAAAGTCCAATACGTGCCACTATGTTCCATAAAGATGGTTTCGATTTCTCAATCACTGTTACAAGCGACAACGTACTCATCACAAACCCTAATAATAATGCCCAAATAAAAGTCTAAAAAGTGGGTTTTTGGTCCGACGTGAGAGTGGGACATAGAATTTGTCGGTC
Source organism: Geranium rotundifolium (assembly GCA_963920655.1). Classification (NCBI taxonomy): domain Eukaryota; kingdom Viridiplantae; phylum Streptophyta; class Magnoliopsida; order Geraniales; family Geraniaceae; genus Geranium; species Geranium rotundifolium. The sequence continues at coordinate 2,482,066 of OY987313.1, forward strand.
CGTACCGTTGATAATAAGATTCGTTTACTTGTTCTTCGGAATGTACAGCGAGTCCAAAGACACAGCTCATTGACGTTGCGAAGATGGACCCATGAGCCTTGATCAATTAAATCAATAAAAACAAAATATGACACCCATCTTTATTTTTTCTCTTATTATTACCCAACATTATTGTTTTTAGTTTGTAATAATAATTATTAATTGAACAGTAAGGGGATGAATGAAAATTTTAGTACTCTTGTAATATTTTCTAATGTTTTATTTATGATAAATTTTGTATTTAGAAATGTACGACTTTTTGACTCTTTGTGTTGATTGATATGATAGACTTGATTCGGACCCAAAATTTTAAATTGAAGAGGTATTATTCTGTATGTAGTTTGATTTAACCCAAATGCTAAAGTGATTGAAACAATAATTGAAATTTATAAACTGATATAATGAGTGAATTACAAACTTTCCGTTCAATCTATACTAAAACATCGAGTTGATTGATGTATGAAGTTTTGGACGTTAACACAAACACTCAACTTGTTAAAAGTTGTGTGTGAAGTAACAGATAATTAATTTAATGATGTCGCTAATTTTAACTCTCATGTAAGCAGTATTTGTTTATTGCCATTGAAGATATACCAACACTCAAGTTTATAGTTTATAGTTGATTGACCCTTCGGTGTTATCGGCTCTTGCCTCAGCTTGATCTTAAACATTAATTTATTGACGTGCCACTTTAATCTATTATACCCAATAAATTTAATTTGATAAATATGAAATAATGTGATAATGTATTTTAAATTGATCTAACCCAAAATTTTACACTTATACACAAGACTATTCTCATAGATAATTTTTCATTCATTTAAATCGGGTGGGATAATTCCTATGATTCTACCACACAACGATTTAACCAAACTCACATGATCAACACTCAAGTCGATTTATACCAAACAACTAAACAATTGCAGACGAACAACAACTGCAATAAACAATACAATAAACCAACAAATTATTAAAACCTACTCCTTTATTTCAGAGAGCAAATTTTAAGAATACCTTTAACCATGTATCAACCATTCATATACACTATACAATACCACAAAAAGCTTGTCATTTTAATATTTTGTTATTTAAACAAAATAAACTTAATTCATACACAGTACCACAATGTACATTATGTGGTGGGCCCGAAAGACTCTGACAAGAAGCCGACCGTCGAAGAAGGCGGTGACCATACAACAAGGATAAGTGGGACCTCAAAAAATATATATATATATATATATATATTTGGTTTTCTCTAGTACATGAGATGAGAGAGCTCATCCTCATGTTAGTTGTTACCGATCTTAGTCAAGGTTGTTAGAATATAAAACTATAACTGTTCTTTCAACTATCAGCTTAAACTTTTAACTGAGTTAGTTCTTTAATATGGTATCAGAGGTTGTAATTTACGGACATGAGTTCGAATCACAAGACATGCAAAAATTTATTTCTATTAAACTCCCTCTTCTATATTTGTCAAGGAAATCTCTACTCTAATTCTAAACGGGCCTCTATAAATCTATTCTTCTCAAAAAGCTCCTTAAATTCTTACGGACTCCTCAATCTCCTATTCTAAAAAAAGTGCACGTCCAAACCTGTTCTTTCAAACGGGCTTGTCCATAAGGGCGCGTTTTAGAATATAAAATTATAACTGGTCCTTCAACTATCAACTTAAACTTTTAGTTGAGTTGGTTCTCTAATACAAGTGACTATAACATTTCACATTGGGTTCCAAAAAATTTGGGTTTATGTTTGATTAGAGTTGATATTTGATTAAGATAATAGGCATTTTAACGGTTCGCTTGTTATTTCAAAATTTTAGATGTATCGAATTTCTTTCTATCAACCAAACCAACAAAGCAAAAAAGTAACATGTATTTACCAAAAAGTTAACCTCTAAACTAAACCTTCACTCACACCTACTCCTCAAATAGATGATTCACTAATTAGAACACTGAATTTTATCCAAACTCACAAATTTCACTTAAATCCAATTTTTATGTCTTTCGATTCTAATTTGAACATAATTTATGTTTTTGTCTGAAACCTATATTTGTCACAGAAATGTGTTGAAAATCCCTCTTATCCACAAGCACAAATAATGCCACAATTTTCCACACCACCCACGTGGACACAGGACATGAGAAATGCTTTGTGCTCTCCGTAATATTTTGAAATCGATGTTCTGATGTACACAAATTGTTCAAATTTACTATACTACCCCTTGACAAGTGGGACTCACCGTCCAGGCATGGCTTGTGACCAATTCACCTACCAGCTAGTGAGACTAGTCAACGCGTAACGGGACCAGACCCATGTGATGGCTCACGGGGCCGACTCCACCTGATCATCACCTCCCCCATGACGTCACCAACACGTCATAATGTAAAGCTATGACGTAGTGTGGGTCTTGCTCGAAACAAACCGGAAAATTGGAGCAGTCGACAAGCCGATAATTGAAGAGTCTTCGAAACGACGTCGTCGGTGTCTAAAGTTCCGTAGTCTCGCTCTCACGGACCCAATGAGAACGCGAAAGACGAGAAATTGGAATTTTTCCTTTTCCGGGAAATAATGATACGATCGCGATAAAGTGACACGTGTGCTGAGCGGTGGGACCCACAGGTGTCACGTGTCGGTCTAGAAGGAGGACCACGTGGGTTGTCGGCTAAGGAGAGTTGCACTATGCGACCAAGTCCATGTAAGGACAAAATTATACTTTTTGGGTTCAATTATTGCTTGGGGCCCACATTTGCTTCATATTACACGCCGTGCCACTCTATTGAAGTGAAATTAATCACCGAAATAAGAATTTAATTCAGAGTTATATAGATACGGTGCTCTATCTTTTTCGCGATATATGAGTACATATTCTATAGCAATTGTGTATTTATGATTATTTGAAACTAAACCGTATATAGATTAGAGCAATTCCGACGTAAAGTTTTTAAAACATTGAAATTATTATCGAGAAAAGTTAAAATTCATATTCATCTACCACTGATACAAATTTAGAACGATCGTCACTTTTTAATTGATGATAAATAATATCATGTGTACGAGTTTTTTTAATGGGACTCATTTTATACAGACTGAAAATAATGATGAAGTTTTGAAAATTTGGTTGGAGTGAAAGATCTCTAAAACCCTTAAAATATAGAGTTTTAACGTTTAAGTTTGAGTTGCTCTGAGGGAATATATTTAATTTTGTAATAAATTTTACTCTTACATGATACAAAAGTCACATTATAGGCACTTCATATCTAAAATGCATGAATAGTAAATTCTCTAGATAGATTATAAAGAGAAAATATACTTTTAGAATACCACAAGGAGATTAAGAGTCAATTTTTATTAAAGATGACGATATTCTCCGTATTCAACCGGGATCTCCGTATTCGACCGGGATCTCCGTATCCGAACGAAAATCGGGTGAAGAATCCCCAAATCCGGATGGGAACAGGGCGGAGACGGGGTGAGGTATCTCCTTCCCGCTCCGCCCCAATGTATTAAAAATAATATATTAAAATGTATATTTAACGAAAAGTAATATTTTTCTTATTGAAATACTATTTTATAATACATGTTTAATAAAAAAACAATATTTTAAGTATATATTTGTATTAAAATAATAATTTTAATATAAATTTTATTTTAAAATAAGTATATTTTAATATTTTTTGGGTTGAATATAGAAAATGGGGAATCTCTAAATCTGACGGGAAATCTTCATTCCCGTTCAAAACAGTGGTGGCAGAATCGGGAACAAGGACGGGAATTGCAAAATTCGCCCAAATTTACCCGTTGCCATCCCTAATTTTTACAAATGTGATGACAAGAGGTGGCAGAATCGTAATTAAAACGAAGTAAGAGGATAAACGTGAACATGAAGATTGTGAAATATATGGTAATTAGGTGAGTTCACATGGAAAAGCAGAGATTATTCACGAGCTTGGTGACACCTTTTCAACTCCACCTTTTGGTCTTTAATGCACCACTCCAACACATCAAAACCCACTCGGCCCCACAGTTTCTGATCCCAAATCTTGATGGTGATGCTTGCCTTTTTGACTTGAATGAAAATGTGGATGAAGAATGGGTCTTCTTCACCATCAAATTCATTGGTTGGTTGAGTGTTGTGTTGGCTTTGTGAATAATGAAATTGAGCCCGATTGAAATTGAGTTTTTCTTTAATTCAAATTCTGATTGAATTTATGCCTAAATCGTTTTCATGATTGCAAATTCTGATTGAATTTATGCTTAAATCGTTTTCATGATTTGGACTGCTCCCATTTCACTCGTTGTTATTACGAGAATCAATTATATATATATATTTTTTCTTTAACTGCTAAGATGTTTCAGTTCGTCAAGTTATCTCGTGCATGTTCATAAATTTTAGGGCTGGGCATGATTTTAGAACCAGATCGAACCAAATCAATCGGTTCTCTATTTTAGAGATCCAAATCTGGACTCGATAAATGAGTATCGGTCCGGTTATGAGTGTGGTTCTACGGTTCGGTTCCTGGTTCTACCCAATTATACTCAATTGATTGATTAACTGTGAAATTAAGTGTCCGGTTCTCTGGTATAGTTCCATATTTTAGCCCAATTAAACCCAATGAATGTGATTAATATATTGTTCAATTTATGGAGAAAATTATACACAATTAAACTCTTTTTTAAGAAAAAAACATAAAATTGAGATACAAAAATACTAATTTAAACTCCCAAAATCGGTTCGGTTATGTACTCTCATAACTAGAATTGAATTAATTCAATTTTCAATTTTCAGACCCAAATTCGATCTGATACCTATGGTTCTTTCAGTTTGAGTTCCAGTTCGATTTCGATTTTGGCTAAAATGCGTCCACCCCTAAAGAATTTAGTAGCAATTTGAAGGTTGCCTTCTTATTAAGGAATTTTCAGTAAATTTTATTTTAGTTCTGTTCAAGTCTCACACTAACATTCCGAACTAGCCCTGGTTCTTAAACTTTTTTGAACATGCTCGATAGGACATATTAAGTCTAGTCAAATCTGAATTATTCCGTCAAACCTAATCGTCTTGTGTTTTCATCTTTTTTGGGTTTGCTTAATCACTCCTCTCTTCTAGTTTCTCTCCCTAAAAATATCTCCCCATGAGTTTCATGTTTATTTAACCTTTTTGGTTAATTTTTTTAGGAGAATGAGTCGTGTGACTTGTATTCATCTAACAAAAATGGTTTAAGCTACTTTTTAAGTGCTTGTGTATACCAAGCAAATTATACTTCATTTTAAATCAAATTCGCGTATATTAGCTTTGTATCACATTAACGGCTCACTATTATTAAATGTTCGTCTCACGTTTCAGGTATATTACTAGTAAAATCACTGTTTGACTGATAGTGTTCGATCAGCCTAACATATAATCATGTAATTAAAAGTACAAAGATCCCTAAAGGCATGCCGGCAAAAAAAATTCTTATCCAATTAGATGGGATCGAGAAAATTACGGTTGTAATTAAAACAAGAACCAAACATGCAACAACAATAGAATATATGACACTTACCCAGAAAGAAACTAAGTTCTCTCTCACATTTTCAAGATTTGTCTGTTAAAAGATATGCATGTTAACACTCTGTTTAGGGATGACAAAAAAAATTCGCACTCGAAGGGTTTTCAATCAACCCGCCCTGTTCATAACAAGTGAAACCCGATATTTTTGTGGGTTTAGGTCAAATTCCGGTGTAAGTTGACCTATACCCAATCTGATTTCGACACATACCTGTACGAATTTAAAATAATAATAATTTATGTATTAATATTATATAATACAATTTACATTATTCTTATATTTTTAACAAAAAAAAGTGAAAAAACTAAATTTTAATCATCAACTCGCTCAAAAAACTTAAATTAATATAATTAACGTAACATATACTTGGATTAACTTTTGTACTTGGATTGTAATAGAAATTTGTTAATTAAATCAATATTTAAAATTTTAGGTCGAGTTTTGGGTTTCGAATAAAACCCGTACCTGACAGGTTTTTTGCGGGTCACCCGCTCACTGTGATCCGGTTTGGGTGCGGGTTTTGTTAAACCCGACTCAAATCCAGCCCGTAGCCATCCCTAACTCTAATGTTGTAAATCCAAAATTGATATATTTTTCTAAAATCAAGATTTACACTATAACATTCTCAAACTCATCCTGGCTTAATCAAAACAAGAATAAAAAACCATGACATTTTCTACTATGTTTGGTCCAAACCGAGAAGCGAACCAAACATGAGAGCACCTTCCTATTATTGTTTAATATTGTCTTAAATTTGGGTTTGGGCAATAAAAGCAGGCATTGATGGTTGAAAAGCAAATTTCTCCTGCACGAGAGAGAGAAAGTGGTTGGCAACGAAGACGCGTGTAGTTTTATGATAGCCGTGGACTTTTTGGGGCAGATTCAATTTCAATCAGTGAAAGTAATAAATTGCAAAAGTGTCTTTTTGGCTAAGGAACGCAAAAAGAAGAACCAGTTGGGACCACTCTATACTTATAAACCCGATCAAGTGATTGTTCGTTTTATCCGAGTGGAATCACCTCGAGGTCGAAAGGTTTGAGAGTAATTCCACTCGGGGTTCGAGCAACTACGATAATAGGAATCGACACTTTTGGAATTTAGGATTATAGTGCTTGCATATCGAATTGTTCATGCTGATTAATTGTATAAAAACTTGCACCCGCGATTCGTTTTTCTGAAGAGTTTCCTTTGCGAGCTTGAGCGTTTTATATTACCAACCTTACTTCACATCTATTTATTTACACTATATAATTAAAATTAATATTGAGATAAACTCCAACTGGTCTCTATAGATTCGACCCGATATTATTTGTGACGACTGCGTACGCTTACGCGTTAAACGAGATATGCATACCACTGTTTACGGAGCCAACAAATTTGTCATCCATAACTTTTATTTTATCTTAATGCCATCCTATGAATGTCAAGTTGTGTTTACTGATAGCTCATTGTGACCCGAGCTATTTTACAGCACGAGTTCTAGCCGTGACCAAAATAAAAAAGTTAATAAAATATTATCACACCCACAACATCAAAGGGCATAAAACTATGTAACATAAGTCAGCAACAAATTAATTGATTCAAACGAGCACTGTCCAGTAAAATATTTGGTATCTAAATCCTAGCGAGTCCTATATAAGATGAATGAACGTAGACGAGCATATGAGAAATTGACCATGAACAAATTCGTGTTATGAGAAATCCGATGTAAAAACCGTATATAAATTGTAGTCTCTTAAAGGAGTAGTCGAAGAACAACCTCTAATATTTAGTATTCTAAAAATCTCCGACCTGTCCGATTAGTCTCTCATTAATCTTTAATTAGTTATCGATTAATGCTCTATAATTTCAATCTGATTAATTCCCGATAAGTCCTCAAAAGACCATCTCCGTCCGACTGACTTCTGACATTTTCTAAAACAATGATAATACCATCTAAAACCATAATCTATCTAAAAGAATACTGTAAAATCATAGCTAAAAAGGATATTCCAGTAATTAGACAAGTGAGCCATGGAATGTAAAGTTGTGAAGGGAGGGAAAAAGTTGAAAAGGCTATGAAAAGTTCCCACTCTGTGCCTATAAATACACCAAATCTTCAACTCAAGTTCAAGACTCAAAACCAAGAGAAAACAAAAAATCTCATATCCTCCCAAAAGAATCAAACCTATTCCTCGCTATTTCACTCTCAATCCTCAAATTCTCACCATAGAGACCCTTGTGATGGAAGGAATGGAACAAAACAACCCCCCAAATAATCCATTTCAAACCGAATTCGACATCGGATCGTCACTGTCACAGCTCATACTAACCGGCGGGAGCAACACCTTGGACTCAATCTTCTCTCATTGCAGCTCACCGTCTAAAGCCTACGCGCCCGACCCGCTCGGTTCTTCGGTCTATCTCCACCAGAGAGACCTTCTCCAGAAGTTCAGCGAGCAGAGCAGAGCCAATTGCAGCCCCCCGCTGTCCAATCCGCTTCGCTGCTCTGTCGGCCCGAGCGCGAGCGGGAAGAAGCTGTACAGAGGGGTGAGGCAGAGGCATTGGGGCAAATGGGTGGCCGAGATCAGACTCCCACAGAACAGGGTCAGGGTCTGGTTGGGGACTTACGAGGCGCCCGAAGCTGCAGCTTATGCTTATGATCGCGCCGCCTATAAGCTCAGAGGCGAGTACGCTCGCCTCAATTTCCCAAACCTTAAAGATCCCGCGAAGCTGGGGTTTGGCGATCACGCGAGGCTGGAAGCTCTGAGGAGCTCGGTCGATGCCAAGATTCAGGCTATTTGTCAGAAGATCAAGAAGGAGAGGGCTAAGAAGCGTCCCAAGAAGGGCGGAGATGGAAAGGGAGTGAAAGTAGATTCTTCGCCTTCGGTTTCAGTGTCTGCTTCGACTTCAGCATCATCGCCAGCAGCATCTTCGTCTGAACAAGCGTCGTCAATGTTTTCACCTGCCTTTGTGGTTGAGAGTTGGGGCAGTGAATTGCTATCACCTAATGAGTCCGAAGACTGGTTCTGGAAACGTGAGGATTCGTTACGCTCGTTTTCAGCCCCTCCCGACTGTCCAATGATGGGAGGGGAATTCGAGCTCGAGGACTGTTCTCTGGCGAGGATGCCATCTTTCGACCCCGATTTGATTTGGCAAGTTCTTGCAAACTAAATGGTCAGAGTTCGAGTCAGTCACGACAGCGATAATTTAAATCTTAGGCGTGGAATTGGTTTCACTACATGGAGTTTGGGAAGTTTTTTCCAAAGCTATATGTAAATTGTAGCTTTGATGAGAGGGGATTAACTATTAAGTATGGTTACTATGTTTTGGCCTTTTGGTTTTTTTATGAAGGCTTTGGGAAGGTTCCTATTATGAGTTCCTTATTTACTTACCTATTGTAGTTCATATATGAACTAAGAGTTGTTAATAAACCTTGTTAGTTGGTCAAGACAAGCACTATTTCACGTGAGATTCGGTGTTCAAATTTTAGTAGGTTGCCTCACTGGGAGCGTGCTGGTGGAGGTTAAATTAGGTTTATGTTAAGAAAATTGCTTTATAGCCTACTTGGTCGAGACAAGCAGTATCTCATGTGAAATTCACTGTTTGAATTCTAAGTAGGTCGCCTCATTGATAGCGTGTTGGTGAGGGTTAGGTTTATGTTATAATTTTTGCTTTAGTGCCCAGTCGGTCAAGACAAACACTATCTCGTGTGAGATTCAGTGATAAAATTCTCGTAGATCACCTCACCGGGAGCGTGTTGGTGGATGTCAGGTCAGGTTTACGTTAAATTCTCTGCTTTATTGTCTGGTTGGTCGAGACGAACACTATCTCTATCTCGTATGAGATCTAATGTTTAAATCTTAACGAGTCACTTGCTTGGGAACATGTGTGATGTAGGGTTAGGTTAGGATTTTGTTTACATGCATGATTGATGAGTGATGAGCTGACCTTGTTTTGTATGGGAAACAGATTGAGCCACATTTTCACAGCATATTGGCCACCATGCTGGGTAGTAATGAGAAAGCAGAGTGAATAGGCATGTGGTCCAGCTCCTCAACCTGTATGAAAAAAATGACACATCACATCCATGGATGATCATACACACCCTTCTTCAAACTAGCCCACTCAACCATGCATGGCATGTTGACAACACATCAGATGCACTGTCTTCATTACTTTTCTGGTTCAGTTCTTGATGGAGAGAGGCAGAGCTTAAATGGGAAGTTGAATGATACTATAATTGAATTCATGCATCATTTCCAAATATACTCACGGGAAAATGACACTTTTGTACACCCAAATATATATTTTTAACACTTCATACTTTTTTTTTTCTTTTTTTTTCAGTACCCTGAATTTTATTTTGGGATAACTGACTATTTATTTACCATTAATGGCTCTAAATTTTATTTCAATTCATGAGTATTTTGAGAAAATGGCCCGGAAGTACCCTGAATTTTGGTTCAATTCATGAGTATTTTGAAATTATTGTCCCAAAATGAAATTCAGGATACTGAAAAAAATATAATAAAGTATGAAATCGTCAAAAATGTATATTTAGGTGCACAAAACCCTATACCCATTTGGTTAACAGAAGCTAGCTGTAGTGTTCATACATGTAAGAACTTGACATGTTCAATGTCTGCTGGAGTTTTCCTAAGCTAACCAAACTGTTGCAAAATAATTCAGCCAACCAGATATTCATGGCTTTCCCTGAACAAGAAATGCTGAAATTGTAGTGTTCACCTTCCTAATTTCACCTGAAAAACCAGACAATTTTGTTAAAAAAATATTCAGCATTTGTGTGCCACACTACCTTAATCATTGTCCATCCCAACAGCTTCATGTTTATTACATAAGGTCTCTAACATTTCACTCACATCCTCTGGTTGTTGGTTTCATTTGTTAAATCTCACCTTCTTAACATAAAATGATATAAAAGACTACTCCTGCAACTTTCTTATTGTTTGAAATCACTCCAGAGGGGACCATCAAGTCAAGAAACTAACCTTCGAACTGTAGAAGATTTTGTCGTTCACCTAGTATCGAGCAAATTATTGTTAGAGCAGCACTCGGCACATGGTAGAAGTGCACCTGCAATTGTTTTTTACTTTAGCATTAGTTCCATATGAAATATGAATGAAAATAAACCAGGCCTAACAAAGTGTAGCATCAGTTTCAAACTCTAAGGGATCAGCCTAAACTTAAAGGGTGATGAGAACAATAGGCATACCAAACTATTGTGGATAAAGAGAAGTTTTCAAGTTCAAAAGTCAACACCAAGCAGAATATTTCCAGCATCATTAAAATATGACTAGCCACCGTGGCTTGCAAAACTTTATTAGAGTAAAAACCTAACTGGCATTATCAATGTATAAAGCTATGCATAAAACCGCCCTTCATCAGGCATGGTCAATGTAGTTGAAATCTAACTATTACAAAAATAAAGTAAAATTGAATACTGGATAAAGGTGGGGAAAATCAAAGGATCAGTATCTCACATTCATGTTGTGAACATTCCCAATGTCTATTTTAAATGAACAACGAGCGAAAGTAGAATTGTCACCGGACTAGGTTGATTTGGGTATGTTACCATTCCATAGAAATATCAGTGTGGAAAATATCTCCTCAGGCAAATTAGGAAACCCCTTAAATGAGAAAATACTACAAACATAACAGTAACCACTACATGACTCCGGTAAAGGTGAAAGCGTGAGGAAGGAGACAGAACTCGTGACCACTAGAACTGCTTTAAAACCCTTATTTATTTACAGTCTGATAATCTACTTGAATAAGCTTCAGAGCTTGTACATGAGGCAAATCAACAATAGTAGCACTCTTTTCATTGTAGCACGATTAATAAGCATTTGATTACTCAATCAGGCACAAATTATACACTGTCGTGACAATTAAACAAAACTCGTTAGCAGAAATACATCATACACGGGCATTTGATAACTGTAAGCGCAAACAAGTTGGAATGGAAATAATTGAACATAGCACAGTGAACAAATACATTCCATGTGTAACTCGTAGTTTCGTACACATTTAACTACACAAAAGCACATATGCTTTGAAATGGGAGTGGATCTTGAAACAGGAACAATCAGATCGAATCGGAATGATGAATCAAAGTTCAGTAATCCACACAACGTAAATATGCAACAGCAATACTGTCCAACAAATTCAAATTGCTAATCTCTGGGGAGATACAGAAATCGGTTGATTTCAGTAACAACAGTTTTATATTAAAAATCAAGCAATGTTGGAACAGAACAAAATTCATAGCATTTGACCTTCAAATATGCTATAATAGAGTCAATAATTGAAGCAAAACATGTTACCAAACATAAATTCCGATAATACCTATGGTTGAATTCGCGCGATTCCTCGATCCTTTGGTTCAGTATCGTCCCCTCTCTGCTCAGTACCAACTACATTCAAGCCCAATCCTCGATCTGATCGGAACGGAAACATCTCCTTTCTCGAAGATGAACCGAACACCTTCAATAGATCATCAAAGGCGCGATTGATTTCAGATCTGTGAACGAATCAAAATACTGATTCGATTAAGAGCAAAATTTGGTGAAAATGCAACGAACTGTGAACTTGAAGAGTCTCTCAGAGATTTTTCCATGAAATGTAGCTTACCGAATCGAAGCTCCTGCGTTTGGATCTGAAAAGATGAGGACGAAGCAGATGAGGCTGAAATTGGCGGGAAAAGAACGGCGCTGAGTAAATTTTTGGAGGTTTTCGTATTTATAGGAATAAGGTCACGGATAATTAGTGCAGAGCAGGGTTGTTCACGGTTTGTTTTGAGTCGGTTCGGTGCTAAACTAAATTGATTGATTTGGTTTTGATAAAATGAAAACTGAAACCGAAACAATGGAATTCAGTTCGATTCGTTTTTAACATATTGGTTTTTGGTTTGATTTGTTATAAACCGAATCTCATGAAATTTTCACATTTTATATGTTTTCTTATTATTTGAAGTTTTTGGTAGGATTACATTGAACCAATTTTCATGAAATTCGCATACTTTAGACCGATTTTACTTATTAATTGACCTCTTTTTTGTTGGCCAAATATTTTTAGGCTTAATTAATATGAATCAATGGATTAAAATGACTCATGTGTTCAAGTCGATCAACTTTCAATTTAGTTCGTTTTTATTAGCTTTTATTTTATAAACCAGATCGATGAATTTTAATTCGACTCAGTTTTGAACCAAACCAAATTTTGTAGTTTTTTTCCTGCAGTACCTCGACATGACATGAGCGTGAAAGAGGTTCGATAATAAGTTTTCCTTTTATAAGGACTAAAATCATTTATTTTGGTTTTTTGACTCATCGGTTCCTTTCAATTTGATTAATTTTTGGTTCGGTTATTTTGAACCTCTATAGAGCGGAGAAGTTTAAAAATTAAAAATAGAATTTTGGAATACCTTACATGAGTATTCTTAGAATAACCTCGCCTAAGAATTTTTAGTACCCGAACTTGACGGGTACCTGATTAACCCGTTACGATCGAAACGGGTAAAACCGCAAAAAAGTGGGCACGAGTTTTTCCTTCGAGTTTTTAACCGGGTGCGGGTTTACCTATATCCACCCCATTCCAAACCCGTACCCGTACCATATAAAAAAATAAATTATTTTATAACAAAAAATAAATTATTTTATAACAAAAATATATTAAAACAATTTTCAATTAAAGCAATTACGTAGATAATTATATATTATACATTATATAAAAGTATAAAACAATTATATATATTATGCATTATGGATATTTTCAATTTTTTTTTACATTTTAGATAGTTTTCGGGTTAAGTTTCGGGTAAAATTTGTACCCGTCGGGTTTTGAGCGGGGCGGGTACACGCTCGCTTTGAGTGGTTTTCTCCGGGTCGGGTACTTGTTCAAATCTTTCGGGTACATGTGTGTGTTTGGTCATACTCGACCCGTTGTCATCTCTGGGTATGGGTTTTGAATTCTTTTGTGTACAAAGTGGAAAAGGGTTAAAGAGTAGATTTTGGAAAGTTATGTAATTGTAATTTTTAAAAAAAATCTAGATGCTATACTGAAAATAATAACAATAAATAAATAGATAAGAACAAAAGCTAGTATTAAATTAAAGGCTATATTTTCTTAGTTTTTTAATGAGATCGTGGGATGAGACGATGAGAGAGAACCTCTGGACCTTTCGCTGCTATTGGAGCAACAATCCACTGCTCTGCGCTTCTCTGATTCCACCACCACCACCTCCTTCCCATTACACTTAGCACCACCACCTCCACCGCCGATTCTCCGCCGCCATCGCCGATCCTGTTCTCGGAACCGTCGCAGCCGTCGGCGCCGGACCTTCCTCCTCCGCCGGTCGCCGGAATGGTGACCAGCGATCACAGTAGCGCCGAAGGTGGCGGATTCAGCGCCGTGGAAGATGAGTTCGTCAGGAGATTCCACAGTCACGAGATCAGCCACAACCAGTGCAGTTCTTCGCTTGTGAAGCACATCAGAGCTCCTCTGCATCTGGTGAGGATCGGAACCCTAGTTCTTCGTCGGATACTGTTTTCTAATTCGATTCGTGCTTGATTTATAGTTTTGGAGACTGATTTTCGAGGATTTTGTGGTGTTTTATTTGGTGATTTCGTACGTGGATCTGAGTGGCTGAGCTGAGAATTTTTTTGTAATCAAATTGTCAGAAATTTTTATTTAGGTTGAGATTTTGAAAGAGAATTGGCCCTTGAGGCACTGATTGATCGGAATTTGTTCTTGAAATGATCGTTCTGGTGAATTTTTCAGTTCAAGTAGTTGACAGAGGACAGTTTGAATTTAATTTCCAGTAGGTAGAATTATGATCTTTAAATTTAGCTACAGTTAATGAGAACTGAGTATAATTTGTTATTGATCAGGTGTGGTCTTTGGTGAGGAGATTTGACCAACCACAGAAGTACAAGCCATTCGTGAGCAGGTGCATTGCCAATGGCGAGCTTCAAATCGGGAGTGTGAGGGAAGTAAATGTGAAGTCAGGACTTCCAGCCACGACTAGCACTGAGCGTTTGGAGCTTCTAGATGACGAGGAACATATACTGAGCACTAGTATTGTTGGTGGTGATCACCGGCTTAAGGTACAAATCATCGATCATCTCTGTGTTATGTTGTTATCGCTTTGATTTTGGAGTATATATGCCATAGGTGTAAATTGGTCTAGAATCACGTTCTCTTGACCCATTTAGTATTTTTTTTGTCCTTGTTTATACTTATTCTTACACTGAAGTTTTTTTATGTCTTGCCTATTATAGTATTCTAAAAACACACAAGATTTTACTAGAATAGCACCAAAAGTAATCTAAAGGCTTAAGTGTTAAATAAAACCAAAAATAGAAAATTGCCATCATAAAATTTGAAGAGAGGGCCATCCATTAAATTTGATAGATCATCCCTAAAGATCCGTCACATCTTGTTATTTTTGTACTTTTTGCGGATGTCAAAGGGTAAAAATATGCACACAGGCTTTGGTATGTCCTCTAGTTAGAGCTTCTTGATTGCCATTTTGGTTATGATAGCTCTACGCTCTGTAGATGTTGCTTGCTCAAAGAGCTCCTTCTCAAAATAAGTGTTCCATTTGGCTATTTGCAAACAATAAACATTCAAATTTTAGTGATTCACTTTTCACCCTTTAAGTCTCTTGTGTGCTCATATATGTCCACTCAAGTTTTTTCGACTAACTTATGGATAGATATTATTGGCAATTCATGCTTAAATAAGTAGCTGAAATGTAAATTGGACAACTATTTAGAACGTCCATTATAGAAAAGTGGGTGGGAATAGTATTTTATTTGAATGTGAATGTGGTCTGTGCAGGTATGGACATATGGTAGTCTGGATTTAGATCATTGTTGTTTGACAAGTTTTTTTTTGTTTTCATTTTCCTTTAAAGTTACACACAGGATAGATTAGTCCTACCTCTTTTGCATGCCACCCATCCCTTATTTAGGCAGGATTTGAACAATTATGCACTTTTGGTCTTATGTTTTCTCATGTATAGACATAGACCTTAATAATAAACCCACTGTTGACTGGTAGTTGGGACAGAAAATATGAAATAGCCTATCCAAATTATTGCCTTTTAGAAAAAAATAGTTCAATAGAATGTAGTACATTACTGGCATAATACTAGTTTTGGCTACTCAATCCCGTTTCTTCTTCCTTAATTTTGCAGAATTACTCGTCCACCACCACTCTCCATCCCGAGGCGATCGACGGGAGGCCAGGAACATTGGTGATCGAATCCTATGTGGTGGACGTGCCAAATGGGAACACAAAAGATGAAACCTGCTACTTTGTAGAGGCCCTGATCAAGTGCAACCTCAAGTCCTTGGCCGATGTCTCGGAACGCTTAGCTATACAGGACCGAACTGATCCAATCGAGAGGATTTGAAGCTTTTGGGTCAGAGTAAATCCTTGAACTTGAACAGAAAGTGGAACTATGAACACAATGCTCTGATGTGAGAGAGCTGGATTAGGAGGGCTCTCTATAGTTCCTTGATCCTCAGTTATTTTTGTCTACTCTTATTGTAATTTATGCTTTATTTCCATTACATTGGTGAATTGTGATTGGTTTTGGATATCTGGTGTCTGCAACGGACCATGTATCTCTATGGCCTAAGAGATCCCAAACTGAAATAACAAGTCATATTATATTTTTCCTTCTTCTGATTCTCCTAATTATGCTGAATAAATATACTGTTGGACTTGTAATATGTGCGCGATAAAATGATCTGGATTTGATGTTTTTGATCTGACTCGATCGAGTAATGTTTTCAATTGAGTCAATTTAGATAGTGATAGTGGGGTTCAGAAATCATATCTAAAACATGAGTCTTATGATCGTCGAGATCGTTTAATTCTTGTCTTTGTTACTCAATTGAGATCAAGTTGAATTAACTTTTTTTTCAAGCCAATTGCTAATAAGTATAACTTGTATAAGTTCGATTTAGCTGGTTTACATTTGTAAATCACAATGTTGTAGAAACCGCTAGGCGCTAGTTAGTCGGACAAATCTTCTAGAAAATTAAGCGGATTTCTATTTTTCTACTTTTCTTAGTTATATTAAATAAGTATATTTATTTAATAAAAATAAATATTATACCATATAAAAGTAATTTATTTAATAAAAAAATATATTATGCTATATAAAAATTATAAAAAATATTTTATTGTCCAATTTCAAAGTTATACAAAACTTCTTAGATATTTAATGTTTGTTGTAAACAAATTATTTTGTTTTGAACTGGCTCTAAACCAACTTTGAACTAGTATAAATTGAATCAGTGCATGAAAACTATTGAATATGCCCAAATCAAATAGGTGAGATTGATTTTAACACCTAAGCACCGCCTGAACCGACTTTTACAACACTGGTAAATTGTGATTACAAATTTACTAATGTTGTAAAAATCCTCGACTTGTCCGACTAGTCCGCGATTAATGCCTCCGACTAGTCATTGATTAATCCTCTAAATTTACCGATTAATCATTTAAACCGATTTATTTTTCGATTAATCTCCAACTAATCCTCTATTAGTCCATAAAAAATTCTTGCTAACTGACTAGCGCCTGACAATTTTTACAACCCTAAAATTTACCAATTAAAACTTGCAGTTAAAAGTACTGGTTTTGTCCTAAAACAAACATAACCTTTGCCCTTTGGACTCAGTAATACAAAAATATTAGCCATTTTTTGAGCGCCTAAGATTTTGTTGCGCGGACAAGTGTGGAAATTAAAAACTTTAATTTCTTTGAGCAGCCACGTGGCTCGTGACATGTCCATGCCAATAATTGCTCTTTACTATCTTCAACGAACCATTCTGTGTACAATTGCTAGCTCCTCGGCTTCTCCACTTGCAAGCAAAGCTCTGCGTTTCTGCTTCGTCTGATCTTCTCTTCGAGCTCTGGTTTCAGCCATTGTCGCCTTCATCAGAGCTCCAAGCTCGCTGCTAAGGTCTCGCTCTCAGCTCTCGCTTTTCTCGCTCACTTTCTTCACTTTTCCATCGCATTATCTACTTCTGTTTAATGGTTAATTAATGCTTAACTTGGAGCTTTCTTCTTGTAACGATTTTCAGATCTGCTTTCCATTTCCGTCTTCTATACCAAATCTGCAACGATTTTGTTTGTTGTATTGTTCTTCTCGTAACTACTCTCACTATGAAATTGTCTTTCCCGAGAAAATCGTTTCCAATCATTCCTTTGTTTGTAAAGTAATTTTTGTATCTTTACTCTTGGTCGCGCGTCAATAATTTTCCGGGAAATCAGTGTTCTGTGTACTGTGTTTCACGATAAGCCCTAGAAATTCGTTAATTTCATCTTGTTCTGGTAAATCTGAGTAAAATGCTTCGATTTCTCGTCTGCTTGACGGTCATTGCGCCGTACTTGATCTGTTTCTCGCTTGCGAGCGAGGAGACGTGCTCGGGGATCGTGCCGATGAGGAACCGGAGCAATAAGATCTCGATCGCCGATTTTGGAGGTGTCGGTGATGGAGAGACTCTGAACACGAAAGCGTTTCGAAGAGCTATTTATCGAATCGAGCATCTGAGGAGGAGAGGAGGCACTCTTCTGTACATACCTCCAGGGGTGTACTTGACCGAGAGCTTCAATCTCACTAGTCACATGACTCTCTACTTGGCTAGAGGTGCTGTGATCAAGGCCACTCAGGTACTCACTCAACCTCACTCTAGATTTATTCAATGTTCTTCAGTATGTATTGATTGGATTTGGGAGCACTTGTATTATTAACTGAATCGTGTATTGGGTTGCTTTACTTCCTTATACTGAGTAATTTGGTCAGCACGTACAATTTGATCTGTTGCGATCGAGTAAATAGAGAAATTGGAGAAAATGATGAATTTACTTGGGATTGTGGACGATTTAGCAGTATGCATATTTGGGACCACTGAGTAGTTATTTAGTAGCTAAATGCCATTATAATTTGTGGGTGTGAAATGTGATTATGGTGGAGGTTTAATTTGGCTTGCATGTTGGAGGTTGAGAGATCTCCATGAAACTATGAGGGGTCCAGAGCTTGTTTTCAGCATGGCTCCATGTGCTGTACTCTTAAGTTTGTCATTATAATAGCATCAATAGTTTGTAATTAATTTGTTGGTGAAGCTAGATGATTGGCCCATGGTGTAGGTTTTGGGATGAGAATAATTTAAAACAGTGCAAATCTCGATAGCTACCCATCGTCTAAAACCGACAGTCTCCTTTTTATAAAATACTAAAGCATCAGTTGCGTGAAGAACGATTTGTACACAAGCCCACTCCAATAAGAAGCCATCATTTCCTTAAAATAATGATTTGAGTGAAAAGTAAGAGATACGCTAGTCATTGTTTATTGCTATATAGAACAATTGGATTTCCTGTTGCATGAAGCCGTACAGCACTCCTCGAATCTGCTGATTTTGAGGCAATGTATCAGGGGCATGTTCGGAGCATAGGTGTATTTTTATATTGGTTGGATCTTATTCTATGACTATTGACTTCTGAGTGGTACTGTTCTATAATAGGTTTTGATAATTTATCAGCCTGTTACTTAATTTTTTGCTTCCCCTGTGAACATGAAACCTCATATAGTTACACTTACAGATCAGGAAAGACATTGCCAATTATAACTGTGATGAGTATAGATTAAGGGATTGCAATTTTCCCGTTTATATTCTACTTATTGCGAGTGGTTATATATACAATTCTCTCTGAATGACATATGCCTTGAGGGTTTCTCTCAAGTTCCATTTGTTACAATAAGGATGAGTCCTGTTTCATGCCAGGACGGTCCAAATCTGGATTGTTAACTGTTTAACTGAAGGAGCCGCCATTTTGTTATTTGCGTAGTTTAATCTTCTCCTTTTAAGAAGATCCATACATACTTTATTGTAGCATCATGGATTGTGTTCCTGTATACAACTTTGTTGTAGACATGAATGATTCTGTAAGTATATTCTGCGGCTATGTTTTAATTATTTTATACTATATGTGACCTTTTCCCTGATCGATGCTTCAGGATACTTCAAATTGGCCTTTAATTCCTCCCTTGTCATCTTATGGAAGAGGGCGGGAGCGCCCTGGAGAGAGGTATATAAGCTTTATCCATGGAGATGGAGTTCGAGATGTTGTAATTACTGGTGGGTATTTGCAAGCATATGGTGCATTTGATTGCCATGGCTTATCAGATAGATTTATTTATCCTTCCTTCTTTTGTAGGTGAGAATGGAACAATTGATGGTCAAGGTGATGTTTGGTGGAACATGTGGAGGCACAGAACTCTCAGCTTCACCAGACCAAATCTCGTTGAATTCATAAGCTCAAGAAACATTATAATCTCGAATGTGATGTTTCGGAATTCTCCCTTTTGGAACATCCACCCCGTCTATTGCAGGTAATAACCAAGCACTGAGTATGGAATTTGTCAATAACCTGTTCTTGTTCATATCCAATTTAATTTGTCCATCTTAGATGGACAAACAAAAATAAAAATGTGAAATGTAGTTCAAAACTAGTAGTCTTTACGGTTCAGATGTGCATGATACAGATTTAGGCAGTATGGTTGTTAAGCCGTTAGTTAATTCATGATACGAGTTACTTGATGTTTGGTGAATGGTGAATATGTCCTACCATTCGGGGGCACAGCCATCCCCTAAGCTCCGTTGTAAGTTACGGTTGATACATATTATGACGACTCGTCACTTACTTCATTGCAGCAATGTTGTTGTCCGATATGTAACCATATTGGCGCCAGCTGACTCTCCCAACACTGATGGAATCGATCCAGGTACTTCACATATATGCATTTTGTTCTTCATTGTTACATTCAACTCAATTTTGGTTCTTCGTAATCCATACTTATGCATGCACAAACCACATCCTGTACATGGCGATGAATGAGAATTCTTGCAATAGAACTTTCTCTATCCCTCACTACTTTTGCATGGTCTCAATGGGTTTAAACGAGCTGAATCAAGCTCGGTGCTCGGCTTGAGCTCGGGCTCGAATGAATTTATACTGTCAAGTTCGATCTCGACCCAGAAAAGAATAGTCATGTTAGAGTTTTGGCTTGACTCAATTCAATTCCTCTAGTTTACAATATAATTATTTTAATAAATTACAGGGAAAATGGTAGTTTACTATACCTAAATAAAATAAATAATTAACAAAATACTAAATGAGTCGGCTTTCAAGCTATCGAGCCCTGAAAGGTTAGGCTCGAGTTCAATTACTAATCGAGACTCACCTTGAGCTAGAAATGGGTTTGAGCTCGATAATAACGAATTAAGACCAAATACTCAAAGACTCGAGTTTGAGCGGCTCGTCAAGGGCTTGACTCGTTTACAACCCTAATTGTCTCCCCTGGACAGACCATGCATCTAAATATTGGCATACTCCGATGAGTAACCTTGTATGGAATTTTGCTGCTAATAGCAAAATTGTCTCCCCTGGACAGACCATGCATCTAAATATTGGCATACTCCGATGAGTAACCTTGTATGGAATTTTGCTGCTAATAGCAATGTCCGTGAAATCTGAGCTATGCATGTGTAAACTTGTTTCATACAGATTCAAGCTCCAATGTCTGCATAGAGGACTCCTACATTTCTGTGGGAGACGATCTCGTGGCCGTGAAGAGCGGATGGGATGAGTACGGGATCGCCTATGGCCGCCCCAGTGTCAACATCACCATCCGGCGGATAACAGGATCGTGCCCGTTCGCCGGAATCGCTGTCGGGAGCGAAACCTCCGGCGGGGTGATGAACGTCCTGGCCGAACACATAAACCTCTTCGACATGGGGATCGGGATCCACGTCAAGACCAACATCGGCAGGGGAGGGACGATCAGGAACCTGACCTTCACCGACGTGTACATGAAAAACGCGAGGAAGGGGATAAAGATCGCCGGAGACGTCGGCGACCACCCCGACGACAAGTACGACCAGAATGCTCTCCCTGCCGTGAGCGGCATCACGATGAGGAATGTATGGGGAGAGAAGGTTCTGCAGCCGGGTTCGATCCAGGGGCTCAAGAACTCTCCTTTCTCTGGGATCTGCTTCTCTAACGTGACACTTCACGGTGACGCGACGAAACCAAGGATCACTCCGTGGAAGTGCTCCGATGTGAGCGGTTCTGCTCTCGTGGTCAGCCCGTCAATGTGCTCGGAATTGACCAGCTCCGACGAGGCAGGTTCCTGCTCTTCAATTTTATGAAAATTATTCTGAACTTTTCCTATTTGTTTAGGTAATGGGGACTATATAAGTTATTCAATTTCAAATACTTTACAAGACATCATGCTCAGCTTACAGGATAGGGATGACAAAAATGTCCGAAACTTGTGACCTCAACGGGATAGGGGCGGGATTACTAAATCAGGAGGCAATATACTCCGAATTCGACGAGAATTCGCCGACTCGGTGCCTAGGGGATGAGTATAACTAAACACATTTTGAAGGCCCAGAGGCCACTCACCTAAGCTCACAATACCCACCCAAACTTAGCCTTCGTAAAAAAGTAAATCAGCTCGAACTCTTGACCATGAGCCAAGTGATACTGTTTGACTTTTAAAATTTTAGAATATTCTGTTAGTGTCTATTTTAAATTATCCGAATCAAAAAGGAATTGAGGTCTAGATGTATCACGTAAAAGCCTAAGTTAATGGGCAGAGAGAGGCTCGTACAAACACAATTGTCATTAATATCTAAAAAACACTTCTCTATTCACTGATATTATGAACTGATACATAACTATAACATCACACACACTCCCTCCAAATACCGGTAACTAATAAAATCAAAATTACGTATTAAATTCCCCGGCGTTTCGGTTTTGGAGCCAAGGTTCGTGCTTGGTGTCGTCGTTCTCGTCGCAGAAGCTGCAGAAGAAGGCGACTCGAGCCATCGACGATGGAAGCCGCCGCGTGTGGAAATGGAAGCCTCTCGAATCTGTCAATTCAGATTCGGTTTCAGTTTCAGTTTCGGGGAGGAAGAGGTACTTAGCCTGAGCGACGGCCCCAAAGAGAAGGAGGAGGAGCATGACGACGGCAACGGTATTAACGGTCACTTTAGAAGCAAGCAAGCGTATAATGGGTTTTTAAGGGTCTCTACTCTACGCGCGCGCATATATATATATGCCAGATAGCTGCCAAAAAGCACAAGCCAGAAAACACAATATGTGCACCGGCCACGCCTTCGTAACTCCAAATACCCGGGTTTGTGATAGTCCCTCCTGTGATACTCCAACCACCCCACGAATTGGTTATTCCTAAACGAGTCATGAAAGGTATAACGAACATACCTTGCCTCCACATTGGATCAAGAACAGGGTCAGATGGGTCAAAAACTGCCAATTCATATAAAGCCATCGAACCGGCCCAACCAGCAACCAGAGCCGTATGCATTATATGGACAGAAAGCAAACGGCCAGGATCATTCAATACAACAGTATGAACACGATAACAAGGCAAACCCATGGAAATACCCCCTTATATCAATGGAAAATAGGCACTATAGTATAGGAACTTTATTGCATTGGAAAAATGGACCTCCTCTTTTTTTACCGTGATATCTTTGGGAGAAAGATTACTGTTTGTTCCATTCTTTTCTTTTAGTAATAATAGAAGAGTTTGGTTCGTAGGAACAAAGAGAAGCAGGTCTATTCTATACCCGATAAGTATCAATATGCAATGGGGATTGCTCCCATTTTCTATTTCTATGAGGGAGTGCTTTCCTATTTGCTCATCATTTCGAACAAAAAAGCAAAAGAACCCTTATTTTCGTAATAATTTTTCTTTACTCATTCTGTTCTGTCTTCATAAGGCAGGCATTGTCATAATATGAAAGATCCTGTCAAAATAAGAAAGATGATAAGATTAAAGTATTCTAAGAAAAAGAGAGATCTATGGATCAGATATGCGAAGGACTGGCATTCTCTGAATATATTCATAGAAGGAATATATTAATAATAGAAGAAAAACATGACACGGTTACGCTTCCACATCTAAAGGAAATGGAAAAAACCAAAAAATGAAAGAGGTACCCCTCGGATCTCCAATATACATGCTAAAAAAAAATATCGTCCTAGAATCTTCTTTAGTCGCATTGAAGACCATGTCACTTAAGAAGTTGAGCGCGCGTTTCAGCCAATATTTTTAGAATCAATATCCATTTTGGTCAAAAAATGTTGGTCTTTTTTGTAGAAAAGTTATCAGCTATTGTATGGGTACTGACGTAGGTCAAGTACTCTGCTATTTTGTGTTTTTGGGTTTCTGCTCTATAGTGTTCATACCCATTTCTCTTTGGATATTCGATTTTATAGAAAATCTTTTTAAATAGACTACCTAGGAATCTATACTCTTAATTTTTTATTTTATAGGGTTGAAACAAGGCTCTTTTCACTTGGTCTTTTCTAATTGACTAAATAAAAAGAAAAAGAAAGCATGAAATCCCGAAAAAAGGAAAGAGATCTAACATTTATTAGAAATACAACGGATCCATTTATTCAAATTCGAAATACAATAAATCTTTTTCCTCAAATTCGCCCTGGCCCCCTTCTATCAATAAATACAATAAATAGTCTCTTTCTATTCTTTGTGCATTCAATTCCTACTAGATGCACGACAATGGGACCCTCCAATAAGTCTGTCTACCACTACCAATAAGTCGATTTGAATTTGGAGTTTGGAATGGAAGAATTACAAGGATATTTCGAATGTGCAACGTTTAATTCATCGAATGTATGACCCTTTGGTCATTTGTCCTAATTATTTGACCCAAAATCTAGTTTTATTTTTGGGTCACAATATGAATCGAAGTTCTTGTTTTTGGACACCTTATAATAATAATAATAAATAATATATGAATATTATATGAAGATGAAGAGTACAGTCAAAACTAGCATTCTTATTGAGACTAGAATAGAACTCAGAGGGAGGAAAATCGATTTATGGGTAGTCCAAGATTTACAAAAAAAAGGGTGCGGTATAGAGGAGAAAAATCAATATCATTTGAATGTCGAATCAGGATCAACTAGGACAGAAATAAAGTATTAGGTCGAACGCTTATTTGGTGTCAAAATAAGAGGTATGAATAGTAATCGACTCCTCCGAAAAGGGGGGAGAATGGGACCTAGTATGGGACATAGAATGCATTAGAGACCGTTCATCATTAGCCTTCAACCTAATTATTCCATTCCACCTCTTAGAAAAGAACCGAAATTTTCAAGCAACCAACTAATAATAGAGAATCTATGAGCAAGAACACGATTGGTAGGACACTTCTTCGAATGTACCTGTTTTGGATTGTATTACCCTACTTACTTTTCATTTTTATTATGATTTATTTTTCTTGGGTTCTATATCAGAAAATAAAACCAAATATGAATAGGATACTCGCATTCATACGGCAAGAGAGACTGGGTATTCGCGGCGAAGATTCGGATTCTTCGTCCGAGGACGAAGAATCGGATATAGCGTCGTCAGAAAACCCGACTGCAGACAATACCCAGAACAGTGAAGGGACTGCTTCTAAAGGGGGCGGTGAGGAAGGGGATTGGGATGGAACAAAGAAAAAGGTTCCCAACGATCCAAAAAACAACAAAAGAGACTAAGTAAGGGTAGAAAAACTCCAAAAATATATTGGCGTGACATCATCAGGCAAGTCGGTGTCGGTCACTTCACTTGGTTACTTTCCTAATTTTGCTGATTAATGTGACCCCTATGTTTGGGAGGGTGGTGGCAGCGCGTGGTTTGGTTATAGAAAGAAGAAAAGACATTTTTGTACGCTTAAATATATATATTTTTATATTATTTTTTTATAGTGTCCTTAATTTTGTTTTGGGACAATAATTTTAAAATACTCATAAATTGAACTAAAATTTTGTGTACTTTCGGATCATTTTTTCAAAATACTCATGAATTGAACCAAAATTCAATGTCATTTTTGGTAAATAAATGGTCAGTTGTTTTAAAATAAAATTCAGGGTACTGAAAAAAAGAAAAAAAAAGTAGAGTAAGTAGAGTATGAAAGTGCCAAAAGTGTATATTTAGGTGCACAAAAGTGACATTTTCCCTTAAAAAATTCAAAATCAAATTGACAGAATTTGGTTCGTTTAATTTGATTTCAAATTTATTTTGGGTTATTTTGATTTTTTTAAGAGGTTTTATGAGATTTTGGGCAGTTCCTGACTTAGTTTTTCGTTGACCCAACAATTTTAATTACATTAATAAAGATCGATAGCCTAAAATGAGTCACGTGTTTAATTGGATTGAAGGCTAGACATGAAACTCGAAACACAATCGTCTTCAATACCTAAACAAAACACTTGTATTCAAGGTCTCTAAAGGTCTACGCTTATATATATATATATATATTTTGGAGAGTGAGTTAAATCAGGTAATTAAGATCCGTTACTTTCCTAATTTTGGTAAATATGTCTAGGTGGGTGACGTCATCAGGCACGTTTCATAATTTTAATTTCCCAAAGCTCTATATTTTTGGTTTGATATTTTCGATCTAAAATAAACATCATGAAATAAAAGGATAATTCATTTAAATGCTCATGCGGTACTGGTTATAGATGGTGAAAATTATAGGTTATAGATACAGTTATAAACCATTTTCGACTAATTGATAATTTTAATTGATAAGAATCATATTCAAATTGTAGCCGCCCTGTTCAATATATTATATAATTAAAATCAAACTACTGTTTGTGATTTCTGAATATTTTAAATAAAATATAGGAGAAATGTCAAAAAAGTACGATCAGTATTACACATTTTGTAGCTAGATACAACTAATTTAAAAACGTTGTTTTAATATCAGCTAGTTTTAGTTTAGTGTCAAGTTAGACAAAATAGTTAACTTTCAGTTAGTTTTGAGTGTCTATCAAATTTTAAATCCTTGTCATTATTCACCAAATTATTCATAATTCATCAAATTATAATACTTATTAATAATTTGACTAGAGTTGTATGATTTGACGAGGATTGCTCTAGTTAGTGTCGCCGGATCGGCCGAACCGGCAACACTAAAACTGACCGATATGGTGCTGCGTGAGTGTCCCGATGAAAATTTTCAAATCTTTGTGACCTCGATGGGACGAGAGTGGGTTACTAAATTAAGAGGCAATACACTCTGAATGTGACGAGGAATCGATGCCTCTGATCTAAAGGATAGGGGACGAGAATAACTAAACTTGTTATGTTGTGATACTTAAATGATCATTAACCTAATATGAGCCATGTGATCGAATTTTTGTTCGGTTCAATTTTCATTATGTTTTATTTTATAAATTATAATTGAATTAATTAAATTTTGGTTCGGTTATGTTTTAGCAGCCTTAGTTGACTTAATATAGCCAGAAACGATACATGGTAAAAATCTTTCCACCCACACACATGTAGATCAAATATGATGGGTTAGATGGATCGAGTTATGATATCATGTTAGAGTTCGATCACTTATTAAAAACTTGACGGGCAAGACTAGACTTGAAAAACAACTGTCTTTAATATCTTAAACAAAAAATCACTTTTATTCATTGATATAAACTGGCCTAAAGCAGGCAATACATAAATCAAAGCAAAAATTTACGTAGGAATAAAATCGAAACTAAATATTAAGTTTGTGAAAACAACTTAGGATATCACAATATTAATATTCTCTTGCTCATCGTAGTTCATGTCGCTCTTGTAACTGGGTCTTTGGTTTCAAGGTGGTTCACAGTCTATTTTTTAGTCGATTTGATTTAAAAGCAAAATTTTGAAACTGAATCGAATAATTTTTTGATTTTTACCTAATTTATGATTTGTAATTTTTCGAATAAAATTTCTCTTAGAGATTAGTGTGTAGCCGTTGATCTACACGTTCAATAGTGTTGGTGACTACTCAGATATTGCTTTAGTTAATATAATATGTTGTTTCCTTTTATTGCATGCATAATTAACAGATGATTTGACGATGGTCGCTAAATTTGTTTTGTTTTCATTTATACCCAAATTTCAAACTCGTCAGAGATCTAGTATTCACTGCCCAACAAAATAGTTTATGAAAATTATTGAATCAATTCCGAACTAAACATTGTATTTTTTAAATTTTGAGTTGAGGTGGAGATCGGAGCAGTGTAGCAATAGTAATTGACCCTTAAGAGGGTTGATTGGGCAATTATTTCTAGTATTAAAAGGAATAAATAACATCTTATTTAATTAAGTGCTTCAAATGAATTAATAACATCTTATTTTTTCAAAATCAATGTTTTTATTTTTATTTTAAATATAAATATAATGTTATAATAAACTCATGGTAATATCTTCATTACTATTATTGAAAAACATTGGGTATGAAATCAAACAATACATATTACGACGAGTTATAGATAAATGAACCGGGATATAAATATACGCGTTTTATATTTAATTAATTAACTTGAAATTTAAATGTTTGTTTGTAAATATCATAACTAATTTTTTACACTTAAAAGGTTAGCATGGTTTAAATTATTCAGAACCGTAGCGTATAAATATTTTGGTGAGTTGTTACAGAGGTTTGGAGAAACATTCTCAGTTGACTTGTATCAGTATGAATCTAGAGAATTGGTACACTGAAGTGGCCTATATCCAAACATAATTCAATGCTAATGTTAGGTGTCACTAAATTTATAGAATGATTTTAAATATTGTTGTGTGTATAATATGAAATAAAAGGACATGCAGGAAATTTCAGAAAGTCAAACAAGATGGTCAGAGTACTGTGAAGCAAATCTAAGCCATGCCTAGGGCTATAAATGAGCCGCTCGAGGTCGACTCGTTAAATATTCGGTTCGGGATCGTTATAATTGAGCTCGAGCCGAATTCGAGCTCAAGATTGGGCTCGTTTAATAAATGATCCGAGCTCGAACCTAACCTTTTAAGGCTCGATAGGTTCGCGAGCCGGCTCGTTTAAAATTTATTGAATAATATATTTATAAAAAACTTATAATAGAATTAGATAAGCTGAATCAAGTCGAACCAATCTTAATTTGGCTCATTTATTATTTCCTAGATTATTTATCATTTATTTATTTTTTAATGAATATTTATATTTAAATTAAAGCGAACCAAATCGAGCCGAGCTCGAGCTCGAACTCGTTTATTTTATTTCGAGTCAAACTCGAGTTTAGTTGTATAACCTCGTTCGAGCCCGAGCCGAACAATTTTTTCACGAGTCGAGTCCTGCCAAACTGAGGCTCGCCTCGACTCGTTTACCCCCTTAGCCATGACATTTACCAAGTGTTATAAAAGGAGTCGTGGATGGTGCTGGAAATAGGGTGTGGTGGGTTGGTATTTTTTTGGGTTGATAAATTGTGTTTGGTTATTTTGATTTTCATCATCAATACGGTTTAATAAAATCTTATTTTACCAAAAAAAAACATATTTTTTGGTGAGTTGTGGGCTGACCAAATCTTTGAGCTTAAGTTGGGCCGACCCGTGAGATTCGTTAGCCCAATAAAAGATCCAGTTAATCTTTACTGTGGGCCCAGCCCATCTTATTCACGCGCGCGCTTCAGAGCTACACTCTTCACTACGTTCCCATACATCTTTGGCGCCAAAATTAATTTTTAAAAGTAAATTAAAATTAAAATTAGAGATAGAGATTATTAAATTCAGTGAATTTAGTTCGTTGTCGTCGCCATAACGGTAAGATGTTCTGTAACTAAGGAGCGAAATAGACTCAATATTTTCATTTTAACAATGTAAAAGACAAATTATTAAATTCGTCTCAAATCTATAATATTATCGTCCTTACATATGATTATATCAACTCGACGAGAATTGATATATATCAAATCTAACGAGCGGGTATGACATTATTAAATTCACTTTTAATATATCATATTAACATCCATATAATAACAAAATACACTAAAACTAAACGACATTATAAAATAAAAGACGAAAATATTAAACTTACATCAAACATGTTATATCGTCATTCTTACACGTGACAATAGGATCGAGGATGATATTATATTACAAGTCATGGTACGAACCAAAAACATGTGTATGGCCATGTTACTACTAATCAAACACTTTGACCAAAATATTTTAACACTAACACCTAATTAGGAATTGACCCTATATGTTTATACATCTGGTCCTATCTTAACCTTATAATAATATTATTATTTTTAATAATATGATGGATTGGTAGCTTTGACCATGACCATATATATGAGATGGGTTTGGGTGAGCGCGTGGTATACACTCTCTCTGGCGTTGGCCAATCGTCATTTTCCACGATAACGCAGTTACACGAATGAATCACCCAATCATATATCTTTATATAGCCCAATATATAACAAGGGCCATACACTAATATTCTTATTTTTTGTTTCTTTACTCCATTACATTTTCAACTTTACACACATTTTACATGCATAAATAAGTTAGATCAACACAACATTATTTGATATTTTAAAGTTACTTCAAATTAATGATCTATTGACAAGATAATACTATATGGCACATTTAACTCATTCTTATAGGAGTCGCCAAGCGTATGGTTTTATAAATAGTTCACGCAATATATGAATGATATTTATTGTGTTTGAAACAGTATTGTTTGTTATTTCGCTGGATTGGGAATATTGTAGGTTCATTGAATTTGAGATAGTATGTCTTTTTACATGAGTGATAGTAGAACGAGTTTTAAAAGGATTCAGCGATTCTCGTACTTTGTTCTTTCAGATCATAAATATTGAATGCTTATCAAGTTAAAAAAAATATTGTCTTCTGACATGATTCATTTAAGAGGATGGATATGATAAAATCAATCCATCAGACTATTAAAAAGTCGTGAATTCGAATTTTACTGAAAAGAGGCGTGATTTTGTGATTTTCTGATAATTTATTGAGAGTAATATTTTTAGTAGATGAAAACAAAAGAACATCATATTTTTGTATTAAATTATTTACGTTTTAAGAGGACAAAATAGAAGCTCAGCTTGAGGAAGTTGAATCAGTCAGCAGATGGGCTTTTTGCTATTCATCACTCACTCTCTCTCTCTATGTGTCTCTGACCAAAGACCAGTCTCAGTCTCAGTCTCTGCTGATTCACTCGTTTTCTTTGGTCAAAATTTTCAAATTTTCCATACTCCATTAAGAATTCATAGTCAACTCCCCAATTCAGCTGAGAGCAACCTCTTCACTTGCTATAAATACAACTCCTTCATTCCCTCTCCTTCCTCAGCTCCTTCTCAACATTTGCCACTTGCTTTCCTCTCCTTTGCCACTCACACAGAAACCTCCATAGCTCCTTCTGTCATTTTCTCAAGAAAATCAGCCCAAACCCATTTGGTCAAACCCAAATTCTCACCCTTCCATGGCTGTGATCTCCTCGTCTTCTGAACAGTGTTCTAAAAATCTCCGACTGGCCTGATTAGTCCCTGCCGAGGCACTATCTGCCCGATTTGCGCCTAGCGTTTTTTCCAGAACATTGCAGTTCTTCTGCATCTAAACAGTTTAGCTTCTTGTTGCTGCTGAGATATAAGGGGCGATGGAGAACTGGGAACAGAAGACGCTGATAAGCGAGCTGCTCCAAGGGTTGGAGATGGCCAAGCAACTGCAAGGCCAACTGGGTTCATCATCAGCATCATCGCCGCCTGAAACCAGAGAAATGTTAGCACAGAGGATATTGACTTCGTACGAGAAAGCTCTGATGATTCTGAACTGGAGCGGGGCAATGGGGAAGGCCCCGACCGCGGGAGGACCGGCCAGTGCCTCTGAATCTCCACTGTCCATCAATGGGAGTCCTTGGAGTGACAACAACCTCGACGAGGGTCACCAAGAAGACATAAATGTCAAAAAGAAGAGGTGAGACTTGGTCTCTAGTTGTGATTATGATTCCATTATCAACATATTTATCACTTTTCACAGTTGATTGAATGCTGATGCTAATACTGATGCAAAATGTGATGAACTTCAGGAAGTTGATGCCTAAATGGACAGATCAGGTGAAGATCAACTTTGAGAATGGGTTCGAAGGACCTCATGAAGATGGGCACAGTTGGAGGAAATATGGCCAAAAAGACATCCTGGGAGCCAAATATCCCAGGTAATATGCCAGCAGAAGTAATAATAGTAAATATTTAAAATATAAAAACATTTACATTTTAATATTTTTTACAATTACATCCTTAAATAAAATTAAAAAAACATTAATGTCATCAAAGATTCAAAAGTGTCCAACTCTTATTCCTCTCTTAATACTTGTTTAAGGTGTTTTAAATTTTGATTTTAAAAATTAAATTAAATCGGGTCGGGATGGTGTTAAAAAAATTCTTCACCTAGGCTGATTTTGAAAACACTTCCCCACTTAGTTCCTCTAAACGACTTAAACCGCCCGATTATCGGTATCCTAAAGATCCCACAGTCATGAACAGAGTAGAAGGCAAAGTCAGAGAAATTTAACAATGTTATTTGTTTCATTTGCAGAGCATATTACAGATGTACCTTCAGGAGCAGCAAAAACTGCTGGGCCACAAAGCAAGTCCAGAGATCAGAAGACGACCCTTCCATCTTTGACATCACGTATCGAGGTAGGCACACCTGCAGTCATCCCGATCCACCCAATCAACCCAATCCAGCACCAGCATCGCCTGAGAAACAAGAAAATGATCATCAGCTGCACCAATCACAGGAGGCTCTGTTCAATTTCCGAGCCAACCTGAGAGTCAACACTGACCTGGACAATAACGACACCAGCTCTCCATTCCCTTTCCCCTCAACATCATTCGGATGCACAAAGAGTGAGAACTACACCTTGTTGCCTTCCCCGTCGTTTTTCTCCCCCTGCACGCCCGAAACAAACTACTTTTCACTGCCTCCGTGCCACATGAGGTACTTTGGAGGGGATCAGAACCTGCGGTCTTGCGCGTCTGATCTCACCGAGATAATATCAACCAACACTTCTGCTGCAAATTCTCCAATTGTGAATTTGGACTTCTCGCTTGATCCGGTGGAAATTGATCCGTATTTCCCATTTGGCAACTCGGGGTTTTTTCCCTTAGAGTATCAGAAGTGAAAAGTGAATAAGATATCCTGCATTGAGGCTGTAACATATTAGATGAGGTTATTGCAGATTCTACCAAGAGGAAGTGTTCTTGTAATATTCAGCAAGTTTTTATGATTTTTTTGAATTGCAGTTGTATTTGCCTCAGCATGTAGAGTTGTATCCACTGAAACATAGTATATGATAATACAGAAATGTCAACCGAAACATGTTCTTAGTCCTCAATCAAGGAATGAGATGACTCCAGAATAGGGTAGCCACTCAAATGGCAAAGAGAAATTCAAATAAGAAAATTCGTTAAAACTA
The DNA here is from genome assembly GCA_963920655.1 of Geranium rotundifolium. Classification (NCBI taxonomy): domain Eukaryota; kingdom Viridiplantae; phylum Streptophyta; class Magnoliopsida; order Geraniales; family Geraniaceae; genus Geranium; species Geranium rotundifolium. The sequence continues at coordinate 2,515,028 of OY987313.1, forward strand.
ACATTACTCGACAGAATAGTTAAAAATATAATCCAATAAATTGTTAGTTTAAGCATTGGACCATAAACATTTTACACGGCTATAGTTGAACTGCACACAACTTTGTTCGAAGTAAGGAGGTTCAAGTAGGATTATCAACTTCTATGAGGAAAATTGAGCATACTGTTTAAATCATAAACTTAAATATTCAAAGACACGAGACTATATGGTGCAATGACAAACTAACAAGGACTCTGAAGGTAGATCAGCAGCGTGAATAGCCCGCAGTTGCTTTTCAGGAGTACAAGGTACGGAAAAAGATGAAACTGATAGGAAATCTGCTTGTAGGCGAGACTTGATGCGTCAAAATGGGTATAGGGAAAGAGATAAATTCAAGTGAACGAAGAATATGGAAAAGATATTAGATATGTATGGATAGTCTAAAGCCATTTCTCAAGAACAACATTAGAAGTGAATCATTTTGCATTTCTAGGTTTCCATAGAGCTTGCATCAAGGCCTTCACAATAAACAAGTTGGTAAGAGTTAAAAATGACTCGGCTACACCATGTAACGAATCCACATTGGACAAAGATGTGCCACAATGCACCTTAGCCTTTTAAATTCAACCAATGAACCAAATAAAATTTTGTAAGATATTACCATTTACCGTAGATTCCTGCAGGAACCGCTCACAAAGTGAGCCAGTAGAGTTGAAACAAAACTGTTTTATAGTAAAAGGCAATGGACAGTGACACTAAAACTGCTATATGAACACATGTTGCAGACCCTAATTGATAAAACTGAGATGGTGTTTGATTTACTCAATGCTTCTGGTAAATTTAACACTGAATATAACCTTAAAATCAAAGCAAACTCATCACAAAACTCCCTCCAATCTGTCAAAGAGCTCGACAATACTTACCAATCTGCAATGTTCAAATGCCATAGAAACAGAAATTCACCCAAATTCATCCACAATTTCATTTTCTGCCCAATTCCTGGAATTCCAAATCACAGTTCCTCTAAATACAGAAACAAAACTGCAAAAAAATAAATAGAAATGGAGGTGAATTAGAAACTTACGGAGCAAACTTGGATTTGGTGATGAAGTAGAAGAATCCGATGTACTGAAAGAGCGAAACCGTGAAGAGCTGTGAGGCTGTGCTCTGAGAATCAACGGTGGGTCTCCATGGGTGCTCGCCTGTTGGAGCTCAAATCCCTAATCCTTGAAATTTTCCCGGGAAAATTTCAGAAACTTTTGCAAGAAAAACTCAACCGCAAAAGCTATGAGAAAAAAAATGGTCGTATATATTGAAGGTAATGACATTACTTCTGTTTTATGTGACCCAATTTAACTAGTTTTTGTTAGAAAAAACACACAAATATTATTAAGCAACTAATTCAATTTAAGCAACATATAGTGGGACATACCTCATGCCGTAATCCCAGCTCATATCAGTAAAAATATACATGACTAATTTATAAGCCACGTCATTATAAGAGCACTGATCAAAATACATAATAACACATGTCCTAAAAATGGACAGTACGCAATTCCTATCGCTAATGATACATCCAAAAATATTCAACTTGACCCGTTTAACATCATGTAGAGCCACAACATCCACCTCATGCGGATAGAAAAACTTAGTGATCCCGCTACAAAATGTTTTAAATAGGACTCTATCATAACTCCTGATACCAATCGACTTGAACCATTTAACAAAATGGAGAGTCACAACCTTCATCTCACACGGATGGAAAAACCCCGTGATCTCAGTGCAGACCGCATTAAACCAGTTTTCTCGATCAATATGGGAGTCGTGAATCTTAAATAATCTAAGTTCTCCAAACTCTTTGTGCTTATTAGGATCAACACATCGCACGCAAGAGAACCCCCGATCCCTCCCATTTTCGAGCCCAATGAGACACCCCGAGGACGTACTAAAGTTGAAGAAAATCAAGACCCCCTAGTCCGATATGCTTACATAAATTTTTTCATCAACGCCATAGAACTTCAATTCCCTCCTAGTATCGAGCCATCAATCAACCAAATCCGCAACAAGCCCATCGCCAGAATTTATCTTCCCTATCTTCGATAAAACCTATCTGACTTCTTCTGTTATCGCTGCACCAATCTCCACCGATCTTCTTTACCCAACCACCGCTAACCCCCTCCCGAACTCGTTTTACCTCGCAGATAATATCGAAATAATACCCCTCAACTTGACCATTGCAAAGCCACTGTCGACTTACAAAAACTAAAAATCTCCTACCTCCAGCCCTCATGTACTCACAGAGCACTATCAGACTCTTCACCACAGACTTGTTGTCGCTCAATCGCAAACTAGACCAATCCACCGCATGCCTCGTTAGTTGCAAATGAGACAAAACCCTAAAAATTTGGGACATGCCGCATAAGTAATTAAAGTATAGTTGATTAATCTTTTTCCATTCTGATAGTATCAGCAAGTTACTACTGTCAAAATAATATAAAATGACAATACTAAAGTCAACTAGAATTTCAGACTTACCTTCAATACACTGTAGAATCTAATCATCTAAACACCGACTCAATATAAAAAAAGACGAAACTATCAACGAGCCACTCGCCTCAGAGTTGTTGGCACGTGACCAACTCCGAGTTGTAATATTGACCCAAACCCAATCTACATAACACTTCTCTTTCATCGTCACCTTCACGTGTTGGCTATAACTTATCATTTTCTGGGCATGTCTGCATCGAACCACAAGTAAATGGTTTTCTCAAATTTAGAATCAACCCACACTATTATTATAAAGTGAGATGCGACAGGGCTCGGTTTGAGTCCGGTTCTGAATCTCAAATAAGCATCCCCACCAGTAATTGTCTCCTCATAATTCAAGAACGTTTATTTTGGACCAAGAGTTAAATTTGATATATAATCGAGAGAATGATTAAATTTTGCTATATATTTCAGTGAACCCAACTGACACGATTCGAATAAGATTTTTGTAAGTTAAAATCAACCGTTAACTAGGAAGAAGGTCAAACAATTCTCACATGATGTTTGTTGACTTGTTGGAAAATATACTAAGGAGCTTCTTTAGTATGTACGAGATCATGAGTTGGAATTTAAAACCTTGATTACATAATTAAAGGGAAATGACACTTTTGTGCAACTAAATATACATTTTGGACACTTTCATGCTCTATAATTATTTTTATTTTTCTTAGTACCCTAAATTTGATTTTGGTACAATAATTCAAAAATACTCAAAATACTCATGAATTGAACCAAAATTGAGGGTAATTTCAACCCATATTTTCAAACTACTGATGAATTGAACCAAAATACCAATGAATTGAACATAATACCCATAAATTTAACCAAAATTTATGACCATTTTTGATGAATATATAATCAGTTGTCCCAAAATAAAATTAAAAAAAATTAAGTATAAAAGTGTCAAATATATATATTTAAATACACAAAATGTATTTTTTTCTTAATTAATTTGAAATTAAGGTCTAACTTCCAAAATGAAAGCCAACCTCCCCCTATAAATTTGGGTAGCTGATTGAACATCATCAGAATCACTCAAATATGTTTTCAACGGTCACGACGCAGCCTCCACACGTGGCCATCGTGCCCACCCCCGGTATGGGTCACCTGATCCCACTCGCTGAGTTCGCGAGTCGCCTCGTCGGCCACCACCCGAGCTTCCGCGTCACATTCATCATTCCCACCGACGGATCCGACACGACAGCGCAGCGATCGCTCCTCCGAGCTCTCCCCGCTTCGATCTCGACCGTCCATCTGCCCCCGGTGAGCCTCCACGACCTCCCCGACGGCGTCAATTTAGAGACCCGGATCGCGGCGACCCTGACCCGGTCCCTCCATTCCCTCCGCGACTCGCTCCGTGTCCTCTCCGGGTCGACCCGTCTCGTCGCCCTCCTGGTCGACCTGCACGGCACCGACGGGATCGAGGTGGCCGCCGGGCTCGGCGTCCCCGCTTACGTGTTCTTCCCGTCGACGGCGAACTTGCTGTCGTTCATCCTCGCTTTCCCGAAACTCGCCCGCTCTCTGTCGGGCGGGTTTCGGTCTTTGCCCGAACGGATCGAATTACCCGGGTGCGTCCCGGTACGCGGGTCGGATCTACCGGACCAGTTTCGCGACGCGTTCCACGACGCCTGCGAGTTTACCCTCCACTTGTCAGAGGGGCACCGGTCCGCTTCCGGGATTCTGGTCAACAGCTTCCCGGACCTAGAACCGGGCGCCCTCAACGAGTTAACCGGCGGATTGCCGGTCTACCCAGTCGGTCCGTTGACCGGGTCGCCCGGCAATGCTCCCGACAAAAAAATATCGGACTGGCTCGATAGGCACGCGAGCCGGTCAGTCCTGTACGTATCGTTCGGGAGCGGTGGGACCCTGTCCCACGACCAAATAACCGAATTGGCCTTGGGACTAGAAATGAGTCAACAAAGGTTCATTTTGGTCCTAAAGAGCCCAAGTGACAAATCCTCGGACGCGGCGTACTTCAGTGCCCAAACCGCCGAGGACCCTCTCCGGTTCCTGCCGGGAGGGTTCCTGGAGAGGACCAGGGGCGTGGGCCTGGTGGTCCCATCCTGGGCCCCGCAGGTCCAGATCCTGGGCCACCCGTCAACAGGAGGGTTCATGACTCACTGCGGATGGAACTCGATCCTCGAGAGCGTGGTGCGAGGCGTGCCGTTGATCGCCTGGCCGCTCTTCGCGGAGCAGAAGATGAACGCGGTCTTGGTGAGCGAGGAGCTGAGGGTGGGCGTGAGGGTCAAAGTCAACGAAAACGGGTTGGTTGGGAGGCACGATATTGCCAAGTATGTGAAGGAGCTGTTGGAGGGAGAGGAAGGGGAGGTTTTTCGGAGCAATACCAGGAGGTTCCAGGAAGCTTCTAGAAAGGCCTTGAGCTCCGGCGGGTCGTCCACGAGGGCACTTGCTGAGGTGGCACAAATTTGGGACAAGACAGGACCGTGAAAGTTTAAGAAATTAATATGCTCCCCATATTGATTGAAAAACTATCCTTGTTTTCTCATTCAATTTTATTGTGTTTCAAGTGGTGTTCAATGAGTATTGTACAATTTTACTAAATATGTACAAGTAAATGTTGTTGCAAGCAAGGGCAAGATCGAGAGGGCCTTGGAGTTCAAAAAAAAAATCTAAGTAAAGTTATAACTAAAAATTGGATGTCTTTCTTTCAATTTTTACGTGTGATTATAAGAGTTAATTAGTTCAGTGATGATATTTCCTGAGGTGGAAATATCATCAACATCATCATCGGTCTACCACTTATCTCAGACCAAATATGCGGTCGATTTTATCTCCCGAGCAAACTTGTCAAATTGTAAGATTGCATCCACTCCAACTGAAACTAATTACTCATTGATGGAATGCTTCTTCCAGATCTATATCATCCTCTGTCAGCAACTTGTTGGCGGCCTTGTCTACCTCACTGTCACACGACCAGATATTGCATATGCAGTTCATATCTTATAATAAGTCAATTCATGTGTGCCTCTCGTACTACATACTATGGCGCCGCTCTTCGCATTTTGTGATATGTTGAGGGAACTCTGTCCCACTGTTTACATATTTAATGCGATGCACCTATATGGTGCTACATGCTTATTCAAATGTTGATTGGGATGTGATTACACTGATTGTCGATCCATTACGGGCTACTGCTTCTTCATGGGCGATTCTCTTATCTCATGAAGAAGTAAGAAGCAGACTACTATCGTTCAATCCATTACAAAGACAGAATATTGGGTTCTTACTAATATTACCTAAAAACTCGCTAAAATATGTCTTCTTCGTGATATGATAATTGTTTATTTTGATGATAGAAACATGTAATCCAAAATATTATTCCACCGGAGGGTATAACACAGGTGATAAGTTGCAAGCATATACACATGTATACAAGAAAATCATGTGTTGAATTGTAAATTTGACATTATTTTGAGCTTGAATTTGAATAAATTGGACACGTCGTCTCGTCCCTCTCGACGTACTAATTTTGACTTTTTTTTACTCCATTCTATCCAACTATGAAATATCAATAAAAAATATCTTAATTATATTTTTGTTACAATTAACATAAAAGTCCAAAATGCTCTCATTGTTAATCCTCAAAATAGTTTAACTATTCTATAAATATGATATAACTATTTTACCCACAATCTAATAGCAAATTAATTTTATGATTGAAGGGCATGTTGTCTTTTAGAAAAAAACCAATAATTCTTTTAAAAACAATTCATGAGATGACACTTCTTCAACCTCCAACTCTCTTTCTCATCTTCCTAGTTCACATATTTCGAAAGAAAAAAACCCAAAACCTGAGGGGTCTAAGAGATTCGAAATTCAAACCTAGCTAGAACTAATTGTGCTCAACCTAAAACTCAATCTCAACTTTTATTCATAGTCTCCATCATCCCAACACTAACCCAATGGGTTCACGATTCAGAAGAGTCAGAGAAAGTGGTCGAAGAAGAAGTAGACCATCTCGCCTGAATCGGCGAGGAGGCAGCTTATGCAAAAGGCTTTGCGGCTGAGGCCGGCGGTGACCTCTCAATTCTTGTCTACTTTGTCTATTCAGGTGCTTTTCTCATGGTTTTTGAGTTTAAAAGACTCGAACATAACTTTTAATCAATTTTAAGTTCTGAACTCATGACTTTATGAATAAAATATTACATACTCATCACTGAACTAATTAACTCTTATAATCATATGTAAGAATTGAAAGAAAAACATCCAATTTTCGATTGTAACTTTACCTGAACTTTTTTTTGAATTCCAAGGCCCTCTCGATCTTGCTCTTGCTTGCAACAACATTTACTTGTACATATCTAGTAGAATCGTACAATACTCATTGAACACCACTTGAAACACAATAAAATTGAATGAGAAAACAAGGATAGTTTTTCAATCACTCGACATGAGGAGCATATTAATTTCTTAAACTTCCATGGTCCTGTCCCAAATCTCCGCCACCTCAGCAAGCGCCGACGTGGACGACCCACCCGAGCTCAGGGCCTTTCTAGAAGCTTCCTGGAACCTCCTCATATTGCTCCGAAAAGCCTCCCCTTCCTCTCCCTCCATTAGCTCCTTCACGTACTTGGCAATATCGTGCCTCCCAACTAACCCGTTTTCGTTCACTTTGACCCTCTCGCCCACCCTCAGCTCCTCGCTCACTAAAACTGCGTTCATCTTCTGCTCTGCGTAGAGCGGCCACGCGATCAGTGGCACGCCCCGCACCACGCTCTCGAGAATCGAGTTCCACCCGCAGTGAGTCATGAACCCTCCTGTTGACAGGTGGCCCAGGATCTGAACCTGCGGGGCCCAGGATGGTAATACTAGGCCCACGCTTTTTGTTCTCTCCAAAAACCCTTCGGGCAAGAAGGCAAGTGGGTCCTTGGCGGTCTGGGCACTAAAATATGTGGCGTTGGACGATTTTTCACTCGGGCTCTTTATGACTAAAATGAACCTTTGTTGACTAATCTCTAGTCCCAGGGCCAACTCGATTAGTTGGTCGTGGGATAGGGTCCCACCGCTCCCAAACGAAACGAACAGGATTGACTGGCTCGGGTGTCTATCGAGCCAGTTTGAGATTTCGGGGTTCTGGGTTGAATCGGCCGAGCCGGTCATTGGACCGACCGGATAGACCGGCGGGTTGGTTGGTACTCCCCGGTTCAACGCGTCGAGAGCGCTCGGTTCGAGGTCGGTGAAGCTGTTGACCAGGATCCCGGAAGCGGACCGGTATTTTTTTGACACGTGGAGGGTCATTTTATATGCTTCGTCGTCCCGGTTCTGTATCGGGTCCGGTAGATCGGACCCGCGGACCGGAACGCACCCGGGTAGTTTTACCGGGTCGGGCAGGAGCCGGAACTCGCCCGGGACGGTCCGGTCGAGTTCCGGCAGCGCCAGGACGAACGACAGCATGTTCGCCGTCGACGGGAAGAAGATATACGCCGGGACGCCGAGCTCGGCGGCCGCGTCGATCCCGTCGGTGCCGAACAGGTCCACGACCAGCGCGACCAACCGGGTCGACCCGGAAAGGACCCGGAGCGAGTCTCGGAGGGCGGGGAGGGACCGGGTCAGGCTGAGGGTGATCCGGGTCTCAATGCTGACGTCTTCGGGCAGGTCGTCGAAGCTGACCGGGGGAAGATAGACGGCTGAGATCGAAGCGGGCAGGGACCTCAGGACTGACCGCTGAGGCCTCATTTCGGAGCCGTCGGTGGGTACGATGAACGTGACGCGGAAACTCGGGTGGAGGCTGACGAGGCGAGTCGCGAACTCGACGAGCGGGATCAGGTGGCCCATCCCGGCGGTGGGCACGATGGCCACGTGCGGAGGCTGCGTCGTGTTCATATCGTGACCGTTGAAAATAGATATTTAAGATCTTTTTTATTTTATTTTCGATGGTGTTCACTTTTCGTGACTCTCTCGAGTGGAGTGGCACAAATTTATAGGCAGAGAAGGAGAGAGCTGATAGTGACAGGACTCAAACGACATGTCGTTTTCGACGGGCAATGGTAATAAACTAATCATATAGTGTGACGTCATGCTTGGCGTAAGCATCGGGTAATAATTACTGCATTATTATTTCCGACAATTACAAAACATGTGTATTATAATTGCTCGGACATTTTAGATATAAAGTATACGACAAGAATATATATATATATTATATATTGTGACGTCATTCGAAAGTGCATCTATGCTTGTTTGTGAAATGTGATTCTCTTCGTATTTTCGTATGTGCCCACGTCACTACCACCAACCTGCTACTGTCAAAGTTTGAATGCTTTAGCTCCATAATCGTCTATTTTTAAATTGTGATTTACAGTATAATATAGGAGTCTTTGATTTCTAATGGTCAGCCTCTCTTTTTCTTCTTGCCTATAGTTCAAATTCTTCTGAACTTTTCAGATTAAAAAGATGTAAATTTTGTGGGCTGGTGTGAATTTTTAATAAATGCAATTTCGTAAGTTAATGTATTTTATTTGAGAATAAATATAGCTTTTTTAAAATATGATATTTCTTTGTTTTTATAATATTACATGCTTGGATTTAGAGCACTCATGGTATGTTCACGTGTGCAAATAAACTTATTTTTTCCACATTTTAACACAAATATGAGTTTCAGCACAAAGAAGCACATAAACACATGTCCAAATCAGTCAAGTTAGTTATGTAAATTTTATTAATTATATTAAATCAAATTTTACAGTTGCAATTTTTTCAAGGGGAAATTGCAAAAAGTCACGGTAAACTTTACATTTTTTGCATAAAACTACGGTTAACTATTTTTTTTGCATCATGCCACGGTTAACTTTGCATTTTATAGCACCAATTGCACAACCGTTAATGTAATTGTTAAAAAAACCAAAATAACCTCAAATTAATTGTTTAATTACCAAACTAACCCCTTTAATTCTACAAGTGAACAAAACACATTTATAATTCCACATATTTATTTATAAGAATTCACAACTTTTTTATCAGTTGAAATTGCAATTTACTGATTATTCAATTTTATACCATTTATTGAATAATTTAAATTTACTAAAAACAAAGTTGGTTCTTTCTAGCATCAATACTACCCGCAAAAAACATTTAAATTAAAAAACAACTTTACAATTGGATTTTAAAAAATCCATTCATCAGATTGAGTAGACAACTCTAATATTTCATCTTAACAAAACCCACTATCCACAACCCAATAATCAACTCGTCAACAACACAATAAACAAACAACAATTTTCGCCCTCCGAATCTCACTTACCCTTTGGTCTCTACAAAACAAAATCACGAACAAATAAGATCACATTTTAGAGAAAGTTATTTAAATCTCATATAAGGATAATTAAGGTTATACTAATTATTTTATAACGACTATGTGAGGAGCACATGTTACTATTTTACACAATTTCGTTTTTTTAACACCAGTGCAATAAAAAGCAAAGTTAACCGTGACATAATGCAAAAAAAATAGTTAACCGTAGTTTTATGCAAAAGGTGTAAAATTTACCGTAACTTTTCGTAATTTCCCCTTTTTTCAATGTCAATTCTCATTTTAACACCTTCCTCCCATACATGCAAATTTCTAGAGAATATTTTTTTAAAATCAGTTGATATCTTAACACAACCAACCAAACCAATCCGCATTGGACCATTCGGTAATTGAATTGGTTGGTTCAATTGTAAACGGTTTGGTTCTCTGGAATAACCGAATGGTAATCTCCGGTTCAATTTGTGGTTGGATTTGAGGTAATTGAACCGGGAACGGTCCTAAATCACACTAGAATCGAGGTTGATTATTAGAGAGTCAAAGGCGAGTATATTCTTGGGCCATAAGCCCATTCCTCCATAATGGGCCATTGGGTCCCATCGTCCAAGGCCCATAAACTCCATTTGAAATCCGACCGTTACAGTCCGCGAGTCCTTCCAACACAATAGACAGCAAATGTGCCAAATTCCGGTAAATTCAAATTTCCGAGGAAAAAAATAGACCAAACATTTACTGTTTACACAATTCACCCATTAAAACAAGTCAAATGAAAAAAAATCACATAAGAATGTTACAAAAACTGTTTTTATCCTAATAAACCCTACTTACTTGCTTCTCAAGTAACCAGAAAATGAAACCAAACATTTATTTTCTCTACCCAATTCAATCATAAAAACAAATCAAAGGAATAAATTACACAAGAATGTTAAAAAAACCCTTTTTCCTATCACTCTCCTTACTTGCTTCCCAAGTAACCCTGAGCGACAACCACTGCATTGATCATAAACACTACAATGATAAATACAAAACATTTTCCATCAACCTCTGATCACCATCTCCATGATCACGTCGTTCCACGCGTCGATCGGCCCGGGCAAGCACCAATGCAGGCAGTCATTCTGCACGGTCGTTGCGTTCCCACCCCCAGCAAACGGCTGGAAGTACCTGTAAGGCCCCGGATGCCCGTCTGGCCTCATAAGCGAAAGATCTAGTAAATCGAGAAGCCTAAGATCAATCCCATTCTCAGCAGCCATTCTCGAGGCCCTCTCAAACTCGGACAATTCCACCTCGCGCAGGTAGTGGTGCAAGTCCTTGATCCCGATCTCGCCCTCCTTCGCAGGAGCAGTCCTCAGGCAGTTCCCGCCGTTGGACCACTCCCCGCTCTCAAAATGGTCCGGGGTCGAAGTCCTGAAGAAAGCCAAACCCTCGCGCCTCTCTGTCGCGATAAAAGTCAGCGCGGACCTCAGGGCCTTCCTGTAGGCGAAATCGAACCCTAGATTTGTGAGGTTCCGGTTCGCGCAGTTGTGGCAGCCTAGGATCGTGTTGTTCTCGTGGTAGATCGCGTTTTTTACGAACCATTTGCCGCTGGAAATGATAACGTAGTCTAGATTTTGGTACTGGTCGGTCCAGGAAGGGTCGAGCTTGTCGAAGTGGAGCTCGGCTTCTGCGGAGGAGACGCCATTGTCGTCTTCGAATATGGAGGCTTGTACGAGGAAAGGGGACCATATGACGGAGACAGTGAAGTTGTGCGACGGGAAGAGCCATTTTTTGGACTTCCAGGCCTCGTCGTGGTAGATTTCGATCGCCTGTTCGACCTGAATGAGAAAATAATTTAAATTCAAACGAGGTGTTACTTGATTGAAATATGTACTTAATCCATTTTCCTATAACAAACTTGGTTAGAAGCCCGACGCACTTAAAAGCTTACAGTCTCAAATTTGTTATTTAAATTGGGTTTTGTGATTCACATATTTTTAACGCGTGACTCTAACCCCTTTCCCGCCCGATTACACAATTTTACCAAAACATGGACTTCAAGTCCAAAAACAGGCCGCGCAAAATAATGTCGTAGAGCCAGGTCATGCACGTGGTATCAATGTCGAGTCAAACCGTGGGTCCGATCCACCAAACACGGTATCAGAGTTTGATCTAACTTACGCAATCTATTTCGGGCTCAACACCAAGTTTCACTTACAAATATCACTATCCACCCTGCTCGCGACAAGGGTGGCAAAGTTCCACATAAAACGAAATGTGAGTCACAAATAAGTCTGAAATTCCGCAAATTAACTTGAGATTTTAGGTGAGTCGGGCGCCTGAGAAACTATATCACCATCAAACAGAGCAAATATATTGACATAATGACCCACTTGTCATAGAAGGTGAGTTACGTTGTGTGACGGTCGTTGCATATTTATACAAAGCAAGAAAAACGAGGTCAAATTCGAATCCAATATTCGAAACAAGCAACGAGTATGCGACGCGTACCGTTGAGAGCATGCATAGCATTGACTGGACGTGATTGCGGGATATGGAATCGCCAATCAAGCCCCAAGTCTTGTTCCTCATTAAACGGAGAAACCTCCGGGGATCGAACCTAGGCAGCTCGCAATTTCTCGGGTCCCACCTCCAATACAAGTAGCCTGTATCGGGCCGTCCGTTTCTCATACAGTTCTGGTGACCCTCGATCAGAGGGCAGGTCTCGTTGGTGTAGAGCGGTCCTGATGGGTCAGGAACCCAATCTCCAGCAAATAGATTGCACTTCTTTTCCACAACCAAATCTGGTGGGAACATAGTTTGGTATCAATAAAAGAAAGCATTGATGTCAGGTTGAAGCAAAATCAAAGCTCAAAATTGAAAATGCAACCAAAGAAGACCCATTAACTTTTAGAGTACCCGTTAACCGACTTAAATAATAGTTCGGGCCTATAGCTTGACCTCCTAATATGTTATCAATTCGTTTCGGGCTTAAGGCACCCTAATTCACTTAAAAGGTCAAACTGATAAGTGGAGACCCGAATTATTATTTAAGCTGGTTAGTATACAGGGTGTTCGAGGCCCGGGACTGTCGTCTGATAGGATGAGAACATGACATATTATATGATCCCATCCCCGTCTTGTCAAGTTTGGGCTATTTTCCCTCTCTATTTGAGAGCAGTTTGTAGAGTTTGAATAGGGTATATCATGTTACTCTCAAATTTAGAGATTTTTCCTCTAAAATATGACAACAAGGCGGGTTCAATACAGATTTTGTGATTACATCCCCAAATTCTCGATATCAAGTCTATGTCTATTTTCATCGTCCTCAGCGTCCAATATAAAAATAATATGCGATTCAAGAGACCGACTTAAATAACAAGTCCAAATTTGCACCTTCCAATTTGAAAGTTTAGGTGTGCCTAAACTTAACAACCAACAATAAACCATAATTAGAACCACCACAATCACAGATTCACAAAAACAAAACCCAACAAAAACACTAACCATTTTTAAATAAAGACCTCAACACCAACACCACCAACTCACAAATCATTACTATAACAAGCCTCATTTTCCTAACAATTCCCATTTCGAGAAATCCAGAAGAAAAAAAAAGACAAACAAAACAGATAAGATTCACAAACCCAAATCCAGAAACAAACAGATTCAAATTACCTTCAATCCTCGTCCGATTTTCACCTCCCCCAACTTCACCACCAATCGGCGCCGTCGCAACCCGGTCCGAATCCACCGGTTCGGACCCAATCGGCGCCGTCGCAACCCGGTCCGAATCCACCGGTTCGGTCCCAACCGGCCCCAAAACCAGATCTCCGACCGCCGCCGGCGGCGGCGGCGCCAGATCCTCAATCTCCGACACAATCGCCGGAGGCCCAGAATCGAGTTCTGGGTCAATCAGAGTAGCTTCCAAATCTGGACCGAGCCCAGAGGACCCGAAAAACACCAGCCGAAACGCGAGACCCACGAACAGAGCCGCGACGAGGAACTGAACCAGGACGTGCCTGTGCTTCGAGACCGACCATAGCTTGAAATCGAAGCTCATTTCGGTCCCTATCGTCACTCTCTCTCTCTCTCTCGCTCTCTGGGTCTCGAGCGACGCTCGTCTCTAGCTTCGTCTCGTCGCTGCAAATTGAAAATTGCTCGAAATGGGTGATATTATCAGGTGACAGGTTGGAATTTGGATCTTGGGTTTTGCTAAATCTCGGGTTTAGAGGTGATTATGGTGAGATTAAGGACGGATCTGAAGCGAAGCGACCGACATTAATCTCTTTTCAGAGGTTTTTTGACAGTTGATGCAGTCTTTTTTTTTGTAGTAAACAATGAAATTAAAGGTGTGAATAAAAATAAAGGAGATTTGATTTATATTTCGCTTTATTATTTGCTCGTTTTCTTTCTATAAATAATTGTTTATTTAAGTAGTTGGGAAATGGAAAGAGCTTGACTTGTCTGCAGCCTTTTATTTTTAATAATTATTGTTGTGTTTTTTTAAGATATCTATAAAAAAAAATAGTAATGTGTGTTAGAGTTGTTAGATTCGTAATAGGTGTTCCGTTGTGAAGTTTGATATATATTAAAATTTAAAAATTAGTTTTTGTATACAAAAATATTGATATTATTATATTGTTTATACCAACTTCCAACATTTTAAATTATAATAATTGAGACTTGAATTGATACTGTAGAGAGAATTTGCTGTGTATTGTTCAATAATTTGTTATGAAAAAAGCTTGACTGCAGCCTTTTATTTTTTACTTATTATTGTATTTTTAATAATATCTAAAATTATTGTATATGAGAGTTGTTGTAGATATATATATTAAATTTTAAAATATAGTTTTTGAATACAATTAATATTATTATATTGAATATACAGATTTCAGCATTTTAATAACTTAGAGTCTTAGGGTTTGATTTGTAGAGAATTTAATTAATGTGTTCAATAGTTATTTTTAACGTGCCGTACCAAATACCTCACCATTTGCTATATTTTTCCCAGACAAAAATATAAAGAAAGTGGGTTTCAAATTAGATAGACCATCCAAGTTATGCTTTCTTTTTCTTTTATTAAAGATCAATAAACAATAGAGAGCAAATAGGACCTTGCGAGATTGTTAGGTGAAAATTATTATTTTATTTTTTGGTGAATAGAACTTATGATTCTTGCATTTCAGTGAAGAAATACTATAATTTTTTTATGAGTGAATAAATTACAAATGGATGGAAATTTTTTATGAGTAAATAAAGAATAATTTAATTTTTAAAAAAAAGAAAAATAATTTTCATGTGAAAAGAGTAAAAAATATATTAATGAACGTAGGGCATATAAAAAATACTTGTTAAAATAAATTAAGTGTTTGTTTTCCTATTTAAATTTAGTCCAATTTTAATTTAGTTTTATCGTTAATTATTAGGATTTTCTTATTATTGTAAGCTTTCGTGTTTAGTGTGATTCATAGTTTATATAAAGGGTCCTCCCCGTTGTATTTAAACAAGAACAATGTTATTGTATACCCTATTTTTACCATAGTAACAGAGCATGATTTAATTCATGATTAAAACTTGTGTTAAATTCGAGTTCTGCCCACTCATCAGCAAAGAGTGAGTATGACAATAAAAGAATTATATTTTTCCTTATCTATAGAAAATTCAAGATTTATAGATCATGATTCTAGTTTTATAGATTGTTAGTTCAAGTTTAAGTTCAGGGTTGCAAAAAACGAAGGGTGATTTTTAAAATCGCTCGTTTGTTTAAAGATGCAATAGTCAAAGTGTTTAGACCGTTCAAAGTTTCAAGAGTTTAATAATTTTCCCTACAAAAATCACTCGTACATTTGATATTCATTAGTCTTGGCATAAGCGTCTCCATTCAAAATTTATCAAAAGTTATTACCGGTTATCAAAGATTATCACGCGTCCACTTAAAGGTTATCAAAGTTATTCAAAATTTGTCAAAGATCGTCAACAATCGAAAGTCATCAGAGATTAAACATCAAGTTAATAACAAGATTATTATCCAAACTCAATTCGATCTCATCCGACTTGAGATTGTGGGAGACTGTTACGATAAATTAAATGTATATTTTCCTATTTTAATTTAGTCATATTATAATCTATGTTTATTATCAATTATCAAGGTTTTCTTATTATTGTAAGCTTTACTATTTAGCTTTATACATAACTTATATGATATTGATCAAAATATTAATTTTAAAATACGTTTAAATTTTGAATTAGAACAAATTAAGTTTTTCTCACCAATTAAAACCAATTAATTTTGTGGTGATTTAGATTGATACGATAAATATTATGCTCTCGTGCAAACCAATCCTTGCCCAGAAACCTCCAAATCTCCTATTAAACCTTTTGTTCTTTTGGATCTTTCTTTTCGTTTGCGAATCTTATCTTCACAACTCGTCGCTGCCTTCAAATTGAAATGAACAATTATTGTGATCCATTAATTGATCAACCATGTATATAAGTTAAAGCAATGAGTAAATATGGATAATTAATATCCATTAATTAGACAACTTTACAAAGGCATGTCAACACCATATAGTCTCTAATTAAGTAAATAAACATTTATGTCACTACAAAAATGTAATTGTCCTAACCCTGAAACACAAAAATTTGTGTTTAAGAGATTTTCTTAAATAACAAGTTGTGTTTAACAAAATAATATGTATCGTGTGAGGAATATTATATTGAACCGTTTCCGTACATGAGAAAATATATAATTTACAATAAAGATAATCTCGTTTTATTATAGTTGTAGTTTGTTACGTTCCCCACTTAAATACATATATTTTAAATTCTATGAATAAAACACAGTTAAAATTCATTTTGTCTCACGATAAGTGACGGTTTTAGTCTGTTAGATGTTTGTTTTAGTTTTATTTTTTAGGGTAAATTTCACATGACTCCCCTTAACTATACGCGTGTCTCACATGCCCCCCTTAACTACAAAATTAATCTGTGAGGTGCCTTAACTATCCAAAAATCCCACTATACCTTTTTTTGTTGACTTTTTTCAAAATTTTGTTAAGTTTTTTGTGAAATGACGAAAATACCCTTGTATATGAAAAATTAAAATAAATAAATAAATATGATTTTGAACTTTTTTTTCTATTTTCTCGTTGTACAAAGTAAAGAATAAAAATAATATTTTAGTATTAATTTTTTATTTAAAAAAATTGTTTATAAAAATTAATAAAAATAAAAAAACGATGTTTTAAAGTAAATTTTTATTTTTAAATTTTTTTATAAAAAGAAAACTTTTTTAAAATTATTTTTACTATTAACAAAATTTTATTCTTTATTTTGTACAACGAGAAAATTAAAAAAAAGTTCAAAATCATTTTTATTTATTTATTTTAATTTTTCAGATACATTGGTATTTTCGTCATTTCACAAAAACTTAACAGAATTTTGAAAAAAGTCAACAAAAAAGGTAAGTGTGATTTTTGGATAGTTAAGACACCTCACAGATTGATTTTGTAGTTAAGAGTGGGCATGCGAGACACCCATATAATTAAGGAGGTGATGTAAAATTTACCCTTTTATAAATTATCAAAATGACTAGCTCTCGATAGTTTATTTTAAAATTCCAATGCATGAATATTTCGGTCGTTTTTGTCTAAATTAATGTAAGTTGCAATAGAAAATTAGTTACAAACTATTACATTTTTAAATTTATAAATTACAAAAACTTCCTGGTGGGAAATTATGAACTGTAAAAAATCAATGATTGATATTTTTCGCATTTTCTTGTCTGGACCAATTAATTTTCGACCATATTTTATTTTCAGACCAGATCTGTATATATCTGCTGTTGCCCAGAAGCAATTGGATAAGTGGACCCGAATTTTCTGGTTATTCGCATATAGCGTGACACTGACATTCCTTTTTTCAGATACAGAAGAAACTAGCTACAAGCTTCATGGGCCACATGGCCCATCAACTAATTTTACCATTATTTTACTGTCGGTAAAATTTCATGGTTACTGATAGTTGGGGTAATCGCAGTAATAAGGTGCAGAGTGGCGAAATGTGTTTTCCGTACGAATACGTTCGGTTAAGCACTTGAACTTGAGTTCAAAAGTCTTAGGTTCGAGTTACGCTACAATTTTTTGTTTTTGTTTCCAACTTTTGTTGGGCCTCTCTCCTGGTGGCAATCAAGTGGTAATATTAGGTCTCCTTCTATATAAGGGCGTGTCTTGAGCACGTTATTGATACAATAATCTTTAAAACTCTTAAGAATCATAACTTTGGTGTTGTCTTGCTTCATCATAGCATGATCGAGCCCAGATCTTAATACAACATGCCGATAAATAAATAAATATTTAAAGTTTTTATAAATTTTGTAGGTTATTTAAACTAAACTAATTATCAACGTTATACAATATGTAACAAAGTTTTAGTGAAATGATGACTTTCTCTTTAATTTCCTTTATTTTTTTGGGCGATTTTGTGCCTCCAGTGCACACGCAGCTCTGGAATCGAGCTTCCCCGTAGGCGGCGAGAGACTGCTCCAGCCGGTGGACGACCTTCGTTGAAACGAGCTCCAACTCAAGACTCTGGCGATGACATCCCTTTTACGGTAACCTGGAGTCTACCCGTGTCTGTCGACGTTACCGTCCGATAAGGGAGTTACCTGAATATGCAATTCCGGCCGAATCGAGAAGTCATATACTGAGATCCCTGGTGTTCAGCCAATTTCATGCTTTCACATGAAGTACAAGTTGAGTGTGATTCTCACGTCAAGCATAAAATTGTCGGAGAACAATCGTCGAAATCATGCCAAAGAAAGACCAGTCCGGTGAGGAGTGTGGACGAAGAAGATAGAGGATGGGAGAAAGAGACAAAAACACCATTATAATTATTTTTAGGGATAATGACACTTTGATACACCTAACTATAGGGAAATGACACTTTCATACCCTAATTATTTTTTTCTCTTTTCTAGTACCCTAACTATCTTTTTGTGACAACCTACCTCTAAAATGTCTAAAATACCCAAACTACCCTTGGTGTAAGAAACTATAATTGAATTGGTTCAATTTGATTTTTACTTAAGATGGAAATACAATTATGCCCGAAAATATAAAATTAAATTTGAACCATTTCAAATATGATTTGATAAATCATATTGGACTAGTTTTATTTTTATTTCTTAAATCATGGGTATTTTAGTCATTTTAGCATAGATTGTCACAAAAAGTATTAAAAAAGAGACAAAAATAGTTAGGGTATGAAAGTGTCATTTCACTATAGTTTGGTTCAGGTAACCTACGAAATTTAATAAAAAAATTTAGTGTGCTCAAGTGAAAAACATATTTCATCCAATATACTTAACTGGAATTATCAACTGATGTTTAGGTGTAAAAATTCAATCACACTTATTATCGACTTTTTATTTGATTTTATTTATAATGTCCACGTGTAACACTCCACTTGGACAAATATGTGGAATGAGGGAGCGAGTGAGCGACACGTCCCATAAAAACTAAAAATTATACATTTTATCTTCAATTTTGTATATTATTTTGGAGTAAACGAAATGTGGTATTCCGAAATTACCCCCAAAGAGCGCGGCGAGCTCAGTAACGAAACCAACCACATAACTGTCATTTTGTCACAGCCGAAACAGAGCTTCCTCATCCTCTCCATATATATATATATATTCATTTTCGCTCTTTTTTGTTCAATTTCTTCTTCTTCTTAATTTATCGGCACAGAGCTTACGATTGTCTCTCACTCTCTTCTCCGATTGGCGTAGCCAAACACACGCAGTCGCTGCCCTAATCGCCGGTCGAATCGCTCACCGGCGAGCTCGATCTCGCAGCTAGGGTTTCAATTCAATGGCGTCGGAGGATGCGGTAGGGGAGGGGAGCGAGACGGCGGTTTCGACGATTGTGAATCTCGCGGAGGAGGCGAAAGTGGCTCGGGAGGGGATGAAGGCTCCGAGCTACGCTTTCCTCACCGTCTGCAAGTCTCTCGCCGCCGGAGGAATCGCCGGTGGAGTGTGAGTTTTGTTCTTCTTCTCCTGGATCTGATACCTTTGGTTTTTCCGGCGAATTTTTCTGTTTTATGGTTTTGTTTTGATCGTTTTTGTTCATTTCTGTGTATTATGCTCTGTATGTGATGATGCTTTTGTTTTTGTTGCTCTCGGTTCGAGCTGTTCCTGTGATTTTCTATTTTTCAATGATCTATATCTGTGTGTATTTCCATTTTTCTTGTTTTTTATCTTTCAATTTAGTGTTACTGTAATGCAATTTTAATAGGCATGAACTGATTGTTAATTTTATTAGAATTTGCTATGGTTCGGTGCTATATACTCTTGAATGTGAGCTTTCATTCTGAATTCAGTAGAATTGCCCAATTTTCATGGAAATTTACCAACTTCCATAGATTTAGGTGCTGTCCGGAACCACTTCAGCCTGATTTTCTTCTTCTTTTGGATTTGATGCTTATTGGAGTGTTCCCTAAAGACAATTGACCACTGATCAGGATCAAGGGAGACCTCATATTATTCTTAGATTGGTGTAATCCATAGGAGAAATGGTGACTCAGAGTGGTTGATGCGTTCACCAAGTTTTTTGTCTGCAATCCATCAGGTTATTTTGTGTGTAATAATCCATCAGGCATGAATTCATGGTTATGGTGGAAGTTGTTAGGATTCTCTGCTATTCTCTCTAGTGTGAGATTTAATTCTGAATTCTGTAGCATTGCTCAATTTTAATGGAATTTAGCAAAATTCATAAGGCTCAGACAACACTTCCGCTTGATTTTCTCCTTCTGGATTCGGTGTTTATTGGAGCGTTTCGTACAGACAATTGACCACTGACCAGGATCAAAATACACCCCGTACTATTCTTAGATTGGTGTAGTTTATAGGAGAAATGGTGACTCGGAGTGGTTGATGCATCCACTAATTTTTTTTTTTGTGTAATAGGAGCATTAGGTTTATTTATTCGCTCAAAGAGTTAGGTTCTTATCGAAGTGCCTAAACAGATTTGGTTTATCAGACCCATAAACTAATTCCCGAGTAAGAATCGTTTCCGGGGATTAGCTATTAAGCTATCTTCATGATATTGTAGCAATGACCTGCTAATGTACTCATATGGTATGCTCTTTCTGATGCAGGTCACGTTCAGCTGTTGCTCCTTTAGAAAGACTAAAAATTCTACTTCAGGTCATATTTCTATTATAAATGTTGAAATTGATTTTTTTCTTGGTTTTATTTTTTCACATTGTTGCATCGAAGTCTTTCTAGTCACCAGACATCTGTTGCTTTTTTGAGTGCGTGATTTTTTTTAGTGTGCATAGTTTTGTGTTTTTTTTTGCATTTTCTGCATACTGTTAGCCTTTTAGTTGAAATAACGAGATTTTATGACATGTGCAGGTCCAGAATCCTCATAATATAAAATATAGTGGAACAATTCAGGGCTTGAAATATATATGGAGAACTGAAGGTCTTAAAGGATTGTTTAAAGGCAATGGCACAAATTGTGCTCGCATCGTTCCAAACTCTGCGGTCAAGTTCTATAGCTATGAGCAAGCATCTGCGTATGCACTGGTCCTTCCACTTTTTCAATTGTTATCGTCAATGGATTTTACTGATGTTCCCTTTATACCAATAAAGATACACATCTCTTTAACTTTCTTTATAGAGAATATTATCCAGCTTTTAGCATATTTGTTTATTAATTTATTTGGGTATATTGCTCATTTACTAAACTATTCTCTTCACTTTTTTCTTCCTTGTCAACAGTGGAATCTTATGGCTTTATCGGCAGCAACCTGGAAATGGTATAACATCTCCGGGTTTTTTCTTCCTGTTTATTGAATTCAATAAAATGTGTCAGGGAAGTAGATTTCGACGTTCTTGTTGTTCCAGTTATATGCAAAATAATATCTAGTTTCAGGATGACTCTTTCCATTTGATGTTCCACTTTTGATTACAAAGATAATAAATTTGATTTGATGATTTTTCATCATGATTGTCTGAGAGAGTATTGTATTTGGCATGGATCACTGATGACCTGTCACATGTCATCAATTTATTCTTGCAGAAGAGGCTCAACTCTCTCCTCTTTTACGCCTTGGAGCTGGTGCATGTGCTGGAATTATTGCCATGTCAGCAACATACCCGATGGATCTGGTACGAGGTCGGTTAACTGTCCAGGTAATCATCGGAGTTTCCATTTATACTTGATTTGGTCCTAAAATCTTTGCAGAGAAAAAGTGTGAATTGTATTTTGTCACTCTCCTCGGTAACTAACTTCACTCATATAACTATTTAATTTCAGACAGAGAATTCACCTCGTCGATACAGAGGAATCTACCACGCTCTTACAACCGTCCTTCGGGAAGAAGGTCCACGAGCTTTGTATAAAGGCTGGCTACCTTCTGTCATAGGAGTGGTTAGTATACTATTGAGCTGATCCGTTAATGGGATTCCACACTCTAATGTGATACGCTACACTCCATTTATGTCGGTTTCAGCTTCATTGGTTCGCTCATCTTCTGTTACATATATCACTGTGTTTTTAGGTACCGTATGTCGGTCTCAACTTTGCCGTGTACGAATCCTTAAAAGACTGGATGATCAAAAGCAACCCATTTGGACTAGCCGAGGACAAAGAGTTGACCGTGACAACAAGACTTGCATGTGGAGCCGCTGCAGGAACTGTTGGCCAGACGGTTGCATACCCGCTCGATGTCATTAGACGGAGAATGCAGATGGTGGGCTGGAAAGACGCTGCTTCAGTTATCACTGGTGATGGGAGCAAGACTCGCCTCGAATATAATGGTATGGTCGACACTTTCAGGAAAACAGTTCGGTATGAGGGTTTTGGAGCATTGTACAAAGGATTGGTCCCCAATTCAGTAAAGGTCAGTGTTACTATATATTTTCAACTCTCTTCTTGTCGATTGCATTAGTTTTAAGATGTTTATAGAATGATCAATTGAGTAGATATTGGTTCCTTTTATCGTCAAGTTCATTAAATAATTAACGCCCTCTGTCCCACAATGAGTCAATTAGTATCATATTTCATATTTTGTTGTAGAAACTAAGAGTGCTCAAAACTGAACCAACCAGCCTGGTTTCAAGAAAATCTAAGCCAAATTAAACCAAACCAGTAGAATTCGGTTTGGCTTGTTTTGAATCAGTCCGTTTTCAGTTTAGGTTGGTTGATTTTTTTAACAGTTTTTCATGTATATGTCACCTTTTGGACCTCTCTTGACTAAATATTTTTTCGCTGACCCAATATTTTAAGACCCAAATAATAAAGACAAATGACCTGAAATGAACCATATCTCCAAATTGATCGGTTTTCAATTTGGTTTCTTACTAGTTCAATTTCTACAAATTAGTTAGTTTTAATTATAACGAGCCGTACTGCTTTGGTTCTATTCTGTTCGGTTTTCGTAGGTTTAGGTTTTTCCTGAGCAGTCCTAGTAGAAACTTAGCGAAATTTTGTCTTGATTTTTACACATGCTCTCATATTTTAGGAGAACAAAAGTAGTGTTTTCGAGTCATTGTTGATAGAATTTAACGCTTGCCTGCTCTCTTCCTTAGGTGGTTCCGTCTATAGCCATCGCCTTTGTGACCTACGAGGTGGTCAAGGACCTTCTGGGCGTCGAGATGAGGATCTCTGACTGAACCAAGAGCCTTCGATCCATTTGTTGAACTTCCGCGCTTATTTTCCCGAGTAGTAGCTGACAGGTATAACAACAATTCGGGAAGTCCTAATCTATCGAAAATTTTCAATTTTCGGCCTCCGATTCGTATTTATGCTATACGGTAGTGAATAAGTGTTCCTCAGGGAATGATGCACCAGTTGCATTCTAATATCATTTAGAAAATAGTTTTTTATTATAATAAATAGAATTTGAATTTTCCATTCCTTCAGCTATTTTTACTCTTTGGTGTTGGTTGATTTTTGTGTCTGGCCGATTTTATCTTGAGAACGATGTCGATGTTGTTTCTTCAATAGTTGATTTGTATATGTAACTCGATACGGCAAATTTGTCATTGACCATTGATTTAGAATGGGATGTTTGTTGTTTGTGATAAAGAATGCATTTTTTCGAATGTGTTATTCCCTTGGCGGAGATACGGAAATTCATATTCAAACATGTATTAATATGAACCGTCTATTGATTATAAGGAAGATAATTGAAGTCGAGAAGGGGAAGAGTGCAGCCGAGGCTGAGGCTGCTCGGTCGAAGAAGAGATGTATTGATTTGGAGGCTCGGATGCCACGGGTAGGGGAATGGTGCGATTCTGCTGGGTCGAGGGAAAATGGCGATTGCAGTGAAAATGTGAGAGGGGGTTCGGGTGCAAATGACACCATTGTTCCCGAAAAGGGTATTTCCGGTGGTGCACAACTTAAGAGATGTCCAGGAGCTTCTTATTTAACCATTGCGGCAAGAAGCTAGTACTAGGATATACGTGCTTCTTAATTTTATCGCTCGCCGAGGTAACATATGTTCCAATTTCTCAATTTTATCGCTCGCCGAGGTAACATATGTTGGCAATGCCAAGTCAAAAAGGGAAGAGAAGTGCAGCTTTTCCTACAGTAAAGGCAAAGACACAAATTTGGAAGATTTTCTCACATTCAGAGCTGCTTTAACTCATATTGCATTAGATTATGAATTTATTCAATGTTCATCAGACATATACATGATTAATTTTCACATATAACCAAGTTAGAGTTACATATCATGAATTATTACAATAAACATGATGAGTTTAATTTTGAGAACCGAAGTCGGGTCCAAAACGTGCTCTCCAACAAATTGATCGACGAGATTCAAACATTAAGCTTAAATATAAGAAACAAATTTTTATTTAGACTCTAAATCACTGTGCTAACTCATCATTTGTCGGTTTTAGAGACATTAATGTTCCAACAATGAAAAATATATAACTTCAAGAAAATTACAAATTTAATTTTTTTTAATGACTCAAATCAAAACTCGGTAATAATGAATTAGCTGGGTAGGTGGTGAGGTTAGTACAGTTACAGTACAGTGACTCTCTTTTGTGTGTTTCTTAGTAACCAAACACAAACTTCAAAAAAAAAAAAACTTTGCTTTCTCGCACATCACTGTCGTTTCGTTTCCTCTCTTCACCGACCTGAATCACATCCACATCGGCCATGTCCATTACCAATCTCATATTGATCTTCTCCGTGGCTCTCGACTCTGCTCAAGGCTTCAAATTTCCCAGAAACATCTCCGAAAACCAGGTCAAAGAAACCACGCTAGGGTTTCACTGTTGATTCTGTGTTTTAGGGTAAATAGCTATACGTTTCTGTTGGAAATGTCGAAAAAGAGTAGCTATTATGTGTATGCAATGTTTCCGCTGTGCAATTTCATAGAAATGCAAGTAATTTTAGTTGATAGAGCCATCAATGGTTGTAGGGTTTGTAATTGAGCTTCTATTTTCTTCAGTGGTTTATTCAGGAACTTAATTTGAAAACCCACATTCAATTTTTGACAATAGAGTTTTTTTTTGTAGCTAAAATGGCTGGGAATGTGGGTCTTGGGGATGATCCCAGTATCCCCCAATTGATGGAGTTTTTGAGATCTGCCTTCAAGCCTCGGCATTTCGAAGATGCCAAGGAGGTTTTGGAGAAATGGAAGGCGGAGATGGATCTATTGAAGGGGAAGAATGATTTGTTGATTTTAGATAAAGTAGCGATCGAGGATGAAATAGAGGGATTGAAACAGCTGATATACTTGGTAAATAGAGATAGAATAGCTATAAAGGAGAAAGGACTGGGATTCGGGAAGGCAGAGGCCACTGAGATTATTTTGAAGATAATCGAGGTTGAGAAGGGGAAAAGTGCAGCCGAGGCTGAGGCTGCTCGGTGGAAGAAGAAATATAAAGATTTGGAGGCTCGGATATCACTGGTGGAGAATGAGGCGATTATGCACAGGTTGGGGTCGGAGGCTACTGTTTTGATTAACACCGAAGTTTCAGGGGAAAAGGGTGATGGCGGTGTTCCCCGCGTGAAAGTAGAGACAGACGTGCCCGACTGCAATGAAAATGTCGGAGGGGGTTTGGGTGCAAATGGCACAATTGTTCCCGAAAAGGGCAGTTCCTGTTTTGCCCGTGTGAAAATAGAGGCAGCTGATGTGTCTGAGTTTAATCAAGACGCAGACCCAGTTGGCGCGACAAGTCATCCTCCAAAAGCGGATATCGACAATTCAAAAGAAGATGGTAATAAGTGATAATCATATCTTAATTTACAGTTGTGTTCTACATAGGCTTACTTGCATTTTAAGGTGATTGAACTTTCTGGTGGTGCACAGCTTATGAGATGTCTAGGACCTTCTTATTTAACTACTGTGGTGAGAAACTAGTGCTAGGATATTAGGGTTGCAGAGGCATCTTGACACTTGCAGCCGAGGCATCTTGACACTTGCTGCATCTTTCATTTCAGGTAGAAGTCGTGTTTTCATCGAGATCAGTGATAGTGATTCTGATTCCGATTTGCCAACTATTCCGCCTGCAAAACAGACTTCACAAACTTCCCATTCAAAAGGGATGCATACAGAGGATGGAAGCGTCACACTGAAAAGAAAACAAGTTTCAGAGGCTCAGAACAGTTTAACTGACGATATCTCTCAACCCAGTAAACTCGTGTGTCTTCAAGGGCTGGGCCGAGGTGAAAATCAAATGGCAGTGGAAAAACCTTCCCCGAGCTATAGGGGTGGGTTCCTTTTGGACGACATTGAGGATAGCGATAGTTTCTCTGACTCAGACGATGAGTCTGTTGATGTATATATATCTGCCGTAAAAAACAATAGAAAGTGGAAGGATGAAACGGAAATGGTTTTAGCTCTTGTGAAAGACCCCGAATTATGCATGGATGCTATTTGTGCTCTCTACCGACGAGGAAACTCGCCTGCGCGCTTGGCATGTTCTAAGCATCGAGGATTTTTCGTAGACGATGCACCCAGGTATGACTTTTTCCGAGCAATCCCTGGGTCGAATATGTTTACATGAGTGAAAATGATGGGTTTGAAATTACCGAAAATTAATTTTATATGGATTTGCTTGTACTGCTAGCTGCGCAACCTGCCATGCCAACGCCAATATATGATGAAGCTGCTGCTGACACGTGATTGTGGAAGTCACATATGAATCTATGATACAATATTCATAATATCAATACTTGAATTTTCCAATATATTACTGTTCTAAACTTCTGAGAAGAACTTGGTAAAATTGAGTTGGTCGAGTTCTGGACCCAGTTTTAAAACTCGTTCTTGGTGGTTCAGATTTTACTGGGTTTTCACTGGTTCGACTCGGGCAAACCTGGTCAAAGTTGGTCATTTTTTTTAATTTTTAGTTTCTTACAGATGCTTTGAAATTCTATAATTTGTGCTTTTGTCTTTAACTTATTAAGTTGTCTAGAAGAATCCCTTTTTACTAAAGTATTGTTATTTTTCTCTTTTGCTATACAGGAACATGTGTATATATAATATTTATTTGATACAAAACGAGTTTTGTCGATTTCTCCCCAATCCCGAGTTTTAGACCTTGAATGGGAACCTTATGTATGTGATCATTTGCGTAAAGAATTTGGATACACGATACACTATATCTTCCTCTTCTACTCTGTTTGTGTATGATTAGAGTATTTATGCATATCGGTTTCAGGGGAAACGAGCTGGCCAAGTTTCTCATAGATGGGGATCAACAAGGTAAGCGGAGGAAGTCCATCAAGGAGTTGGCGGACCACGACGAGAAAGGCGTTGAAGATTGCAAGAGGATCGCTTTTAGTTATGTCCACTATGCACAGCTGTTCGACATATACAAGAACCGCGAAGATCCATTCTTCCCGCCTTCTTTGTTATGACTTCAGAAATGCAAGTTTTAGCAGTTCTCATGTACTGACATGCATATTTTGACAAAGTGAAGCATAGCTTTGGTAGTTTTGCTGTTTCTGCTCACAAATACACTGATTGTGTCTGTGTAGTCTTTGTAGTAGTTGTTGGTACTTAGAGCTTAGAATTTTGTAGTGAAACTGAAACCAGTTGTGGGCACTGTAATTATGAAAAGTCATTTCATTGTTCTCTCATCTTGTTTGACATTGAAACTTTGGGGTTGAGATCAGAAAGTGACTTCAGTTTGATTTTATGCATAAATATTAGATGATTCTCATAATAAAGTTTTAATTTATGGATTTGGGTATTAGACCTTATATTCAGGGGAAATTATACTTTGACACTTTAAATTGTAAATAAATTTATTTTTTGACAAACATTTATACGACGAATTAATATATGATATTGTCTTGTAAAACAGATGGGAATTAACAAAAGAAATTGATCTATTTCTTTGTGTAAATTCTTTTGCAGTGAATTTCTTGTAGTTTTTGTTCATTTTACAATATGTATCCCATAAATACATACTTTTTAAAAGCTACTTATAAATTAAATTTTTTTTTTTTGAGGGAGCTACTTATCAATTATTGGTAACTATGGACAATATATTATCAGGAAGAGCTATTAAATTATTTATTTATTAATACTTTTATTTGGTAGTGCCACGCGATGAGTGACGTGGCGGTAGCCAATGGGCGAGTAGAAAGAGGCCGAGGCCATGTGAAGCCCACGTGATAAGTCGGTCGGCCCATCTACAGTCTTGAGATTTGAGACTGTCCTTGCTGGGCCGTCTTGGGCCGCCCATTGTCACTCGTAATGATGGTTTTGTACTTCCCACACGTAGCCACATTATTGGTTTCGAGCCCTGTAAAATACATATTAAAATAATATAAAAAAAATTATTTACTATTGAATTTGATAATATACTATTCAGGGAGGTGTTTATAAATTATATAATTTTAACTTTAGCTAAACAGAAATGAAGGTACGTTAAAGTTTGAGCATTATATTAATTGTGGCAAGAGTTAAGACTTCAATCTGTCAGTGAGATTTTATAGGTAAATAAGATTTAATGTATATATATATATATAAATTATCTTTTTAAAAGTAAAATAAATAAATTTTTGGTCGCAAGAAATATTGAATGGGTAGACACGATTTTGGAACTGGGCCAGACCGAAGTTGACCTTCTAGTTCCCCAATGATTGGAACCACATAACTATTTAGCGAGGAAAATATCTGGTTCTGATTGTGGGTTTTTGGTCGATTCTATTCGGTTAGAACCGATTAGTTTTCAATATTTAATTTATACTTAACGTATAGATCGAATTTGAGCCCAGTTTATAGTCATACAGTTTAAATTTGCGACTAGAAAAATTAGTATTGAAAACTGAATGTTAAAATTTTATTATTACAACTAAATCGAAATATAATATTTACAGACAATATAACAATAATAGATAAACAATATACGTAGATGAACGAGAGATAGATCAGTCAGTGGTAGCACAAACTACTCCGGTAATGAGTTTTAAAAATTATTATAATCAAATTAAATTTAAATAATTTTCTCAAATTCAAAATCAAAATCAAATCATTATTTACCGTTCTTAGTTTTCAATTTATTATTCGTCTCAATTTTCAGTTCGGGATCGATTTCGAGGATAAAATACCCGCCCTAAATGAACTGGCTTTGAAAGCTTAAACCGGTCAAGATATTTTTGCCATTTCAGGGCATATACTTATATCCTTCAAAGCTTTTCAAATCATTTTCTCATTTTCATGATTCGACCTTTTATCTTTCCAATTTTGCCCTCACTGTTAGACTGAATTTACCTCTGCGTATCGCGGTTTGGGTGCTCCGTTGCCGGTAAGATTTTTTGCTCGGTTATTCTTATCCACATTTTCTTTGCTTTGATTCTTACACTGTTTGGTTGGTGGGAAAGCTGGAGAATCTCTTGTGCCGAGAAAGTGCAGATTGAGGATCGTTTTGTTTTTTTTTTCAATTTCGCGGTGACGATTTGGTTTCGCACTCAATTTCTGGTTTGCATTGGCGGTGGATTGGGAGGTGACACCTTGAACTGATTTTTTTGTTTGATTTAATTGTTTCTTTTCGATCAGTAGCTATGAGGATTGTGATATGCACAATTTCAATTCCAGTTTTTGTTTGGTTCGTGCTGTGCAATTTATACATTTGAATCAAAGGTTCAGGTTCTGCTTGAGTTTGTTATGGAAGTGTGTTAGTTCTGTAACTTGCGAAGATTGGGGTTTATGGTTGATTCTGTGTTTGATGCTTGGTGTTGCTACCTCAGTGTTGAAAGTCGGGATTTCTAAGATGAACTGCTTGATTGTGGCTATTTTGCATATGAATTTCATGTTCTAGAACTAAATGATTTGAAATTGATGGTAAATGTGTAAATGTCTGTTGAAGTGTTAATGGTTAGTGTTTTGTTTTCAGTGGCGAACTTGAACACTTGATTGAATGAAGCGTAGTTGGACAGTATGAATGGATTGGGTGATAGGGTGAGTCCATCTGATGCAGCTGAAGGTGGAGATATCAATAGCAAAGAGTTAGAGTTTTCGTTGAGACCTGGAAGATGCGACATGTTAGATTCACAAGAAATGCTTATACCTAGTGAGAGTGACTTTTCCAGAAACACACAGTTTAGAGAAATTCTGAATGGCGGAAATGTAAATAGATGTGTGAATGCTGTAGATGCGACGGATTGTCCTTCTGCCAGTCACATACTTATGGACGATGCAGGGGTCATGATCCAGGAGTTAACTGTCGGACACTACAATGATGCAAATTTAGCTGTAGTTGGTACCTTGGATAATAAAGACGCAGAGTTAACTCGACAGAGCCAGTGGCAACATGTTTCTCAGCTCGTAGGCGGTTCGGGAAGTGGAAGTTCACATACCAACATTGTTCGAGAAGGCGCGGGTGACATGCCTTTGCCTGATCCCTTGGGTAAAGGGTTGTTGAGAAATGAGCAGAAGGAAACCATAGAACGGCTGACAGGTGCTGAAAATAAAGAAGCCGCGGCCAACGTGTTTTCTCATGGAGGTATTCGGACCAAGATTTTGTCTAAATCGGCGTTTTCTGAGTTCTTTGTTAAGAAAACACTGAAGGGCAAGGGAATCATATGTAGAGGCCCACCTCGTGAAGTCTACCATGCTGAGCCTATGGGGCCAACTAACACAAAGGCTGCGGATAGCTCTATGATGGCTTCTAGCATACCACCAAGTTTATGTACCAAAACCGGTATTCCTGGGACTATGCCCCGTCCTTCTGATAATGATGGTGTAACTTTGAGAGAATGGCTAAAAGTTGGAAATCGTAAAGTGAACAAGCGGGAGAGTTTGTATATATTTAGGCAGGTTGTTGATTTGGTGGAATCTTCTCATGCTCGAGGAGTTCCCTTTCATGACATCCGGCCATCTTGTTTTAAGTTGTTTCCGTCAAATCTGGTCAAGTACGACAAGTCACCTGCTGAGAAAGGAGTGTTAGAGAGTGTCCTGGGTGAAAATACATCCAACCCAGAAAGTTGCATAATCAGAAAAAGACCAACAGAGCAGGAAGTTTGTTCTCCCATGGGGTTTTTAAACAAGAAGCAGAGGTTGAACAACAATACAAGCATTAGGCGGTGGCCTATTTTCTCTGCAAGATCTGGGTTAAAACCAGGAGCCTATATTAATAACAGCATCAAAATCACTGATCCTCAAGATTCTCAAAATGAGTTCACGGAG
The DNA here is from genome assembly GCA_963920655.1 of Geranium rotundifolium. Classification (NCBI taxonomy): domain Eukaryota; kingdom Viridiplantae; phylum Streptophyta; class Magnoliopsida; order Geraniales; family Geraniaceae; genus Geranium; species Geranium rotundifolium. The sequence goes on from OY987313.1 coordinate 2,546,475, forward strand.
TATAACCGAGTTGCGGAACATGGGCCCCAATATAATTCAAGAAGCGCTCAAATGTCAAATAATGATGAACGGCACTTGACTAGTGTAAGCAATCAATTTGAAGAGAAGTGGTATAGAAGTCCTGAGGAGCTCAGCGGGAGAGGCTGTACTATGTCGTCAAATATCTACTCACTGGGGATTCTTCTTTTTGAGGTGTGAAGTTCATTTATTAGTGCAATTTCTTTTCTTTTTTTTTCCTCCATGCAAAGCACCCATCAGTGTGTGCGTTCTAGTTCTTATTAAATTGAGTGAAACTGATCCTGAATATGATAGATTGAGCTTGATGACCCCTACTAATAGTTATATATTCTGTCAATACTCATGCCGATGTGTATACTGTTTTTTCTATTTGAAGTAAGACGGGAGGTTTATCTTTCTGTATTTAGTGGCTTGATTTAAAAATAAAGAAACAAAGAAATGATTTTTTGGATATCTTTTGTAACAAGTCATGATATGTAACTTAGCTATCTTTGCAAATTAATTATGGATGTCTGATAAACATTGAATAAATTTATAATCTCTTATCATGAGTTAAAGCATTTCTGAAATGTGAGAAATTCTTCCAAATTCGTGTCTCTACCGTTACTGTAGGAGACGCTGTTTACAAATATATGAGTCCTAGCTCATCTTTTGCTGTATTTGCCCATGAACTTTGTTATGGAAGTACCCTTTAACGGCCAGTAGAACATATGTCTGAAGTTTTAGGATAAATGTTTTGATGATTTTATTCTCACAGTTGAATGCGATAATTTGGCCTGTGCTTGCAGTTACTCGGTCACTTTTTTTCTGAAAGAGCACATGCTGCAGCAATGTTAGATATGCGTAATAGGATTCTTCCTCCAAATTTTCTCTCAGAAAATCCGAAGGAAGCTGGCTTCTGTCTTTGGCTACTTCATCCCGAGCCTTCATTACGCCCCACGACCAGGTAATCCGGGCTTCTTCTTCCTGATATTCTGATGGTGCAATTTCATGCGACATTGGTTCACATTCTGGGCTTCGACCTGATATTCCGATGCTGTGATTTTTGTTGTATATTAGGGAAGTTCTACAATCTGAAGTTATTAGTGGATTGCAGGAGGTCTGTACAGAAGATCTATCATCATCCATTGATCAGGCTGAAACTGAATCCGAGCTGTTATTGCATTTCCTCACTGAATCACAGGAGCAAAAACAAAAGCATGCTTTCAAGTTAGCTCGGGATCTAGAGTGTTTAGAATCAGATATTGAAGAGGTTGGGAGAAGACGTGGGACAAGGGAAAATGGGTTATTTGATGAAGAGCCATCAAGTTCAGAATTGCCTTCTGGATTATCCCATGTTCGGATTAAAAATGAGTCAAGGTGGATGAGGAATATTAATCAGCTTGAAAGTGCTTACTTCTCTATGAGATCCCGAATTCAGATTCCTGAGGGTAATGCAGCTACACGCCCGGATAAGGATTTATTTAGCAGCCGCGTTGATGAAAAACATTACACTGATCCTTTAGGAACCTTCTTTGATGGGATGTGCAAGTATGCTCGGTATAGTAAGTTTGAAGTACGTGGGAACCTAAGAAATGGCGATTTCAACAGTTCTGCTAATGTGATTTGCTCTCTGAGTTTTGACCGAGACGAGGACTATTTTGCTGCTGCCGGGGTATCAAAGAAAATAAAAATATTCGAGTTCAACGCGCTCTTGAATGATTCTGTTGATATTCATTATCCAGCAATCGAGATGCCAAACAAATCAAGGATCAGCTGTGTTTCTTGGAACAACTACATCAGGAATTATCTCGCGTCAACTGATTACGATGGTCTCGTTAAGGTATGTCTATCAGTACAACAAAAGTTATGTAGATTTCAGTGTTCTAAAAGATGCTAGGAGCTAGTGGGGTGGATAGAGCTTCCGTGGATTAATCGGATTTGTATATATGCACAAATAATAAATAGTTAAGATATTAAAACAAATATTTTAATAATTTTTACATTCATATCCTTAAAAACAATAAAAGCACCGTTCCAAAAGTTTTCGAGTTGAAATAAAATTGCCTAGACCTGCCTAAATCCGTTCCAATGACTTAGACAGCCCGATTATATGAAATAGGGCCGGTGTTCTAAAAGTCCCCGTCTAGGCTGATTTTGAGAACACTGGTAGATTTGCAATGTCAGCGTCAAAATGCCGTAAACTCTTTTCATTTGTTAATGCTGCTTATCTCCCCCTATGTTGCTCATAATGTGATTTTCTGTGGATATTAGTTATGGGATGCGAGTACTGGCCAAGCGTTTTCTCAGTACGCCGAGCACCAGAAAAGGGCATGGTCCGTAGACTTCTGTCATGTAGATCCCACAAAATTGGTCAGCGGAAGTGATGACTGTTGTGTGAAGCTATGGAGCATCAACGAGGTATGTTCTCTTTCTCTACTTCTAATTATAGTACATGATTATAATTTTGTGAATTTCATGATCTTTAATGAACTTTTCGTCTTTAAAGAAATGTTTGGTCCCAAACAAGAAGAAACAATGCATGTGGCACTTATTGGATATTTAGATGACTGGTTAGTTTGAGGAACAAAATTATTCTTTGGATGCTGTGTACTGTATAGTGGGCTAAAATGACAGTCATTGTTTGTCTTAATCTATGTATGGGATCTTCATTCATCTTGATGTGAACTACTCAAAATTTTGTAGAGTTTGTCAAAATCCATGAAAACAGATGGGGAAATGGGTCATATGCAGGTCACATGACCTTTATTTTTATAAAATGGCATAATGGCCTCTGAAATAAAATTAATTATTTTTATGAGAAAAACATGTAAATTCTTTGATGATAAAAATATAGTATTATTTTACATGCAATGCAATAGTTTTTGCAATTTTCCGTGATCCATATATGGGATCTTCAATCATCTTGATGGTTCTTTCTTGAGCAGGCTAAAGCTTTCCTCAGTTAAAAAGCTGATAAAATATACAACTTCTTGCAGAAAAAATGTTTAGGTACTATCAGAAACATTGCCAATGTTTGCTGTGTTCAGTTCTCTCCTCACTCCTCGAATTTGCTGGCCTTTGGGTCTGCAGATTACAAAACCTATTGCTATGATCTTCGTAATGTTAGAACACCCTGGTGTGTGTTAACTGGCCATGAAAAAGCTGTCAGCTATGTGAAGTTCTTGGACTCTGAGAATCTTGTTTCTGCATCCACTGACAACTCGATAAAGATTTGGGATCTCAGCAAAAGCAATTCAGACGGTGCATCTACGAGTACTTGCAGCTTAACCCTTTCCGGACACACTAATGAAAAGGTTAGTTCTAAATGTATTCTTTATTGGCGCTTTCAGTAGATATTGAAAATCTAGGGTAAATTTCATGTCAGCACCCTAAACTAGGCATGAAAATCATGTTAGTGACTTCAAAAGTGATCATATCACTTCCTCAACTTCAAAAGTGATTGTCACATGAACTATATCTGAAAATGATCGAAATGCCCTTACGTTTGAAAATACACAAAATGAACAAAGACGGAGCTCGACGTCCTTAATTTTACATGGAAGACCGATTGACTTCAACGCGTTATCCATTTTGCATTTATTCTTTTTATTTTGTCATGCAGGGACAGTTTGGTCATTTTAGAAAAATAGAGGTTACGAGACATTTTTAATTATCGTATAGATTATATTTTAAGATGAAGGTAGTGATGTGATGTGATATTTTTGAAGTTGAGGGTAGTGATGTGATTTTCGGACATTAGGCATTGACATGAAATTTCCCCAAAGATTTACTTGGCTATATACTTCCCTTCTGGGTTGGCTCCATGTTGACCTCTCTGCCTCCTCAGAACTTTGTAGGTCTATCGATTGCTGATGGTTACATAACTTGTGGCTCAGAGTCAAATGAGGTACTCAGTTCATCTTACTCATATGCTGACACGGATGAGAAATTTAGTTTGAATTTTGTGAAACTTCAATCCACAATGAGGATCTGATTTTTAATGTTTTCGATCATTGCAACTTCCATATTCTGATAAGCAGTTCTTGAATCGTGTTAAATGCTCTTTATTCTTCCTCAGGTATATACTTACCATAGATCTCTGCCGATACCAATCACTTCCCACAAGTTCGGATCCATTGATCCCATAACCGGGAAAGAGACTGACGACGATAATGGCCAGTTTGTTTCAAGCGTCTGCTGGAGACAAAAATCAAACATGGTCGTCGCAGCCAATTCAACTGGCTGCATAAAAGTCTTGGAGATGGTTTAAGGTTGACTTCAAGAAGTAAGTCCTATCCATGACTTCTGAATATCGCAGACATGTCATTATGCGGAAAACTGTTAGCTTCAGGGAAGGTCTTCGGAGAAACTGCAGACCTAATAACATAAAACCAGGTATAGCATGTTGCGATTGGGAAAAAGCCCGTTTCTATATCAGTGAGGTCTTGAGTTCGAATCTTGATGCATGCAATTGTTCATTCAAAATGGAACTAATTTTTTTTCAGGAATGAGGAGGGCTTGCAGAGACAAAAGAGCTCATGGCCATGGTTTTGGGACACTGATGCCAATTTTCCCAGACAAAACATGCTTCAGTAGAGAGTAATTTTGTTGATGTACCAAATAAAACTTGTGGCCTACTCAATTGTATGTAATAAAAAAAACCCAGAAATTGTAAATCTCTGTATAATCCGTACAAGTTGACGTGTGTATAATTTTTTTTGGGAAGGTGTTGTAATTTTGACTCTCTTATCAATAGTTTCTTTGATTATGAGTATATAAGGTTGATATAAAATATTCGTCTCAATTTAATTATTCGTTTCTATTAAGGTCAGGGAATTATTTGTTTTCTAACCTTTCAATATGTTCACCAATTTAAATATAGTATTTTAAATTTTGATTCATCAATTGTGAGGATTTTTAATTTATATTTTTAACACACGAAGGCATATTGACTTTAACTTGTCTAGTTGCCAATTTTATTTAAAATGATTTTTCTTCATTCTCTTTTTAAATATTATTATATTAATACTTATTATCTTATGCATAAGAAAATAGGGAAAATTCCACGCCACCGTGTAGTTTACCTACTTTTTCACTTACCCATTCTAGCTTTTCATTTTAACTTCTAAACTGGCACTTCAGGCTACGACATCAAAATTATAGAGAAAGATGAGTCACGCGTTGATCACGAACGGACTATATTTACAAAAAAAATCTCATGATTACCCTTATGATAATCGATTAAATGTGTGCGGTTTATTGAGAGTTCGGCGAGGAGAGAAGACGACGTTCGCTGGGGCTGTACTCGACATTTAGGGTCGTCTTCTCTTCTCACCGAACCCTCAACAAACCACACATTTATTCGATTACCATAAGGGCAATCATGAGATTTTTTTGTAAATATAACCCGCTCGTGATCAACACGTGACCCATCTTTCTCTACAATTTTAACGTCGTAACTTAAAGTGTCAATTGTATAAATATCAGGGGGGTTAGAAGTTAAAATTAAAAATTAAGGCGGGTAAGTAAAAAAATGGTAAATTACAAAGAGTGGGTAAGTGAAGTTTTCCCAAGAGAAATAATATATAAACAACGGTTGGGTCATGTAAGATCCATCGGTAAACACAACAGGTTCGTTTTCGGAGAAATTATTAGCCCAATTATATAAGCTGAAATGGGCTTTAGATCTGATCCATTAAATATCTAAATTACATGAGAAAAAAATTGGTTACAGCAAAGCAAAGCAACAAGTTGAGATTGAGAGTGTGAAAGTGCAGAAGCACAGCTCGACGAAGAAGACGATGCAGTGGTACTTCGTCGCCGCGCTCCTCACCGTCCTCACCAGCTCTCAGGTTCCACAATTCTAAACCCTAAGAACCTTTCTATGAGTTCCGAATCGCATTGCGGTGCGCGCAGTTTCTGATTTCTCGGCTTGCTTATCTCTGACTCTCCTTGTTTGAATCTGAGTTGTGTTCTTGAATCTGAGCTCAATTTCTTGTGTTCGTTTTGAACTTAATTGTTGTTGATTTTGTGATTTGTGATTCATTCTGAACACGCACTTCAATTTTTGTGCTTAGTAGCTGCATTATCATTGCTGTGATCTATGATCCATTGTCTGAGTTCCTCCTTGCGTTGTGGATCAATGGAATATGAGCTGGTAGTTCAGTGCTTGATTTTAATTCTCTTGTGAAAAAAAGTTAAGAAATGAGCTTGTGCGCATATGGGTAGAGGAGTGTGATAGATAGAATAGTTGGCTCCATAGGGAAAATGGAAAGCAAGCCCCCGTTAATTTTTTGCTTATGGTCTCGTGCTCTTTGCCAAAGCTAGAGTGAGCGAAAGTCGTGCTATCGCTGCTAGTCGTTACCACCTATAGGGTATAGGGGAGTGAACAAGGAAAAGGCACCTAGGGGTTCAAATTCTTGACACCTAACATTTGGAATTAGAGGTAGTTTATCAAATAAAGCTTACAAACAGCTTCCTTTGTTATTGCTTAGTGGAAAGAAGAGGATTGGCTTGCGCTTGTAATGTTCTGACCGCGCGAAGAGATCTTTCCTAGTAGAAAGAAAGCATTGCTACCGCACTGCCTTGGCACGCTTCGACCAGTTTTGTAGGCAATACTTGCATACATTGAACTATTGAAGGATAGAACCAAAATGTGCTTGCTAACATAAATGCTCCATTTGATGGGTTTGTATGAAGTGGCAATTTCTTAATGATCAAATGCATTTCGTTGTTTGTGCATTGATCTTCCCTTTCTTTTATCAAACGACAGGGAATTTTGACAACTCTTTCTCAAAGTAAGGGAGGGTATAAATATGACTATGCAACGGTTCCATTTCTTGCTGAAGCTTTTAAGGTACTTTATCCGGATTGTTTTGTAGATTAATGCATGCCCATTTTTTTCTTTGTTTCAAATAAAGTATCGTTATTTCCATTTTCTAGAGTCTACTCATTCTTATGAACAACAGCTCATTGTCTCTGGTGTACTTCTTTGGAGAGAGCGCCGAACATCACCTTCTACAAGGATGACTACAGATTGGAGGAGTGTCCGCTTATTTCCCATTCCCTCAATCATATATCTAATTCATAACAATGTTCAGTTTGCTACCTTGACTTACGTGGATACATCCACATATCAGATAATGGGTAATCTGAAGATTGTCACCACTGGCATACTATTCAGGTAAATGCAATTGGTTTTTTCTCGCACTGATTTTTTATTCTTGTTCTCAAATATTTTGTTTCTGAATAGCTATAATGATCTGTTAATTTAATTTCTTTAATTAGGTTATTCTTGAAGAGGAAATTGTCTAATCTGCAATGGATGGCAATTGTTCTGTTAGCTGTTGGAACAACCACAAGCCAGGTAACGGCAAAATTTTTTTGTAGAAAGCTATTTTCAGTGAATACATTTGTACTCTGTACATATTTATGCATTAAGTTGAATGGAGGAAATGCTTGTAAAAATCTTGAATACTCCATCTGCTCAGATTTTAATTGTAGTTACAGCTGAGCGAATCTTTTATCACTGTAGGTCAAAGGTTGTGGAGAAAGTTCATGTGAATCTTTGTTCTCCGCACCGGTTCAAGGTTATCTGTTTGGTTTGCTATCTGCTTGTTTATCAGCATTAGCAGGTGTCTATACAGAGTTTCTGATGAAGAAGAACAATGACAGCTTGTACTGGCAAAATGTACAATTATATACGTAGGTACCTTTCTCTGCACTAAGACTTGCTTTTCTAGGTTAAACAGTAATTATCGGATAATCCCAAGCGGCATAACTGCTCTAATAATTAATTCCATGTATGAATCTTTTGTAAATTGCTTTATAGAAAGATTTACTTCTCTTTGTGTCCTATGTTATAAGGTGGCACCTGTTGCATGCTAATCTTGTTACAATTTCTCAAATATTATATATCCCATTCCCTTGAGATTCAGTTCTCATTGATTGTATTGTTCTCTTTCAGGTTTGGTGTGATTTTCAACATGATACGACTTATCCTGGATGATTTCAGAGGCGGATTTGATAACGGGCCCTGGTGGCAGCGTCTCCTTAATGGGTATAGTATTACGACTTGGTTGGTGGTTTTAAATCTCGGGTCTACTGGATTGCTAGTTTCCTGGTTAATGAAGTATGCTGATAATATTGTGAAGGTAATAGTTCATTTTACTTTTGTGCTACTATCAATCGTTTCTTTGTCATGCGCCTTTTGGAAACTTCTCTTTGCATCATAGACTGCAAGTAGTTGGCATAAAAAACTCGGGGAGGTAAAATATGTGAAGGTCCACTTATTGGTTGTGCATAATATGACCTAAAAATTCTCTTAAAGTATGGGTTCATGCTCCATGAACTGCACATTGGCTTACAACCCACCTTGATTTCTGTGATTATTATGGGAGAGGATTTTGATTCAATGAACTTGCATATAGATGCTAAATGTTACTGTTTTTTTCCTGGGCATTGGAACCAGCTTGTTAGTAAATTCAAAATAAGGCCCTAGGCATGACATGGAGAATGCGGATCCATGTTTTGTGATTACTAATGATATTCCTTGGTCAAATGGTTGTGTTTAAGAGTCTATATATCATGCCATGATGAACTTGTGGCTTGGAGACAAGGGTTCAAGTCCCAACGGTGGTTTCTCTCTTTTCTTCAATCTCTCTACTAACTTATGTTGCATCACCCACTAGGGATAGCTCAGTTGGTTCAATATTGTGTGGGGTAGGGGTGTTAGGAATTCCACATATTAGTTCAAGTCCCACATCGAAAGAGTACATATATAAGGAGAGTTTATATACACATTGGACCCATAACCTAATAGACTACTATTCTTTTGGGTCAAGAATGGGCTCTAACGTGTATGTAGGCTTTCCTTGTTATGTGCTCCTCCTTCGTAAGCCCCGGTTCTCCCCCAACAAGGGGTCAGTAGTTTTTCAGTAATTTCTTGTAATCCTATTGAGGCAAAAATAAAGCTTCCTTTCTTCATAAGGGAGGTCCTGACCTCAAATCTCTATACATTCAAAGCTGATAAAAAAACACTAGCTAGTGGAGTTCAATCCTATTATGCCCCGCCTTTTGATATGCCTGCATTTGTTCATTTTGCTGATTGATTTCAGGTGTACTCCACATCAATGGCAATGCTGCTCACAACTGTCCTATCTATATATCTTTTCAGTTTGAAACCTACACTGCAGGTTAGTTTTCATTAGGCTCCCTTGTTGTATTGAGTGTATATTATATAACTGATTAAACCTACCTTTCCAACTTACTTGTTTTGAATGTTGCTGCAGCTTCTGCTGGGCATTATTATCTGCATGATGTCACTACACATGTATTTTGCTCCCGTAAAGATGCTAGTGGATTTGCCGCCAACCACAAAACCCGACCCGGAGAGCCTAAAACTAATCGATACTGAACGAAAATCAGATTCTTAATCTAAGCTATTATCAAGGAAACCGATGCTTGTCAGGTCAGGTGCCTACTTATATTTGCAATGTCATAACTGCAATAGGCTTTACTACATTACACGGCGCATCCTGGAAACAGAATCATCGTTCAGAAATCTTGATTATGATGCAGAACCAGCGATCACAACGAGAGTGAGTTGTGCAAGCTGGTGATGGCAGTAGGCTAAGTAGCAATAGAGAGCAAATATATTTGCTTGAACAAATTGAACTGTATATTAGGGTTCTTAAATTATTTGAGTTTGCAAAGAAACTCGCCATATTTGTCCTCGCGCATCTAAATTTTACATGAAAATATTTCTTTCTTGCTCTTACTCATGCATGGAAAAGTTCAAAAACTTTGTTTTACAATCTTCTATTTGAACTTTGTTTTATCTAAACCTCACCATCACTATAATATAATATGATATGTATTTTATTATGACATCTTTGCAAGAGTGACATGTTAATGTTGTGGATTTTTTTTCACCATAAAAAGATTAATTTTTAAATAAATAATTTTTAGTTAATATCTTCTTTATAACTTTCAAATAAAAATTGTAAAATAATTCATATATTTTGCCAAAAATAACATATAAAATACACAACTTAATTTTGATTAACACCAAAAATAACAACAAAAATATAATAAGGTATAAAATTCATACAAGAATTTCAGAATATTGTCCTTCATCAACTGGATATTGTATTATGTTTCAGAGATCAATATGGTTGATAACACAAGTGACCAACCAAAACAACAAGTGTCAAGTACGATGCAAGCAAAGCATCTAAGTTAGAATTTGGAATATTGACATTTGAAATAAGCGAGTGCAACAGGTTTCTCATCATCGACGTCGACTATCAGAAAAACTAATCAGAGAAGACATGTCTCAAAACAATCAAACCTTCTTGCTGGTTGGTTTCGCTCCCTGTTGGTCTTCATTTGCTAGCGAGAACTTTGTCACTTTCTGTGCAGAAGAGTACAACAAGATGAGAATAATATATATTATATGATTAAATTATCATGCTTATGCTCAATAAAAAAATCGGGGAAGAAGTAGGCAGTGTAGCTTGATAAGTATTTCACTTAGATTACACAACATAGCAAAGAACCCCTAGTTTCATATCTTCGGCCATCACTTTATTGTGAATCTGCTTTCTGAGTTATTTGAAAAAACGACAATGGATCAGCCGCTGAAGAAAGTGATGAAAATTAAGTTTGCATAAGTTGGTAAAAAAGCCAAGGTTAGCACAGTTTTTTTAAGACTTCGATTTAACAGGCACTCTGGCTTTTATTCAGAACAGTGTTCTAAAAAACATTAGGCACCAGTCAGGCGGAGAGGGCCTCTCAGGAATTAATCGGACTAGTCGGAGATTTTTAGAATAAATAAGACAGTTAATATCCTCACAAATAGCTTCCCACATAATTTCATTTTACCAAAGCAAAGTAACAAACATTAGACGCTAGTCGAGTAGAGAAGGCCTCTAGGGAACTATTCGGATTAGTCGGAGATCTTTAGAATAAAGAAGATAAAGTTAATATTCTCATAACTAGCTTCCCACGTAATGTAATTTTACCAAAGCAGCATAACAAGGATCATATGCACGAAAAAACATTGATGCTAGACAAACTTATGGGTCATCCCTTCAAAGCCAAAAAATATTGTGAACTCTCATAACCATGAAAAGCAAATGTGCTGCAGCTTGAAGAGCCAAGCGTGAAATTTAATAGATAATTAAAAGAAAAGGATTAACCAAAGCAACTTTAGAAATTCGGCTTAAGCACTAAATTTGAATTTTATTTCATTCTATGTTTCTTAAAGTTTCTTGAGCACTAAAACATAGATATGCGAATACCAATTTTAATTGAATTATGTCCATAAAATATGTGTTCACAGCTTGTCATGTGAAAATCCCAATAGAGGAGGTGATGTTTATATGAACTCTAGAGCAAAATTCACATGAAACCCTAAAATAGACAAGACAAAGAAGTTAACCAAAAAAAGTGTTCATCTGTCAGAAATGGCATTAAGATCCCCTGATCATCGGACATTAACGCTTTAATTGAGCTATGATCCCAACACTGCTTCATACTACAAGGATCTTGAACCAAAATGGCATATGAACGAAAATCTAGAATTCTACATCTGTATATTATAAGTCAAGAACTATGATATACATCACAGTGGATCCTGTATAAGTATAATGTAATGTATTCACAGCCATATTTTCCATCTCAGTCGTGTTTAGGCAAGATTACGTATCTCAATACCACAGCACCAAACAAAAGACGCATCTCAGGTTAGGAAAATACATATTTCTAAATAGCTTTGAAGAAGAATGATAAAGATAATTAGGCAAAGGTTAAAGTACCATTACCTGAATCAGCAAAACAATATCAACAATTTTTTAAGCAAAATGCAGATCAGATTCATTTATGTTTCACCATTGTTTATAGCTAGATAGTTAAATTTCCTATCATCATTACTCAGAATCTAGAAACAAAAACACAATCAACAAATTCAGATTATCAGTAATCAATTCTACTTCTCCACCAACAGAACCTAACAAAAACTCAGTCCAATGAGATCGAATTTGCTTCGAGCAATCGGTCGCATTTAGGGATAATTGATCAAGAACAGCAATACGAAGATTCGGAATCGAATAGAAGCTCGTAGAGTGAAGAGGAATCAAATCACCTTCTTGAGGACGCACTCGCGCAGCGATTGCAAGAGTCGATTGCATTTCTCTTCATCGTAAGGCGATCGAGTGACGCAGTTGAGCAGATCCAGCGCCTCCTCGGAGCATATAGGCTGTGCTCCAGCTTTCTCCATGGTTTATGATTCGTCTTCTTTGACTACGAGTCTGGTTTTTTCTTGTGGTCTGTTTGGTTCTCGAGAAAAAAAATAGAGAATGAAAATGTGGAACTCCCGCTCTCGCAAACCGCGGCTCTTATTCTAGTAGCTTCTACACTGGCCCTGGTACTGGTCCTGGGCCTGGGCCTGAGTCTGGGCCTGGTCCTGGGTACGGGCCTGTTGTTTATGGCCTAAAACAATTTATCATCGTTGCATTGTAACGTCTAGTCGGTGCCTAGGCGCTCATTTGGGCTTTACCTTACCGTTTTTTATTAGTCGAGTGCTTAAAAACGGTGGAGGTCAAAAAATGGGGTAGGCGACGATTAATCGGTTCAGGCGGGCCTATTATTTAAGGAAAAAAAATCAATGAAAATTACAATGTTACACATTTAGACTTAAAAACGTCTCAAATATGGTAAAAACTATTTAATATTATTCATTCTTAATTGGTTTCTACTTCTAAACTAATTAACTGTGAGATTGTTTATTTTTTATATAGCATAATTCATTTTTATGTTAAAAATAATAAATATATATAAATTCGATTAATTCCCGACTAATTCGATTAGTCATTTCGGAATGTTGTCCGCCCGATTAGCGCCTAGCGTTTTTTAGAACCTTGAGTATAAATATATATTATTGATGATAAGAGTGTTATATCTAGAAATATTTATGCAAAAACAAATGAGAAATTAAAATTTGCTATTTGAGTTTGGCTCAGCCATACATTGACATATTTTGATATGAATTAATTGACAGAAAAATATCTCAAAAATAAATTATTAAGTTTTAATAAGTTGACTAAATAAAACAATTACACTAATATACGAGTGAAACACTTCAACTAATTTGCACAAAACTGAATCTAAAATTTTCATAATTTCTTTTTAAGTGAAAATGTTGCAAGATTAATTAATAGCCTCTCAATCTCGTATTTGACCAAAAATGTCAAAAAATAGAATAAAAATTAGAGCCATCCCTCGGAGACAAAACGAGCCACAGGACAAATAAAGCGGAACAAAAATAGTATCCTAATACTATAAAAACCGCAAACACCAAGCCCACCAATTTCGTCGTTCTTGTAATTAAAATTACCATAAAGAATAATAAAGAAACAAAATTTTCCGACCATAAATTAAAACAAGAAAAAAAATGAGGTTTTTCACGGCGATTGTTGCTGCGGTGATAATGATGGCCGGAACAGCCGGCGCCACCATCACCCACGTTGTCGGAGGAGACCTCGGATGGACGGTCCCGCAAAACGTAACCTACTACGATGAATGGGCTGAGGGTAGAGTCTTTGGCGTCGGAGGCAAACTCTGTAAGTTCATCTATTTAATTAACGTCGTGTTAAAGTTAACAGGTAACAAGGCCTAAATTGTTATTGTGAACATATTCACGTGTTTCAGACATAGTAACCTAGCAGTGTTAGTCGGGAAATTTTAAAACATTATCGAAAACCTATTTATTTTTTTGATTGTAATTTTTCACTCGCGGGTTCTGTTAATTAAAAATCAATATATATTCTACTTACGATTTGCATCTTTATAGATTGAGATCCGAGAATATCATATATAGAGTCTATCGAATGCACTCAGAGGATCTTGACAATACAGTTAACGTCTTAAATTTAAAATAAAAACGTAGACATGCACTTTTACGGATCAAAAGCATATTGTATTCTCAATCCAGATACGTCGTGCAAATAAGACGAATAATACTTGATTCTTCAGATAAATTATATGGGTGATAGATAATCTGGTACGAACCATACCACACTGTGCAAACCTCCCAACACGTGACACGTGGTGCTCGTGCTAACGTCCGCGATACACTGATATGTCGCTGATGTAAGCACTGGCGTGGCAGACCCAAAAAAAAAATTCTTTCAAACCCGACGAATCACTTTCCTGGTAGGATTCACTGACTCTTAATAGAAAAATACACGTCCCCTCTACCACATGTCGACCCCTACGTTGGTTCTCACTGGAATACATCCCTAAGTCATATCATCGCTTAATAACACATGTTATGTCCACATAGTCCCACACCGGAAGAGCCTTAGTTTTGTAAACTCTCTTAATTAAGTGGGTCGGTTATTCTCTTATGACTGGTAAGACCGGGACCATGATCGCGTCTCCTCATGGTGAGGCTCATATAGGATGAAAATGGCTCTCGTGGAAGAGTAGACTAAGGTAAAGTATGTGCGTTTAAGGGGAGCCAGCCCATGACTCAATGTGGAGGGGGAGATTGTTATATCAACGTGTGAGTTCAAAGTATCACATCGAAATATTACAATGTATAAGCAGAGTTTATACACAAATTGGATTCTAAACTCAACAGACCAGTCTTTTGAGTCAAACATGTACTTTGATGTATGTATTGGCTTTCCTCGAGTGCTCCTCCTAGGTAACGCCCAGATCTCCCCGACAAAACATTCCCGGCCTTTAAACCCTGAACCCATCGACACGGTCTAACAATAACAAGTGTTGTTTGGGCAGTGTTCAGCTACAAGCCGCCGTCGGACAACGTGATGATGATGAAAAGAGACGACTACGAGCGGTGCTCGCAGCACCACCCGATCAACTCCTTCTACACGGGACAGACCGTCCTCGACCTCGACGCTCCCGGCGACTACTACTTCCTCGGCGGCGTCGGACTCCACTGCAAGCTCGGCGAGCGCATGCACGTCCACGTCGTCGACGGCCCCGGCAAGCCCGGTGTCGGCGACTTCAACTTTCACTTCCATCCTTACCGGCAACTTGCTGAGGTGGCCTCCGTCTCCGCCTCTCCTGCCCCCTCCGCCGCTGACGTGTCCGGTGGTTCCGGTTCCGCGCCGGCCGGGTCGGGTTCGGGCCGGGTCGCGGGTGCGGGTGTGGGTGTTGCCTCGGCTTCTTTTGTTTGTTCTTTTGTTTATGCTTTACTAGCTTGAAATTAATTAATGTGACATTTTATGTATAGGTTATTTCCGAAAAAAAAATGGGCTTCCCCGAAACTTGTTCTGTTCATTAGTCTATGGCACTTGTGGTAAATTTCATATTGGGGTTGGTACGTAATAAATCGAATTCAGGTCGCTAATTTAGAGACTTTAAAAAATTGGCTATTACCATGGAATTGCAAATGATAAAGAAGATTATTACTTGTTAATTGTTATATAAAAACAAGATCAAGTGAAAACATTTTGAATATTCAAAGTAATGTAGTACTAAGTGGAGAAAGATTTGACAACGTTTTAAGTGGAGAAAGATTAAAAGTAATGTAGTACTAAAATCAAAAAAATATAAATAGAAAAAATGGTATTTGCGTATAGATCTTTTGTAGTTGAAGCGGATTATATATAATAAACTTATCGCATGTGAAATAATTTTATTAAATGTATTATGAATGTGATTTCGAGTTGGTACATAGAGTTTATATTTGCTTAAGATTGAACAATATTTTTAAATTTATTATTTCTTCTATTCATATCAACTAAAAGTATATGAATTACTCAATTATCATTAATTGTAACTGAATTTATGGTTACTTATATACATAGATGAAATAATAATCTGAAATGCGCACAACAAAATTCATATTCAACATATATGTTGATAAATAGATAATTGATTTTACCCCTAGGTTTTATGGCAGATATGAATTAGGGATAATTCATGATCATTAAGTTGAAATTTGACACATTTTCATGTCATTATGGTGAACTTTTTTAAGTGTCACTTCAATACGAATAACTATTTTTAAAATTTATTTTTAAAATTTTAATACAAAAACAATACGAATATTTCATTTTAAAATTAACTTTTTTAGAAACAGTCACACTTAATAAAACAATTAGCTGTATTGAAGTTACACTTAAAAAAATTAACCATAATAATATAGAAATGTGTCACGTGGTAAAAAATTTAATATAATTTTCAAAATAATAAAACATAGTATTACTAATTCAAGAAAGTGTGTGAAAAAACATATAGAGTCAACATCATAAAATCATGAGAAAAGATCTACAAGCATGGAGGCATGTACTATACATAGAACACCACAAAATCTACACAAGATCATGGTCTCACTCACTCACTCTCTGTCGGTAGGTGAAAATTAGAAAACACGTGTCATCGGCCCCACCAATCTCAACCCTCCCACATGTCTCTCCTCAGTTACTGTCTCCCCCAAACCATCAATTCTCAGCCGTAGATCTCTCCTTGTTTTAAATAAATAAAGGTCTCGTTGCAACTTAAATTTCGTACCAATGTGTCCAATTTTTTCATTGTGTGGAGTAAATGTAAGCTTCAATTTCATTAATTTGGGCCATGAATTGCTCTATGTATACACGAGTTATTGTTACATTTATTAGTCGATGGTGAAAGAGGTTGACGTACCAATAATGGGTATTTAATATTTTTTTCTGCTTGATTTAGAAAAAAGTGATGAATAATTATTGAGATATTTAATGAACAAATCTAATATTCACCAACTTCTCTGGTGGTACTGAAACTGGTCGAGGAGTGGGCTTCATGAAAATAAGGAACATTTATATATGTTTAAGAATTTGTGATTTTGAAAGTATTAATGGTTTGATAAATAGTTTGTTTGTCTCTTTTGCTTGAAATTTTAAGTTAATGATTAGAGTCTAAATTTGTTTGTCAATTAATGTACGTTAACATTCTATTACACGCTTAGAATAAATCGAAAAGAATCATTTTGTGTGAATTTGTCTGCGTGAAATAAGGGTGAGTTTTGAGTAGTAAAAGTGATTAATTAAATTTACTACCAAACTTTAATACTATATGTCTGATAAAACATTACCCGCGTGATATTTTAGCAGAATAACTCAAGTTGAAAGTACTGATTAAATAAACCTAAAACAATTAAATCGGAAAGAGTTGAACTGGTTTTGAATTAGTTTGGTTAGGAATGTTAGGTCCACTTTAAGTTCAATGTCACAGGTCGGAAGATTAGTGAATTAAAGAAGAGTTTACATACACATTAGTCCATACACTCAATAAGCTAGTTTTTTTGGTAAAATGTGGACTCTATTGTTATTTGAGTTTTCCTTGGGTGTTTCTCTTGGGTAAGACTCAATTCTCCCAAACAATGGTATCATAAGTTTGGTTCGGTATACCCTCCTGGTAAAGTGGGTCGGATACTCCTATGACTGGTAAGACCCGGACCATGAGTGCCTCCTCTCATAGTGAGGCCTAGATAGAATGAAAGGGCTCTTGTGAGATTGAGTAAACCAAGTAAAACATGAGTTTAGGGCAGTCAGCTCGATGTGATGAGACTAAATGTTAAGGGAGGATTATCAGGTCCATATATGAGTTTAAAGTTTCACATAAAAAAATTAATGAGTTAAGGAATAGTATTAGACTTTTAGGTCAAATGTGTGCTATAACGTGCATGTGTGATTTTCTTAAGTGCTCTTCATGAGTAAAGTCTGAATCTCCCCGATAAAAAATAAATTGGAAACTCTACCGGGATATGTTGCTTATTTTAAATCACCGATCTTCATCAATTGGGTTAGCAAAAAATAAGTCAAAACAAACCCAAAATATGAGAAATTCATAAAAATATATTTTAAAAAGAACGAACCAAAACCAGCTTGTTCAAAATCAAACTTAACCAATATCTAACGGTTCAAAATTTTATTTTCTTAAAATTGAATTAATCGGTATAGTTGTGAACTGGTTCGGTTCAAAACCAAATGAGCATCCCTAGCAGATCTTGTAAAATCAAATTAGATCGATTTCTTAAACTCTAATTTGATAAAACCTCTTTGAACCACTGTGCCAAATACACTCTATATTTCTTTTATTTTGTTCTCTTTAGCATCGTATTATACTACATTTGTATATTTACAAAGTTGTTTCGTTTGAGTTTAGGAGTGTACTGAGTTTCGACAATTAATAATGATTAAATGACCCGCCAAACTCGACCAACCACGTACATATATACGTGAATAAGGCCATATCTTGGGGACTTGACCCACGGACCTGTCACGAGCCTATCTGCCCACAATCTGGCGAGCCACGACGTGGGTCCTAGTCAGTGTGTCGCTCACTAGCCGATGCACTCGAGTGGACCACACGTCAACGAGCCGTACCCAAAACCATGAGCTGGCTCGACCCGGTGGGGACCGTAGGGGCCGAGGGACAACTAGCCCGGCCCGACCCATATCAACTGACCGTTAAAAACCGGAAAAGATCGACCTGACATGACGTGTACGGTCGGGATAGACCGGGGGAGTGTCTTGTAAATATTAGGAGGATCTGAAGCCTTTTGGAATGTTATGTCAAGTTCAAGTTGTTGCTTTGCTTTGTAGTGAAAATGTTAGGCATTTGAATATGTACACGTCAATATGTCGGTAATATATATATGATAGATATTTGAATTTTGTTATAATGATCTGTTTAATATTATTTTAGAAGGAGTCGGGAAGAAGAAGAATATGTATTGATATTGATTATGAATATGAAAGCGTCAATTTATAGAGATGGTAAAAAACCTTAATACACAGTCGAACCCGTACTAACTCTAATGAGTTTTAGATAGTGTGATATAACAGTCTGAAACTTAATATGGTGTAAATTGAATTGAGGTTGAATCGAGTTAATATAAATATTTCAGTCTTTTTCCTGTCCTTGCGAGTAGTAGTTTTCAAAAAGACTTTGTTGATACTTATCAATACTCTCAAGTGTGTTGTTTGACTTACGAGATCTTTTTTTCCTTTTAATGGATGTACATGTGAACTATAGTCGCCGGCCGAAACAAATGTAAAAAAAGACGAAAGTCGCGGCTCAAAAATCGGTCGATTTTGACATAGTCGAGAGAGAACCCAGATCTGAAATCTACTCGATTTGGCCGGAGTTGAGGTCAGTAACGACTTGTGGCACAACAAAACAGTCAAAATTAAGGTAACAAGTCACGACGTACCGAAGGTGAGTTTCAAAGAAGGTGGAACTTTTCCGGGAAGTTGTGACAGACAACATCCTGCAGCAGCGGCGAGGGGCCAATCCAGATTGGCGGCAAGTAATAGCAGTGATGGAAGATCCGACGAACAACAAATGAGACTCCGGTAAGCAACAATGTATAGAAGTTCTGATGCATATAAATATTTTCTTAATAGCCTTGCCTACATGTCAAAATCTCAAATCATCAACGAATAGACAAATCGAAATTTATTTGGCGGCATAACCTAGAACTAGTTATGCCTTTAATAGTATATTAAGAAAAAGAGAAATATATATTGATTAAGCACACAAGAGACTTTGTTTATGGAGACGGTAGAAAACACTAATTGAACTCTAATTGACAATTCTTAATAAGTCTTATCTAATATGATATAACAAAAAATAGAAGAAGAAATACTCAAATATTTACTTCTTTTATCTTAAATTTTCAATTATAATCGAACACCACAAATCTTTATCTAGCCTAGGCTTAATTATGTATCGAATTTGTTAAATTGGCATCGTGTGAACTTAGATTTTTTAATTTTGGTTTTCGGGATATACTGATGTGATGACTGGTTAAATTTTTAATATTATATTTAAATTCTACTTATAAGCTTAAAATAATTGTTAGAAGACAAAATTTATTATTAAATTGATCTATAAATATATATATCCCATATATGTTTTGCTGACGTATGGATTGATGACGTTGGAGTAGTGAGCCTCGGGTGGTTGGTCGTTGCTAGCGTGAACATGGGTGAAAATAGTACTATCAAGAACTCAAACTTCTGTGACTATGAATATACACACTTGATCTAAAATATATAAAAAATATTATATGATATGATAATATAAGGGTTAATTACAATTTGCCCGTACTACACTGACGCATTTTACAGTTTACCCCAGCTACATTAGAAAGTTCAAATTAAAATACGCCAGAATCATTACTTTTACAAAATTAACGATTCCGTCCGTTTTCGGGGTTAAATTTGGACGGAAAACCAAAAAAAATAAAAAAGACAAAAATGCCCTTATTACTGTAACTCCTTCCTCTTCTTTGTAGCTCCAACTGTAGCGTTGAATCTGAAACATACCTCAATTTGCAAACCCGCCTTTACGGAAACCCCCACTCCTAGGTCGCCGCCATCATTATTCCATCTCCACTGCCGCCGAGCAGAATCAGAAGAGAACGAATCGACGTTGTAAGCATGTCTGATGCGTATTGCTCCGACTGCAAGAAGCACACAAAGGTGGTGTTCGACCACTCCGTCGGCGACACCGTGTTCTCCGAGTGCGGTCTGGTGCTCGAGTCTCACTTCATCGACGAGACCTCGAGTGGAGGACCTTCGCAAAAATTTCCGGCGACAACGACCCATCCGTGTCGGCGGCCCCACGAACCCTCTCCTCGCCGACGAAGGACTCTTCACCATCATTGCCAAGCCCAACGGTGCCTTCGGGGACTTCCTGTCCTCTTCGCTCGGCCAGTGGCGGAATCCCGAATCGGGTGTTGATTCTCCCCAAGTTTAGATTTGTTTTAGATTCAAATTTAGGTTTGTTTTAAATTCAATATTTTGGGTTATCAATTGTTTGTAGGAGATTTGAGATTTAATTTGATAATTTATAGAAACTCATACGGCTGAAATTAATAGGGAAAACAAGAACAAAAGGATTGATTTAATATTCTGGTTTAACTTTGGAGAGAGAAAAAAATAAATGAGATGATGGCATCCTTTGAAAATTTGATGGTCAATAGAGGGTACTTTCGACATTTTAAATTAGAAAAAGATAATTATGTTAGATTTTGGACAGAATCGTTAATTTTGTAAAAATAATGATGTTAGCGTATCCTAATTTGAACTTTCGAATGTAGCTGGGGCAAACTGTAAAACGCGCCAGTGTAGTACGGACAAACTGTAATTAACCCGTAATATAATTCTAACATGTCAAATACTTTTCTTCTGAATAATACATCACTCTTTTTAAATATATTTAAATTTATCACACTTAAAATACCGAAGGATCAATCACTAAGTCAAAAATATATCCAATTTTAGGTGTTGGGTAGTGTGTATTATACATGAGCATTTTCTCTTTGTGCCACTAATTTCTCTCTACTAATATGTTGAGTATATCATGAAAAAAAATGCATAAAATCATAAGTTTGACCAAGTGGCAAGAAAATAAGTACAAAAATAATCTTTAGATACTTAGATGGGGACATAAATCTAGATTTACCCTAAGTTAATGATTTTGTCAAAAATCTTGATGTTCTCGGCTCCTTTTCAATTCTTCTTTTATTTTATGTGCTCTTTTTTCATTGCATATTTTGTTATCGTCTTTTCTATCCTCTTTTCTCATGTGTTAGTTTTGTGATAATGTTCGGTTGTTTTTCAATAAAGTAATTTGCTGATAAATTTTTTTTTATTGAATTATAAATTTTTGTTTTAAATATATGCTGATAATTATAGTTCATAATTCAGTATTGCATGAAATGATATTGTGTAATTAACATAAAGTATCTTCTATATATCGTTTGCAATCATGCGACTATAATCTATTAGTCAAGTATCTTTAATTTTAAGCGTGATTCATCAAATTCTGAATCTTTAGGAATCAGTTCAATTTGATTTTAAGCGAATTGTGATGAAGAATCCCCAAAACAAGAAGTACAACAATAATTGTGTCATTTTAAATTGTGACCTGAATTGTGTCCAGGTTATATTTTAAAAAGTACAAAATTAATTAATAATTGAGTTTGGCTTTACTCTATGATAGGGTAGTAGTCCTAATTTCTTGGCATTTTGTAAGACATGTACCCTATTCCTATCCATCCATATTGTTCTTGTGCTAGGGCAGTAGAAAAAAAATCTTCTGGGGTTGCAGAGTGAATGTGCGAGGAACTCTACTTGTCTGAATATGTACTATAATTTTTTTTTATTTTTTGTTGTGTATTGGACCACTTTGTGAGACATCTTGTGATGTCGTTGGTTCAATTGTTGTAACTTGGACCGTCGCATTGTAAATGCAACTCTCCAATATGGTTTGGTGTGTTTTCATGTCTTCTTTATCTTAATATATATGTTTAATATCTATATTTCAAGTTTCAAATCAAAACCCTTTTTTATATGTAATAATTTTTGTTATCCACCTAACGCATAATAATTTTTTGAGAAATATTGCGAGGTTCTTGCAAATTTGTTGCGCCTATTTTTTTATTTATCGCGTCGCTGCTTGGTTCAATAGTTGCTGATTGTCTAACTGTTTTTGCATTGTAATATTTCTTTTGCCCGTGGGTCTGGTAATAAAATGACATATTTTATGGTTACTTCTGTTCTTGTGAGTTCTTACTTGATCTTGGGGTTTATTCTATTTTGGGTTCGCCACTTACATTAACTCGGGACATTTCTCATTAATAAGTCGGTTTTTTTCAACAAAAAACACATTACTTTTTCTTTTCAAGGAGAATCATATATATCTTCTAAAAATATAGAGAATGTTCATAATAAGATGACATATTTTATAGCTACTTCTGTTCTTGTGGGTTCTTACTTGGTCTTGAGGTTTATTCAATTTTGGGTTTGCCACTTATTTTATCTCGGGATATTTCTCATTAATAAGTCGGGTTTCTTCAACAACAAAAAATGCATCAGTTTTTTGTTTTATGGAGAATCTTATATATTTTCTAAAATTATAAAAAATGTGCACAACGTTTGTTCCACATTTTGCCTCTACGACCCACTCATTAGAAAATACATTTTACCTCGTTTTACTTTTTTAGTTGTTATCATGTGTTCAAAAATATATCTAATTTTATATTTTATCAGTTCCTTAACTCTAAAAAGTAATCTACTATTTTTTATTTACACTTTAGAAGAAAACTTTTGTCAAATCTAACAAAATTTATATATAAAAATCAAAATTACCTCAAATAAGCATAAATTTCAAATCGTAAAATTATTTTGTAAAAAATAAAATGACTATTTTGCATGAGATATAGTTTATTTTATCATTTTACTTGGATGTCAATAATGAGAATAAATGAGAGCAATAAATAGTGAAGGTTTCGAAGGCAATGGAGAAAAGCAAAGAGAGTGGGTCTCACAAACTGATGAGCTGAGACTCGAGAGCACGATTTCACATACAAGAGCAGAGGAAGGAGAAGAAGCCCATGGCTCGAGGTCGAGGTCGAGTTGACTCCTTCCTCATTTTTGATGCACTTTGACTTTACCAACAGACACGAAACAGACTGAGATGAGATAGAGAGGACCCAATAGGAGAGCCAATCCACGCCCAATTCAATAAATTTCAAATTGGAAACAAATAATATGTATTTCAAATTTCTGTGTACGTATTTTGTTTAAGGGATAATAATATTTTGGTACACGTAATTATCTTGAAATGACAAATATATTTATGGTCTAAAATTTTAGTGAACCAGGCGGAATTAAAATCAAAATCAAGAGTAATTTTAGTTATTTTAGACATTCTTACTGAGGGTAAATTGTCAATAAAAATAATCAGGGTATTAAAAATATAGAAAATTAGTTAAGGTATGAAATTGTAATTTCGGGATAGTTTGTTGTAGTAAACTCTCGTTATCTCATGTTTTAACTTTAATGTGTATGGTTTTTTTTTAAAATCAAACCCATAAATTTATTAGAAAAATAAACAAGTCTCACGGACGAGAATAGCAAGAATAAACGGCGGGATAACACCAACACCTAAATTCCAATTATGTTATTTCAATACAATATGGCAAGCATAAACGTTGTCTTGATACAACATTTTCAAGATAAGTTAACATCAATCAAAGTGCATACAAAACACAAAAAATAGTTATGTATAGCCCATGACTTTCATATCAATTGGCTAGAGAAACCTCGCGAACTACTTACCACAATCACCTAAAACGGCAACCCAAATATTCCTGCAACACAAGCCGATCCCCCACAATCCTCTCACCAGATCAAGAGCCCCGAGTCCACTAGTCCCCCAAAAAGCCCAAAAGGGCATCGCAAAGGCATATCGAAGTATGAGGAAATCGAGACCCCCAAGCCCAAAAACCAGCCCATCAAAATGAAATTGAACTATTGAAAAGCAAAAATTATGTTCGAGAGTTAAACAATAAATTTGAGTTTACGTCAATCAAATTTTTTATATGAAATAATTAAATTATTACGTTGACTTGTAATAACTTTTCATATCTATATATGTAAGAAAATAATACTTGTATAAGTATTTCATATTTTTAAACTCATCAACTCGATATTTTAAATATGTTATATTTTCACTTGGATTCATAAAAAGATTTATATATACACTTTTAAAAATCTTTTGCGTTGAGCATGCAAAATCTCATTATCAATTAGACATGCATACAAAAGTTAATCATATTAAAAATCAGTGAATTTATTCTATAAATCAAGTAACAAGTAAAATGTATTGCTATCTCGACTTGCTTTAACTTTTATGTCTTCAACATATAATTGTTTTAGACACTTCATTGAAGGTAAATTCCAAACCTAACATCGAATAACACACACAAATAGATGATAAGTAAACAATTGTTTTAATTTTGGCGAATATGTGTCTAATACTAAGAATAATCAGATATTAATAGTCTCATAGATGGTGAAAGGTCACCTTTTGAAATGATGTTAATTAATTTTGGGAATATACGACCCAAAACAGGTACTAAAATTTAAAAATGAAATTAGTCAAATTCCATTTACAAGTCTCACCAAATTCTAATGCTGATACGATTCCAAGCACGTGCATTCAAAAACATCTAACCCATTATTTCTTTATTCATTTATTATCCTAAATAAGCATGTCACGTGCAGTAACACGTGACTTCACAGAACAAACCAAAAAGCGAAAAAGCAAAAGATAGAGAGCACGTTAGATTAACTCGTCCGTCACCGTTACCGTGACGGAGATTTCTTAATATTTATACATTTAAAATTTTAAACATGTCATAAACAACAATATTAAAGGCAAAAATGAGAAACGAAAAATAAAAACACGACCGATATTTCGGTACATAACGACCTCTCTCTCAAATTGCTAGCAGCGAATCGGGTGAGAAAAAATCGCCGAAATCTTGGAAGTGGTCGTCGGCGTGCCACCGAGACGACCCGAAACCGAAATCTTCGTTGTGGTTGAGGAAAATATCGGCGTAGTGTTCTCCGATAAAGTTGTCCTGAAGACTCGTTTCGGCGGTTAAATCCGGTACGGAGCTCGGGAAATTGAAAATATCGGTCGGGAACACCGAGTCGAGCGTCGTGGAGTACTCCGAGAAATCGGAAAAACTCGCCGATAAATTCTCCGACTCGCAGGACCCGTCCCGGGCCTCCCCGGTCGCCGGAGAGTCGCACCGGAGGACAGAGGTCGGCGAGAAAGCGCGGGAATCGTCGCCGGAGATGTAGCCGGAGGCGATGGGTCGTTGATTCTCCGGCGATGACGTGGCGGAGTTGGGAGGGTTGGTGAAGTTGGTGAGCGCGTGCGGTCCACGGAGCTGAATGGCCGCGTTGTCGTAGACCATCGCAGCCTCCTCGGCCGTATCGTACGTGCCCAGCCACAGCCGTACACGTCGCAGGGGGTCTCGAATCTCGGCCGCCCATTTCCCCCACGGCCTTTGCCTCACCCCGCGAAACTTCTTCCCCGACCGCCGAACCGCCGGAAAAGCCGCCTCCTTCCCGGCGGCGACGTTTTTCCGGCGACTCTTCGCCGCCTTTCTCTTCCACGCGGACTCGCCTTCCCCGGAGCAAGACTCGATCGCGATCTCGCTCACGAACCTCTTCACACGGCGGCGACGCCCGACGACCTCCGCCTCGTCGCCGGAGGAGTCGGTGGCGTCGCCGTCGGTGACCGTGACCCGAACCACCCGCGGCCTGGTGACGTGGCCCTCACCCTCCGGCCACACGAGCTTGGTGTGACTGAAATGCTCGGTGAACCTCACCGTACCAGATCCCAGCTCCATTTCAGTTCCAATTTCAATCACTGAGTCTGTGGCTTTGAAATAGAGAGCGAGAAAAGCGGAGATTCCTTGGATAGAGAGAATAAAGAGCCACAACACGTTAACGAGAAGCTTGAAGTTGAAAACCAGAGAAAATTTAAATTTAAATTAAAACAAAAAGAAATCAAAAAAACGAAAAAGGCGATGAAAGGAAGAGAAATTTCGAGAAAAGCGAGAGAGAAAATGAAATCGAAGGCGTGAGAGAAACAGTGCTCGTGGAGGGAAAGCGAGAGCACTGAAACAGAGAACGGCTTTAACCGGAAAGGAAAAAGATGGAATAAATGGCTCGGAATCGAATCACCGCCATTGTTGGCCACACAGAGAGCTCGGAGCAGGTTTCTGGTAATTTCTCGGAAACTTTCCGGGAAAATTCTGGGAAGAAAATGTTCACAGAGAGACGATTTGGGGGAGATATTAGGAAGAGAGCGAAAGGTTCAGTAGAGTTACTGTGATTACTGGAACAGCGTTTTATATAGCACCGAACCGACAGTAATCACTAAACCCGGTTCAATCACTCGACCGCCGGTTCAATTAAATTTATGGAAAGCTGTGTAAAATAGGAAACGGCTGTGGAACAGAACCAGTATTCTAAAAATTCACGGCTTGTCCTGTTAATTTTGGACATATATATTAATTTTGTGTTTATCTCTAATTAATTTTAATTAATCTCTAAAGACTTCATGATTAGAATATAACAGCAAATGAGAATCGGGCTTTTAACGATTAGTTCGAGTTCAGAAAAATGAAGTTTATAATCAAAACCGATCAATAATGAGTTTAATTCGAACATAGTTTTTCACTGTTTTGTAAAAAAAAAATTGAGTTGTCTAATTTATTTTTGATTACCCGATTATTTTTTATAATCCATGTCAAATTATTTAATACAATTCATTTCATTACCATTCCCGGAGTAGGCACAAGAATACTCTTTTTATAACATAGATTTGTCATGATCAGTTGAACTATAATTCTCGCTTTTTATTTTTAAATATATTTGATTTGACGTATTTAGAAAATTTAATGATTATTGGTGATAAAAGTTATATTAACCAAATGAAACTGAATCGAGCTCGAGATCGATCGCTTTTTAAACTGAGGTTGATCTTACATCTAATGACGTGGATGCTGACTCGTCAAAAATTTATTCTCGAAAAGAGTGATTCAGGTCACGTGAGAGACCACACCATTGACCGACTTAAAAAGAATGTTAATTAAGACACTTGATAACCCATAAAACATCCCTTAATTACCAATTAACCGCTGAACTGCAGTTATTGGTTTAAAACTGGCTTGTTTGTTTTGGTAATTTTGTTTTGACTTAACAAAAGCAGTAATTAAAAGAGGCAGAGACCGTTACTGTTGGTGAGTGGTTTCGGTTAATAATAAATTAATTACAGTACGGTTTCGTTTTCTTTTACCTTAAAATTGATAGGTAAATAGTAACAGTACATGTTACAGCTAAGCATAGGAAATAGAGCCATAAGCCTAATGTAGGACAAATTTTGAATCAATTTAATTTTAATAAATAAAATTAAAAATATGAGTAATGTTTTACTCATATTTTTCCCAAAAATAAGATTACAAATTAGTGGTCCCGTTTGTTGTTCCAGATTCGCAATTCTTCAACTTTTTTGTATAAAAAAAACTCGTCTTTTATTAAATGAAATAGTAAAAAACATAGAAAAAAGTAATAACTGCTGACAGTCTGTCACCAACGATTTAACTAAAAATTATGATCGCCTCAGATATTTTCATTTAAATTTTAAATATATAATTATATGTTTTGAATGTATCCATTAAAATAATATTAACGCATTTATAAAATATTAGTGATCGCTTATTTTACGACAAACCTAAAACATGAATAATATTTAATTTGAAACTTCACTAAATTAAATTATACGTAGAAGTATTATACTTGATTTAGTGTTGATATATGAATAATAAAATTCGATTTTTCCTTAAAAATAAGATTGAAACAAGTAAAGTATGAGTTTTTCTTGAATATAGTATTATAAAATTATCACACTTTTTAGTAATAAAATACAAAATGCATTGGATTCAGTAAATTTAATATTTTAAAATTTTTGAATTTATACTTATCAAGATATTTATGACAAAGGCAGAGTTGTCAATTGTTGGTTAACCTAAACAAATAACATGTTCTCAATTCAAATAAAAAAATTTGGTTTTATAATTTTTAAAACCATAAATAAAATCGGGTGTAACTAAATAGTTAGTTTTAACCAAGCAAAGAGTGGTTTGATTTTTAGTTTAAACCGAACCAACCGATATTTATATATCAATATAATTGTGCATGTGATTTGGGCTCAATCTGTCATTCGATGTTGATTTTAGTTTTAAATATTTTACTTAGACTCAATTTTTTTATCCACTTAACTGCTTGTAATTAAGATTATACGTAGACATTAATTTTAGATGACCAAAAAATCATTAAGAATCAATCGAAGAGGGCTTCAAGAGCCCTCATTCCGGTCACTTCCTAATGATAAAAAAATGCCCCGCCTATCTTTCATGTAATATAATACAAAATCTAAAACTACAATCCCTCAAAAATTAAAATTCAGCAGAATAATACTAAACTAAAAATTTAAAACTATCTTTGGTCTTCATCATTTTTGTTGGCAGAGTTGTCTTCGTGGTAAAAAATATTCACAACCTATAAACAATCTATTATTAAGATATGCACAAATTATAAAATATCATTTAGTAGAACAAACACATACTCCAATTTTGTTAAAGAAATAAAACGTGAGCGTTTACGAGATTTCACACTTGTACGATCAATTATGGTTCAGTTTTTATGATTAACCGCTAATTATAAAATATACAAAAACCGAAACCAAACCAAAACTAAGTGGTTTATTTAAAAATTGAACTCCAACCAAACCATCATTCATGTTTTTTAATTTTTTATAATTTGGTTCGGTTTAATTTTCGGTTCAATTATAATTTTTTTTAGTTAAAACGGACAGTCCGATGCGTAAATTAAAAAAGCGTATTGTTTTGTTTTTTTTGTATATTTCTGAATGAGGGGCTATCCTTAATAATGCCAATTACATTGAAAAGAATTTAATTTAGTACCAAATATCGCCGACTTTATGTTGAGGCCATAACGAGACCGTACCGTAAATAGGAATAAGTATTGGGGGCAAATTAAATAATGGAGGAGGGTAAGGATTTTAATTAAATCACGTGATCTATAATGTTTCAGTTGGTGTTTCCTGCAATCTTTTTTATTTCAATTTAATGTATTGGAAAGAGAGAAACAAATAGTACAAAACGGCAACAAGAGTTAAGAATCTGTTAATTTTTAACCAAATAGTACAAAATATTACAGATGAAATAATGTCAAAAAAAATGTTCTGGTTTTATATATTAGATATTTAAGTTCACCGCCAAAAAATTAACGTTGCAAAAATTCTCGACTTGTTCGATTAATTCTCTAATTATTTTTTAAGTCAATATTTTGATACAATTAATTTAGATTAGTCTGTAATTAGTTCATAAAATGTCCTCTACGACCGACTAGTCCATTCACAACACTGATAAAAATATACAAAATTTGATTATAGTTTAAAATTTATTTGAATTCGGAGAATGAGTAGGCTTATTACAATAATTATTTTAGTAGTTTATTTTCTTTTAATAGTAAGATAGTAGTTTGGTCGCATTAAAAGTTTTGTTCTACTTTAAGCAATAAAGTATGGTAATTAAAAATGACCGATTTTCCACGTCAAATAATGAAGTTAATGGCGGTTGAATATAATTGTAATGGTAAATGTTAGCCCGTTCATTTATGAATATGAAATATTTAATTATAACTTTTTAAATTTGTAACCGAAACTCATAATATTCATATTAGACACATTGACGACTTTAAAATTAACTACATAAAACCACAAGTTTAAACAACACATTAATACTATATCTGAAGAGATATTTTCTCAACGACAATAAAACAGTACATTTAATAAAGTTATGGGAAAATGATATTTTAGAATATCTAAGTATTCGTCATTTTCACTTTAATATTGTTTTAGTTTTCGTCCTAACGATTTTATTTTATTAATTTTAATAAGTTTCATCCAATTTTGTTAGTCATATAACTATAACCATCAAGATTCTTGAATAACATTCAGAAAATTTTAAGCTATTTTCTTAACCTCATTTTCACCAGATATATAGGTTCGATAATATTATATCTCATTGATAACCTCTTATGACAATTTACGAAGGCAGACTTAAAAAATGTAGTTTTATATGAATATTTATTATCAATTAGGTGATGAGAGAAGTAAATTTATAGATTCATTATAATGGGTATTGGGTTTTGGGTATATTCACATTTCCTTTTGCTTGGAGGAAAAGAAAAACATTAACGGTCCGAAAATATGTTATCTACATTTAAAGTGTCCCACTTGTCTCAACAAGTTGACCACTAAATATAATATATATATTCCTTTGTCCAGCCTCTTGTCACTTTCTCATTATTAGTATCCACACTTTTCTCATTGTTTCATTTCAAAATAGCTTTAAATTTTAGAATTTTTCACATAAAGTTCTTTATACTCCCAGCAAACGGGTAGTGCAGTTTTATTGTGAGTAGGAATACATAAACGCATAAGATTTCGAATAGTTAAACTCGTAATTTGCAACTCAATAGTTAATATAGCTGGTTTTTTGTACCATACAAGCTCAATCCATAAAAAAGAAACCAAACCCACCATGCTATCCATTGGGTTGCAAATTACGAGTTTAACTATTCGGAGTCTTATGTGCCTTTATATTTCTCCGAGTTAGATCATCTTCAAGTCATGTTATATTTGTATCTCTAATGGTTAATTAACTCCGACCACATGCTATTTTGGCATATGATATATTTTCATGACATATTTGGCATGAAAATGTAGCATATATTGCTTGTCTCTCCAAGAAATTATTTTATTACTACTTTATCATTCAAACTTTACTTTTACTAATTAACCAAATAAAATAATCATAATGATATAATAAAATAATATATTTCATTTCGTTTATTTTTAAAATATTAAAATGGTTTATAACAAATAACATATAGCAGAGATGGTTGGAATGAAATACAATGTACAATATAAATTTCATGTTAAATATAACATATCATTGGAGATACTCTTAAATAGTAACTATCAACATTTTAATCGGCCAAGACGAAAATTGTTTCATGTAATATCAGCCATCAAAATCTGGTATGTCTGATATTTTAAGGGAGATTGTAGATTAATATTATATTATAGATGAATTTAAGTTAGAATTGTACCAGATTTTTTAAAACTTTATTTCTTATAAAAAAAAAAGTACATTAAACCAATGGTTTCAATATAATTCATATAGAAAAGAAATATTACAGTATTAATCTCATATAAATAAACATGAATTAATATATGTATTGAACTTTATTTTTAGATTAAAATAGTATTCAACATGTATATCATAAATTTGCTCAATATGCTTGAAATAGACTAAACAAAAAGAAATGTGAGAGGAAAGTAAACTATAATTTGTTTATAACATGTGTATTTATAAATAAATAAATGAAATTAAGTGAGAAAATTTCAATATCAATTATACAGAAGTAATTACCTTTCTAGTTGTCAACATATAGTTGTGATTGAACTCAATGATTTGCTTTGTAGTGGAAGTAGTAGGTTTTGGGGGATGTAAAAAACACATAAAACAATTGTTTTATCAGGTTTTACATTTTATTGTTCAAAAATAATTGTTTAAAAATGTACTGATATTTTATAGAAGTATGAATAATTAAATATGAATCGTAGTGAGGTGTCTGTCCCACAAACTGTATATTTATCCGTCCAGCTTAATGTCGGGTTAATTGTTATTTATTAATAAAATTTGATTTATCTTCAACAAAAATATACGGATTAGATTATGAGCTAATAAGATTTAATGTAAATTTAAAGACTTAATTTATTTTTACTTAGAAGCTTTATAAGTCTCACTTAGTTCTAGTTGAACAGTACCATTTAATTGGTATGATAATATTGGTACTAATTTATATGTATAATATCCACTATATAGATATATCATTATAATGCTTACATTTTTATAAAATTTAAAAATAAATTATGATATTCATGGGCCTAACCAAGCCATTAATTAAATCATCAAAACCAATACTACATTGAGATTAGGAATACACATAGAATCATATAACAAGTGTGCTGTACTATATATATATATATATATATATATATATATAATTTTTGCAATTAAAAATATTTAAAGCCATCGATTAGAGTAATTAGTTTGAGTTCCAATGGTTGAGAAGTTGGAGACCTCACACATAGCACCTATATGGAACCATTCATATAAAACCAAGAAACAAAAGTACATTAATTTCGAAATAATAAAATAATATCAGTTCTTGAGTTAACAAAATTATTGTGATAAAATATCATTTTCTTAGTTATTATGTATTATTTTTCTGTTTACTTTTTTATTTGTTCGATGGCTCGACTTTACCTAGCATATTTACATTGAACTTGAAAGTCAATTGTCACTGTCCCCATGAATTTTATGTATTATTTGAGCCACAAAAGAGACAGAAACCGATTGTTGATATTATTTTAATTAATTATTTGTATTTGATGTGATGATGGGAGAATTTTAATCAAATATCCTCCAACCCACATAAAAACAAGCCAATGAGCACTTAATTTCTATAAGTACTTGACATTTGAACATTCACATAATTGTAAAGGAAAACTGCATAAAACCGTTATTTACTGTGCTTTTATTGCATAAACTCTTTGTTCGTTATATTTTTTGTGAAAGCTCTCCATCACTCATGCTCAAAATTGTAACGTATGTACAAATCTGTGAAAATTAACAGAAGTGTCATTTTAATGTTGAACGTTTAAGTTAGTACGTTTAAAGATGTACATGGGTCAAAACTCTGGCCAAACCGGTCAAGAACCGGACCGAACTCACTGGTTCTCCATTTTAAGAACCAAAACCGTTACCCACACACAATTCTCTAGTCTCGGTTCCCGGTTCGTTCGGATGCAATCTCCGGTTCCATTGTCAAAGTGCCTACCCCTAAGCATGTTTGAGTTAACACTTAAGTGAAAATTTCAAAATAAACACAAGTGAAAGAGAATTTTTATAAAAATAAACATAAGTAAAGTAAAAGTAAACACAAGTGAAAGAGAATTTTTACAAAAATAAACATAAGTAAAATAAAAGTTTTACAATAACACAGTAAAAAAAGACTTTTTGCAACTTCCTCTGTTCTTAATTCTTAATAATGGGTAAGATTCACTTTAATTTTTATTATTTATTTAGATTATATTTGGTGTGACCATCCATCTTTGATTAGTATCTCATTATTTGATTAATTGTAAAATAAGTGATGGATCATTAATCGTAGCCGTCGAGAAGTTAAGTGAAGTTGTTCAACATTAATGGCTTTAACTTATAAGAGGAGTTGTCTACAAGTTGTGCCTGTGGCTCACAGCTCACTGGATTTTTACATTAATTATTTTTATAAATATTTACTTGTGAAATACGTAACTAAATTTACAAAGTATCAAATTAATTTCATTTATAACTTCTAGGTCGGATTCATCATTTATATACGTGTGTATTGTATAATTATTACATTCCGATTTAAGTTTATAAGTAATCAAAATTTAATGATGGGATAATGACACTTTGATACACCTAACTATAGCGAAATGACACTTTCATACCCTAACAATTTTTTTTGACAACATACGTCTAAAATACCTAAAATACCCTTGGTGTAAGAAACAATAAATTGAATTAGTTCAATTTTTTTTTATCTATGATTCAATTTGATTTGTACTTAAGATGCAAATATAATTATGCATGAAAATGTAAAATTAAATTTGAACCATTTTAAATATGGTTTGATAAATCATATTGAACTAGTTTTATTTTGATTTCTTAAATAAAGGTATTTATTTGTTAGGATACTAAAAAAGAGACAAAAACAGTTAGGGTATGAAAGTGTCATTTCGCTATACTTAAGTGTAACAAAGTGTCATTATCCTTTAATAATATACGCAACTTTTGGGGAGGCTTATGGTAAATTTACATTATACTAGATGCTTTAATTAATTTGAATATATTTTAGCTTAAATGGGTTGTGTATGCAATTCTAATAAAAATACTATTAGTCTATTATTGTGAGATTAGAAACTTCCAAATATAATGCTGGTGGAAATGTGGAATAGCAAATAAATGGCTCACAAAGTCCTATGCATAGAAAAGAGGTATAAAATTAGTAGGATGGTAATATTTCTCATTTTCGATGGGAATTCTTGAATTCGAATAGAAATAAGGCGGAGAATCTTTGAATTTGGATGGGAACGGGGTGAGGTACTCCCACCCCGCTCCGCCCCGATATATTAAAAATAATATTTAATAAAAAAATAATAAGTTTTTTATTGAAATAATATTTTATAATACATGATTAATGAAAAAAATATATTTTTTAAGTATAAATTTTTATTAAAATAATAATTTTTGGCACAAATCTTATTAAAAATAAATATGTTTTAACATTTTTTTGGGTAAGAAATGGAAAACGGAGAATTCTCGAATCTGACGGAAATCTTTGTTTTCGCTAAAGACAGAGAATTGTCGATTCGATTTTAATGGAGACGGGGATGAGAATTACTAAAATCACAACATTGTCATCCCTATAAGTTTATTTGGAACTGAGATCAGAACTAGGATTTAAGTCTTTTTTATCTATCTTTTTGTTTTATGGGAAAAAAGAACCACCAATTAAAAAAAAATTGAAGGAGTGAAAGATGCTATATTTTGTGAAATAACATTTATTTAAAAGTTTAAACTCTAGCATATAGGCTTTGATATTTTACCTTTAGGTTTATACCCTTTGGATGTAAGGTTTTTGAATTCCTTTTCAACATCTAATTTTATTCCCTTCAAATAATTTTTAAATTTTTTCTTATTAAAGTAACACAGTAAATAAAGATGATCTTTGGGTTTCATTTTTGTGTTTGGCGCAACTTCTTTCTTATTAATTAGTCCAAATAGTGTACATTCGAAAGTTTGTTGTAAAGAGTGCTCATAGTTTGATTTTGAACCAAATTAGTATAAAATTAAATTAAAGTACGTTGTTAAAATTTGATTTGATTTTAAACAGACAAGTTTTGTGTTTTGTTTGATCAATTCTTATAAATTGATCTTCATAAATTTCTTATATTTTAAGTCAATTAAAATAATAAATAAATAAATATCAAGTAAGATTTTATTCAGAAAGAATGCCTCGAAATGTAGAAGAAAACAAAAAATAACAAGGTTTAAAATAGGGGTGTGTAGGCTTTTATTATAGCTATCTGTGGGTCTACGTGTATGTATTTATGCGGATAATGGTCCACGTTTTGGACATCCCGCTCGGCTTCACGCTCTCTTCTCTACCATTCTATTTTTTGCGTTTTTCTAAATTCTGACCTCATCAATATACACACACCTACAGCTACAAGACAGTGAAAGTAACAAAGTACAGTAAAAAGCTGAGGAAATTACCTGTATTTTGAGCTTTCCCAATGGATTTACCGCACACTGCCACGGAATAGGTTTATTAAAAGACAGTGAAAATAACAAAGTACCTGCAAAAGCTGAAGAAATATCTGTGCTTTTTTAGCTTTCTCAACACAAGTATGGATTAATTGTTGCCTTTGCTCAAATATATCTTACTCGCGGTTTAGGTTTTTTGAACTGAATCGGTCCAAAACTGAACCGAGCTGTTCGGTTTCATGAAAATTAAAATTAGAGCTCAGAACATAGAATTTAGTTCAGCTCAATTTTGGAATGGTTTTAAACCGTTTTTATGTGTTTAATATTTTTATTTATTTCAGTTGGTCAATATCATTAAGATAAATTAATAGAGATAAAGTGATACAGAAAAAAGTGTTCACATTGATCGATTTTTAGTTTGGTTAAAGTATATAGCCAACTGAAAACATAACCGAACTAAACTGCTTCATAATCATTCATATCTGATTAAGTTTTTCACAGATTGGTTCGAGCATGGATGAAGTAAGAGACCGACGACATTGTTCGCTGATTATTGTTGATGAAAAATAAAGTTGAATGTAAAATCAAATTCGAGTCCAACAAACAAAACACAAAGATTCCTAAACAAACCAAGTTCTGAAACTCACAGTAACGACCATTGTCACATTTATATGCACTGTTAGGATTATTAACGTTGCCGACGCATAAAAACTGAAGCAGTTCAACAAGTCAATATGGGAAAGCAAATATTTGAAACCATTCTTCAGATAAATTCCAATACAAAAACAATAAAAACAGAAAACTGTTTTGAGGACAAAGTCAGGACCTCTCTCCCAATTCCGGTTCCACATATTAGAGAAAGATCGATCGCACATACTATATAATATTAGAGACCAGAGTCCTATTACACAATAGCAGCGCACATTGGGCTTACCCCATTGCGTACTTCTGGGTCCAGCTCCTCGCAGTTGACTCGTACTTGCTTCTGTCCGTCTTGTACATGTGGGCAATCTCGGGCACCAAAGGATCGTCGGGGTTAGGGTCCGTCAACAGGGAACAGATGGAGAGCAGTACCTGAAAATTAGATTATTAGGATATCGCATGAAGCAAAGATTGAACATCAAATAGTCTTGTATTGTCTGCCAAGGATCAAGGACTCGTTGAAAATGAATCGAATTGTCAAACTGCCAGAACAATACCTCAGTGAAAATATTTGAGTCCAGGTGCGAAGTTACCTTCCAATACAACCCAAATTGTGATGATACAAGAGCAAGTTCGTGAAACAAAAATATATTTTTGCGCTTCAGACCCAAATGCATTGCTAAGATTAGGGCCTCTTTGATATTCGAGAAGGATTACAGTCCATAAGAGATTTTACAGTTAGACATTTCACCAGACTCAATTCACTTTTGGCAGCTTAATATTATAGTGTCCACTTCCAAATGAAACAGCCCAAATAGTACTTGATAATGCTATTATAGATGTAAACTTTAGGCAGTAGACTAATAACCTTGGAAATAGTAAGGGCGGGGCTCCATTGCTCCTTCAAAATATCAAGGCAAATGCTACCATTGCTATTGATATTAGGGTGGAAGACCTTTGTCCTGAATGCAACCTGCAAATAGCCAGCCCAAAATGCAAGTGAGCACAGAGAAAAAAAGACCAGTTGCAACTATTGGGTGCAACAAAGTTAGTGGCGAGATTTCAGTTTACTTATTATTTAATGACAAAACAGTATCTCAAGGTGAAAGCCAGTATAAGGCAGAAGAATCGGCACCACTAAACTAAGTTCCAAAAAAAAAAGTTCCCAGTTTCTCTAAATTATGGCATAACAAGTGCTCTTTCCCTTTACAGAGTTAATTGTGGATGAGGTTTACTAACGTCACCACATCAGTTTTGTGAAGTGTATAAAAGGTATGTGGGAGAATGCCCATGACTGAATAACTGATATTTTTTTTTACAAAAATGGGGAGGACAACTATTCGGGAGCGTAAGAAGTGATATTTAGTAAAAAAATATAAAACAAAGACCATATGGAACTGCAAGTCAACAGATTGAAACAAATATTACAACTTCTAAAAGAAAAGACATGTATATTCACATGAAGGACAGATAAATCAAGTACATCCAGCTTCTTAAAAAACAACTGGTCAATGCATTAATTTATCTTCACAATTTTGATTGTTCTGGGGGTGGACATACCAAGATTCAATCATATATCAATTAGAAATCGCATCTATAGGGAAGATATGTTCAAGTACCTTTGGTGGCTTGAATGGATAATCCGGGGGGAAATGGATAGTAACAAGAAACACTCCACCAGCATATGGACTATCGGGAGGACCCATAATCGTTGCTTGCCAATGGAACATGTCTTCAGCAACCGGGCCTAAAGGTAAACCAATCAACAAGAATAACAATAAGAAAACAGTTAACACGTATCTATGATGTCTAAGAATATTGTGCAAAACAAGGATATCAGTAAATAAACTGAATGCAAATGAAATATGCATTGACACGTTATTTTTCAAAAAAAAAACTTCACATGAAAATAAATTAGTTTTGGGATCTAATGAATAGTTTTATCGAATTTCAAGATGATCTTGATGTCATCATATGGTTAAGAAACTTAAGATGAATACAAAAGGTTGTATATATACGCTCAATTCTCGTTACTATTAACATAGGGCAGCACGGCTGCAGATATGTATGACCTTCCAAATCGCCAATTTTTCTCCCTTCAAGAGTCACACGTTCATCAACTTTCCCCAACTTTCCCCTACGAAATATTGGTACTTTCCTTCGATGCACATCTCAAAAGTGTAACATGCTATCAAGTCCTCATAAATATAGTTGAGCAACATATACTTTAAAGCAATTCATTTTTAATCAAACTAAGGAAATTTTCAGCTCATCTTCAGGACTTTGAGCTGCTACAATCTCAATACAACAAGCCAGTACCTGATTTTAAGAAAAAAAACTACACAATAACCAATCGAAAACAGGTCCTGAATAAACAACCCCCAGATCCTTTCACCAAATCTATTCTTCGTTCACAGAACCAAAAACCAGGTCAGATCCCCAAACCAATAGCACATACCTAACACCAAGCCCAATCACACCAGCAAAACTCTATCACCAAATCCACAACTCAAACCAGGCTCAAAATAACAAATCCAAGCAAATCGAACTTCTCACGACAACGAAACAGCGATACACAACAACAGGCCACGAAATCGAGAACAAACAAACACGGATCTGGAAATTACCTGCGCTGCAAGAGGTAGGAGGATCTTTCTGGAGATCCTTGAGCTCCTTCAAGATCCGCTTCGACGCCATCACCACCAAAAACCCTAGAAAAATACAGAATTAAAACCACAGATCTCGTCAGAAAACAGCGAATCAAATCAAAACCAGATCGATCGATCAATCGATCGATCGAGGAGAGAGAGAGATGGTACCTGAGAGATCCTCCTGGTTATCGTGAGCGAGCGAGAGAGAGAGAAAGAGGAGAGAGGGCTCTCAAACAGTGGTTTCTGGAGAAAGAGAAGACACGAAGCAGAGATGGAAATGGAGGGTGATCCGAGTCTCTGTACTCCTCCTCCTCCGTCGATTCTCTATTGGCTGCTCCGTGGGCCCCACAGAACCCAACACCCCCTATTTATATTTATTTTTTTAATTTATTTGAACAACCGGGACGCGTCTCTACCGGTTGACCGGGACTCTCGACGCTCTCTCTTATCGTGACCGGTGACTGGCTGTTTCTGTGTAGATATTTATTCTCGAGCGTACGTAACGGTGTGAGAGGCTTTGCGGTCAATTTTTGGTTATAGTTTTTTTTTTCCTATGGGAAGATAAGCTTCTTTACATGGAAATTGTTCCATACGTTAAAATATTGTATAGATTCTTCGGCGTACCAAATTATAGAATTCGATTCTTCATTTAATGGCCCCAACCGGTGCATAAAGAATCTGTTTTAGGCCACTAAAAATTGGGAGTCAAGGGTTGAATATGTGGAAATTATGGTCATTGATGATGCAAGCATTTGTCAGGATTAATGAAGGTTCTCGAACTTTTTTATCAGATAAGGTCTATAAAAAAAATTTGAAATCCGCGATGATTTACAAATAATTGGTTCGAGACGAATTACGTGACATTTGCTGGGTTTGGTGATGCCAGTTCCTATCATAACGAATCGGAGACATCGAGTACCGTCGTGTTTGGAGATTCTTGACATCTTTACGAGAACTTGATATTTCCGTTTTGAGTTTAAGATAAATTTTAGAATGACAGGTTGAAGACAAATTTAGTGATTCATATCTATTACTCTATAGGATTGAGGACACTGAACACCTATCGTGATTGAAAATTATTTGCCTCTACATGTTACATCTCGTGGACTTGGTGATCTCATCATCTCTCGTATCAGATCGGAGACGCCGAGTCCCGTCATGTTCAAAGATTTTGGACATCCCTATAAGAACTTAATATTCCCAATTCTTTAGGGTAGGAGACAAACATAATTGTTCAAACCCATCACATTAAAATATCCAAAACAAAGACTCAATATATCAATTCTGAAGAAATACAAATCAGTAAATTCACTTCGAACTTGCTGTCATTTCTACTTATATGATAATTGAAACTGACAATCTCATAGCAGGAGAAGCTACAAATCTGAACCCACAATGCAAAAATGTTTAAGCAAATCAATTTTTTTGTACATTGTACGGACGCAAAAGACAATTCCACATACAATCAATAAAAATAAAGCATCAGATGTGTTTTGATAGGCAAATGGAGAGCTCTCCAGGAAGAAAAAAACACCACACTTGTTGATAACATAGCAATTTAAAGACCAAAACAAAGTACATAGAGAAGCTCTCCTAATACACACACCAACACATCAACCCATGGCATACTTTTGAGTCCAGCTCCTTGCAGTCGACTCATATTTGCTCCGGTCGGTCTTGTACATGTGGGCAATCTCCGGCACCAAAGGGTCGTCGGGATTTGGGTCCGTCAACAGCGAGCATATCGAAAGCAACACCTGAAAGGCCAAAAGGATGTAAGAAACCGTGTAGCTAGTCCGAAACCACAAAAGACCTGGCATGCCTATAAAATTAACATTCGCATATAACCTAAAAATAAAATGTTTATCGCCAACCACGTAAAATTGTATTAAACAATTAATAAACAGAAGTCCATCTTCCTAAGATGTCTTCACAAGTAATCAATCTGGACAATTAGAGAGCCCATTTTCTGCCTACCCTGTGTTATGAAATTTAGAATCGAGCAAACTGTTATTTGAGAGTGAAATCAGAGCAAACTTCGAAAATTGAATGGCAACGTTGAACTTTAACACAACATTTAGAGTTTCAAATGCGCAACACAAATGATGGGAACTTCAGAAGATTCCAAAGCCTATAGCCATGATAGATGTGCTCCCTCGATCTTATGGTGAAATGAATATTTCGATTATATCATGTATCAATGGTAATAATGCCTCCTTTTGGTCACAATAATTGGGTTGAAAACAGAATTTGAATATCTACAAAGTGAGTGAGCCATTTATCACAGGATGTGCAAACTACTCTAGGCAAGGGGGAGCTTGAGAAAGCATTGTAGAAGGCCAACTTGAGCTATAGAATAATAACCTTGGAAATAGTGAGTGCAGGGCTCCATTGTTCCTTCAAAATATCAAGGCATATGCTACCGTTGCTGTTGATGTTAGGATGGAAGACCTTTGTTCTGAATGCAACCTATAAAGACAATCCAAATTACACATAATAAATTTGCATGCTTAGGCAATAACAAAACAGAACTGCCATTAATGCTAATGGATAATGATATTTGCTTTTCAAATGATTAATACTGTGAAAAATTCCCACATCATACTCATCACAGAATATTTCATCTCAATATAGATGTAATTGACTTAATGTTGGTTAACCAACCCAAACAATATTAAGCATAACATTCCGATTCCCATATGAAAAGCTTGGAGTTGATTTCAAATACTTTGAAAGGCCTAGAGAAGTTGGGTCTTAAAGCTGCTTGATACTTTGAACAGAGAAAATAATGAGACTTGACAAATTAATTTGCATGGGAAAACACAAGTAAAAGCATAATGCATAGTTCTCAGGAATCCAAAATAACAGTTCGGGCACACAAAAAAGTGAAGTATAATTCTATATTAATCATACCAATTCCAAGACATTAGAAAGAATATGAATCAATGTCTCAATCCTACAAGATCATGGAACACTTATTGCCATAAAATATCAGTATTAAAATAGATAGATTAAAGTTCATCAAATACCTTCGGTGGTTTAAATGGATAATCAGGAGGAAAATGGATGGTAACTAGAAACACTCCTCCTGAATACGGACTGTCGGGAGGACCCATAATTGTTGCCTGCCAATGGAACATGTCTTCAGCAACCGGGCCTGCAGGTAGACCAATCACAGATAACGATAAAAAAAACTATTGTAGGAGAATCCTTAGAATATAGATGATTACAAAAATCAGAGAAATTTAACATCTAATTAAGAAAGGACCCACATAAACCTTATCCAAAAGCAATAGACAACAAAAACTTGTGTAGGATATATGAACCAAAACCATCATTCACATGGATACGTTTTCTCCATAACGCAATGCAAATTTCAATATTCACCAATTAAAGCAGTTACAGTTACTAAATCTAAAGCAACTAAGGCCCATCATTGGATAGTTCTTTTGTAGGAATGGGAATGAGAATCACCTCCTCCGTTGCGTGCATCTGATGGTGAGGCCATTCAAAAATAATAAGTAAAGGGATTTAAGTTATCATGTCCACAAAGCTAACACGCCAATCTAGTTCTCTTCCGTAAGAGAAGATCAAATACAAAATTACAAGTTCATATAAAGATTTGTCCAATAAGTCCAACCTAAGCAATACTATCTGAGATAGGGATGTTATGGATTCATCAAGAACACATATGCAGGTGCCAAATCTAACATAAACTTTGGATAAGACATATCTCAACAAAATCAAATCTTCTGTAAACTCCATCAATAAGCAATCACAGATTCACAAATCAGATCTTCCACTCACAGCCTCAATATATTACAACACATCATTACACACGATACACTGATAAGAACTACAAAACGAAACAGAATCAATCATAACAAATATCAAAAACGCAAATGAATCCACAACAAATCAATCCACGGAACAGGATAAGAAAATCGCAAACACAGGCAAAAGCTCAACAAATGAAAGATCGAAGCAAATCAACGAACAGAGCATGAAACAAGCAGCAGATCGAAGCAAAATAGAGACAGATCTCAAAAAAAAAATGAGGAAGAGAAACGGAGGCAAAACCTGCGCTGCAAGACGTAGGAGGATCCTTCTGGAGATCCTTGAGCTCCTTCAAGATCCGCTTCGACGCCATAACCAAAAGCTCTGCGGTTCAGAAATCCAGATCCTCTCGCTCTCGGCCTCCAGAAATCGAAAGGAAAATGAAGCAACACAGAGACAAAGAGAACCTCTGATTATTATTTTTACTATTTTATTTTATTTTCGATAACGAGGGAGGAGAGAGAATTTAGCAGTATTTTTGGAAAAAAATAATAATTAGTTATTTATAAATTATATAAAATAATTGCTAACGAAACTTTCTTTATTAAAATAACATGTACGTGAACTTATATATATTTTTGAAAAATATGTAACGTTATTTAAAAATGATGAAAATTAAAAAAATTGTTTAACTCTAGATTTTATATTTTTTTTTAGGAAAAAGCGAATTTATTGATTAAATAGTAATTAACTCGGGATGAAGTCGGGCAATAGATGGTGGGACAATCACTCACTATAATCCCAGCT
The DNA here is from genome assembly GCA_963920655.1 of Geranium rotundifolium. Lineage (NCBI taxonomy): Eukaryota > Viridiplantae > Streptophyta > Magnoliopsida > Geraniales > Geraniaceae > Geranium > Geranium rotundifolium. The sequence continues at coordinate 2,590,212 of OY987313.1, forward strand.
ACGGTTAATTGAAACAAACTTCACCAATTCGTGAGTCATTTGATACCGAGCAGAAGAAAGACGAACACAAACACCCTTCGTTAATGATTCCACCAAAGTTGTTCAGCTCTACCCGTCTAACATTATGTAGAGTCACAACCTACATCTCATACGAATGGAGAAATCTCGTGATCTCGCTGCAGAATGTTTTAATCAGACATACATGATAACCCCGGAGATCAATCGACTAGAACCAGTTAGCATCAAACACAGTCACGACCTCCACCTCATACGGATGGAAAAACTCTGTGATATTGCTGCAAATCGTTTTAAACCAGCTTCCTCGATCAACCATGCAATTAATATGAGAATCGCGAATTTTTAAAAATTCGAATCATCTCAGCTCATTGGGTTTACCTGTGTCAAACCATCGACACCATAGACCCCAGTTTCATCACAATACTGATGTCAATGGAAACCCAGGTGACGTATTGAAGCCTAAAGAAGCCAAGACCCCTAATTCGATATGCTTGCACTAATCTGCCCACCAACGCTAGAGAACTCATGTTCCCTCTCAGGTACCGATCTACCAACCAACTAAAACTGGACCTACCTCCGACAAGCTCCGTCCCAATTTATCCGTCCCGATCACCCCATTCCTACACCCGAATGTTCGCCGAAACTTCTCTTGAGTTGGTTCGAATATTTTTTTTATCGTTGGGTTATTAAGTTGCAGCTTGTGATGTTCGGTAGAATAAGAGAAAACCCGACAAACTCTAATATTAAAAAAAAAAAAAACTAGTCTCATTATTTTTGGAAAATTTTATATATTTTGCAACAACAAAAAAAATTCCCATGCACATTTTATAAATATTGAATAAATCCCAAATATTTTTATTAATTTTCCCTAAAAATAAAATTATACAAAATCAATCAATCAATCAGGTGCCGGTCTCAATTGGCTACTTTTCTGTACCGTCGTCAATTTCTATGGGCGTTTGACTGGGGACCGGTTTTACCGGTTACCTAATTCTCTCCTTTTCAAGCCGCACTTGCTTAACTGTTAATCTCTTGCTTTCGCTTGTGTTCTTCAAATATTATTAGAAAGTTACCGAAAATATTGGTAGCTTTTATTTTCCACTTGTAAAATTTCTCGAAGTTCCTTTTTTCTTTGTCTTCGTTCTTTTTTAAAAAACATAATATTATAAATCTACCTTTTAACATAACTGGGTTCAAAACCAATGAACCAACCATGTTATAAATAAATAAATAAATAAACAAGCAATCTTATTGACTGTGACTTTGGTTACAATCCATATACACTTTTTTCCCAGTCTTAGACACACACACATAGCTACAAATGAAGAAACAAAACAAAACATTAACATTTGATTCACATTTTTCGCGCAGCTAATACAATTTAAAGCAACAGCGAAAATGTGTTCACAATCAGCACCAAAAAAGCGGCCATGAAGAAGAAGTAAACTGGTGATTCGTGTAAACTTTACCTTAAAACTTCCGAAAGCTTTCACCTTAAAACTTCCGAAAACAAACTATTACCTTAAAACTTCCGAGGAATGTTGTCGACTGAAAATATGCCACAACTTGGTTTAACTCGGCGGAACAGTAGAGATCTCCAGCCGCCCCGTCCATTCCTCGCCGGGCTTCAGTGTGATCGGCTTCTCGATCGCTGCCGCATTGACGCAGAGCATCTGCCTGTACTCCTCGTCTCCGAAATCAGCAATGGACTTGGATCCCTTCTCCCATGGGTTCCAAACAACTGCAGAGTTTAGCAGTCTAAGGTATTAAATTTTCAACTTTGAAAGTCGTTGTGTCACTGGTAGTGAAGTTCCATTTTGTGATGATGTTGGTTAATGTTAGGGTACCACATCTGAAAGCAGCTTAAATAACAGTCTGGACCTCCACCTATGAACTTTCAGCTTTTAGGTGGGTTGAGCTTATGACAGTTAAAATGGATGAACGAATTGACGGAAAGGAGAAATTACACGACATTTCCCTCAACTATGCACAAAAGTCTTCATGTCATCACGGCCAACTTTCGTTTTGTGACACCATATGTTGAAAGCTATTATTCACATTTTATTGCATTTGTAGTGGTATTGTTTGTGTGTGCAAAATTGAGGGCAGTGACGCGTAATTTTCCCCTTTCTGTTAATTTTTCTGCCCATTTTAACAGACGTGTCACAAAACAGAAGTTCGGATGACTTTCAGAGTCGAGGGCGGTGACATGATTTCCGTGCATAATTGAGACCAGTGACATGTAATTTCCACTTTTCCTTTGTTTTCTATCTATTTTAGCGGACGGTGTCATAAAATGAAGGCTTCCGAAGTTGAGGCCAGCGACATGATTTTCATGCGTAATCTAGGGCAATGACATGTAATTTCACTACAACTATCAATAAGTAACTCCTTCAGTCGAGAACCATTTTTTTGTTGTTGCAGATTTAGCTTCCCAAATACGAGTTGAAGGTAAAGAAGCTTACCAACGTCGGGAAGTCCTTCCTTCTGAATAAAAAATGTGCGCTTCTGTTCATGGTCAAAAACCGCTACCACGCCCGAAGAGCCAACATAAACTCGATCAACCTGCATATCGGATCAAGATCATAAGCCTACCGACTCTGAAATTGAAATTACCAGTGTTCCATAACTCAGACATTTTTGACGTAAAGAGATGTAAGTCTCACCTCGGATTCAAATGTCAAGGCATCGCCTTGTTCCGTGAATCGTTCTTTCTGGTGCATGTTATCAAGGTAGTCGAGAGTCTCCAACCCCTCCACCCTCACTTCACTGTCAAAGGGTTACAATTTATTTCCATATCAATTGTCCAACAAACACTCAAATCAAACACGGTCATATCTGAAATTAAATAAGTGCATGCTTCGTAGATCACACATATATAAGAACCAGACTAAATTTATTCCTAACAAAAAAAGCATCTATTTAGTGATAAATCGGTAAGAAGAAACCATACAACCGTGACAGTAAAATGGTCCGTTACAACTTATTGCAAAAAAAAAATCAATTGTTGCAGTTCAACAAATTATTCCACCAACAAATGGTTACTGTGCGATCTGCTCTAAAATCGGGAAGAATATAGTGTTTATATTTTCTTCATGGGGTGCTCATAAAACAAAGTATTATCGAATAATTTTGAAATTTTCGTACCTGATATCTGAAATGGAGAGGTATGTATGATATGCAAATGAGAAACTAAATGGCTTGCAGTTGATATTTCTGATCCGTGATATCATGGTCAGATGCCCTTCCGCTGCCAGAGTCACCCTAAGACGGAACTCAAAACTGCATGGAAATTACGAAGCCTTAGGTTTCAATAGTATAGGAATTCAATAAACGATTATTCAGAATTAATATTCAAATATAATAAAAGAAAAATAATATATAATAACAATGATAAAATTTTCGAATAAATATTTCATATAATATAATACAGCATACCAATTCATATAACGAATAACTGAATACAACAAGTCAATATAGTATAAAATATTGGACGGACATAAAACAAAACATACCAATTCATATAGCAATTGATATTTATTTCTCAATTATACCGCAATCTATATCTTCATTTTAATTAGAAAGAGGTAAGTTTTGTTTTCATTTTTTATTTAATTGAATTCAAACGGATATTTGCAATTTTTTAATTAATTTTATTAATTTTATTTTATTTTTACATTCAATTCTATTTCATTACATAATGAATTCTAATTTGCAGATCAATGGCTAATTAAAATTGAGCTGCCTTGTCAAGGTTCACCAAACGTTTTGCAAATTTGCAGATAGTGCTGAATATGTTATTCCCGTGCAAATGTTTTTGGTGTTTAATTTTCTACAAGTAACTTAAGTTTCGAACTTGATGCTACTAATGGAAACATGTAATAAATAACCATAATCAAGACCATACCTGTGTGGCCAGATCTTCAAGTCTTCTTCAGATGGTTTGAGTAGCAAATCAACAAAGGCTTTGCCGTTGGAATCATTTAGATGCAGCGGCGGAGGATTATCATCAATAACCCAAATCTTGTTCCTGGCAAACCCGTGTAGCTCCAGCGATCCACGGTTCCCAAACTAACACATAGAAGCAAACCCGTCTGTCAGATTTGGACTCAAACAAGAGTGGTGTTAGAACTAATTACGGATCCGTGTGCATCAACGTCATACCTGTGGAAAACATATCGGAATCCCTCCTCTCACTGCATTTGGTGGCTTGAAAATTGCCTACAGCAAAAAAAAACCGAGAAAATTGAAAAATCAAGCATTTTGGACGTATTATCTTACACCTAAAAAGGGGGAAAGACGAAGTTCTTTGAGAATTATCAATAAGGGGTTTTCACCTTATTACTTGTAAACAGCAATTCTTCTCCCCATTCAGTCCTCCATGAAAGAACTTGGCCTCCATATAAGCTAACCTTCATAGACCACAAAAAACACTAAATGACGTTAGAAATGGATATCGCGAGATTGTTGACTTCATCCCCAAAATTCTCCTAAGCACAATATCGAAGAACCTCAGACAACCCAAATCATAAGTCAGTTCTATGGTTGTAATTAGCAACAACTAATGAACACATCAGCAATGAATATCATAGGATTGCGATTTTCACACAAAACTATCATATGCACGATATTGAAGAATCTCAGACAATTCAGATCACGTGCAGTACCAAGTTCGTTCTATGGTTGTGATTAGCAAAAATCCAAGGACATATAGTGATGAATATCACAAGATTGCAACTTTCACCCAAAAAAACTATCCTAGACACAATTTTGAAGAACCTCGGACAACCCAAATCACGTTCTATGATTATGATCGGCAAAAAACTATCGAGACATAAAAAATGGAAATAACAAGATTGCGACTTCAACCCAAGATTATCCTCGGTACAGTATTGAAGAACATCAACAACTCGAATCGTGTGCGACAAATTAGCTCTATGATTGAGATTATCCAAAATTCATGGCATTATAGATGTTCTTTATTTACATCAAATTCTGCACAGAATTGAAAATACTATACAATCTAATTACCCGAGCTGAAGCTCCTCTATTACTCCAAAGCACAACTTGATCGATTCCATTACCGTCCTTGATTACTTCAGCTGATGCTCTCTGATCACTGACTTCCCCGGAATTATTCATTTCAAAACCAAAACTATCACTATAAGTATACACACAAATAACACACACAAGATTTGAAATGAAACAGGACTTTCTCCAAACACTAACAAAACCTTAAGAGCAGATTTAAAAAAAACAAGGAGCTCAAAAGTTATAGAAGAAGCAGTTGAGAATCTGAAACCCTTCTCTCTGCAACTTTCTTGTGACAATTGCTAATCACAAGTGAAAAGAAACCAAAAACCCAACCACCAATTTAACCACTTTGTGGTTGCTTCACCTCAAAAACTGCCCAAAATTCAAATCCCAGAAACCCTAAATCACACATAAACTCAAAAAGGGGCAAAATTAGGGAAAAGCCTGAAATTGCTCCAAACCCACCAACAAAAATCAAAATCAGCTTCCACACAAGCAAAATCAGGAAAAACCCAAATCAGATATTGACCCTTTGAGCCCCAATTTGGAACCCACTACAAGATTATATAATAGATCCGTAAGTGGGAGGAGAAAAAATCCAAACCCAGCAACATGAACCAGACCAGGCCACAGTTGGGGAAGGTCAAGATTGAAGAAAGCAACACGCTTTTGTAGAAAAATCTGGTGGTCAGATACTGAAAACGAAGACTTGAAGAAACGTGAAGATACAGAAAAATAAATTATTGTCACTTTATGGGAAAAATTAACTAAAAAATTGAGACAATGAGGTGCGAGCTCGAGATCTCTTGCGTGGAGCTATGGTGGCAAGAGATATAATCAACCTCAGCATCCGATGTAGACGCCACCAATACCTGAATTAACGAACCATTCTAAATTTTCTCGAGAAAATTCAAAGTTTTTGTCCCGGAAAAAAAGAAAAGAGCATGCTTTTATCAGCTTTTAGTCAACAATTCCCGCAATTGTCAAAAAAATATATCAAATAATTTTAAAATGAATAAATATTAGGTAAGTTAAATAATATAATTTGTTAATAAAAAGAACAAATACTATTGCACATAAATTGCCCTGTCTATTTAAGCAATTATAAAGCCACCTTATCCACAAAGCTTGTATTTTATGGAATGGTGTATAATCCAAAAAAATGTATCATTATAAACTCATTAAGAAAATAAATAATCACATAGTTGATCCTTCAATTAATTTCAACATAAATATTCATTGAAAATTAAATAAGTAATAAATAATTTATTCAATAATATATGAGTCACGTGAGATTGACTCGGTTTGATTCGGCTCGTCTAATTCTATTACAAACTAAAATTTTAAATATATATTAATATAAATACATGATTAACTAAATATTAAACGAGTCGGCTCGCGAGTCTATTGAAGCTTGAAAGGTTTGGCTTGAGCTCAAGCTCGATTATAACGATCTCATGTCGAATATTTAATGAGTCAAGTTCAAGCAGCTCGTTAAAAACTCGATTCATTTACAACCCTAATCACGACTAGAAACAGACTCATGACTCATAAACACAAATTAATTAATTTTTAAAGTTCGATCAATCTCTCTCCTAGAAAGGCATACAAGTTAAATAAACACAAATAATAATATAGACGTGTCTCACTCACAAATAAATATTATAGCAGCCTTAACTTTTTAGGGAAAACACATGAATATTATTAAGCAACTAACTCGGCATAATGTTGAACAGTCGAAATAACAGATGGTGGAACAGACCCCGCACCGTGATCCCATATACGGTTAGTTAAAGTGTATCTGATTAATCAATGAGTCACATAATTACTAGAGGGACGAGTAAAATAAATAAAAACATATATCTCAGAAGTAGACAGTATGCAACAATAATCACCAATGATACCTTCAAAAATGTTCGGTTCGACATGTTTAATCGTAATTTGATACATTACCAGTATTTTAAATCATTTATTAATTCTAAGTGCCGACATATTTCATGAGTGAACAAATTAATTGATTGCATCGTAGTTTAGGTAAGAGATTAATTTATTTTGGAAGTTTATGGGTGGAATAAATGACCAATCCCTCAATAAAAATACAAAGAATCAGTTATTTAATTAAATTAAAATGATTATTTAATCCACGGCTGTGTAGGGCCGTGGAGTATCAGGCACTCCAAATAAGCAATGAAGTTGGGCCCTCCACAAAAGAGACCAAAATGGACTTGTCAAATCCTTTAATATATTTTCCTCGTTGCGGTCTAGTGCTTGCCATTTTCTTCCATTTTGGCCTCTCATAGTGCATCTTCATATCATTGCCTTTTAGAAATGGCAACAAAAAAAACTCGGATCCGATGAAGATATCTCGGTAAACAAAAGATATTAAATCGTCTCAAACCCATTTCGTCCCTGTTTTCAAAAACTAAAAAAAGTTTAAATTCAATTGAAATTCGGTATGTTCGATCTGACAGAAAAAGAAATGAACATTGTGTACACCGAGATTAGGGATGGCAACGGGCTGGGTTTGGGTCGGATTCGGCCCAACCCGTACCAGACCCGCTCACTTCCAACGGACTCCCGACCCGCAAGAGAACCCGGCCAATTTGAGCAGGTGCCCGACCCGTAAAAAAATCAGTCAGGTACGGATTTTCTCCTAAACCCGAAACTCGACCCGAATATTCAAATATGAAATTAATTAAAAATCTTTCTTTACAATACAAGGAAAAATTTATAATATAAATAGATGTTATATTATATTATTTTTGGTTTTTTTGCGTGATTAGATAATTAGAATTTAGGTTTTAAAGTTTTTTTTGTTAAAAATGATAGATAATATAAACCATATTATATAATATCACCATATAAATTATTATTTTTTAAAATTCGAACGGGTGCGGGTCGAAACTGGATTAGGTATACGTCAACTCGCACCTGCTCAAAAACCCGAACCCGCAAAAAATCAGGTTTCACCCATTTTAATCGGGGCGAGTTGATCGGGTACCCGTCGAGTTCGGATTTCTTTTCCATCCCTAACCGAGGTGATAAAAAAACATTGTATCCACCCATCAAGGACACTACCATTTTTGGTTGCTTTCTAGGAAATTTCCCAGAAGGCTTGGAGGTGGGCCTGGTTTTTTGTCTTCTTGTGCCATTAAGCCTTTGAGGACCAGCCCATCACTTTCTATGATTTTGTAATGTCAGGCCCATGGGCCTTGAGGGGGACTAGGGTGGAGTGGAGTGTGGCAGATTTGGCCTCGCCTCGGAGAGGTGGGATGCATCGACCCTTCTCTGGTGGAAGCCCTCGCCGCCCGACGCGCGTTGAATTGTGTCGGAGAAAGTGACTGGACGACCGTGCAGGTGGAGTGTGATTTATGAGAGTGACCAATGATGTTCGGTTGCTTAAAGTTAAGAGGTTCTATTTTTGTATGAATGTAGGCGCATTTTATCGGGACTTTTTAATGTATCGCTGATTTTGGTTAAGCGTCATGCTAACGGCACAACTCGTTGTTTAATTAGAGATGCGCTTAACGGGGAAATTTGGACTCTGGGCGAGGTATCATTCCACTTGATTTTGATTTGATTTTTTCTTTGTATCGATAAAAAAATCACCTCTTATTCCAACAAGAATAATAAAATATAATTTATATCAAATATGTATTCAAAATGCATTTGGAGATATATGGAGATAGAAACATTGCATATAAGTTGATATGTGAAGAAACTCAATCTAAACCCACTTCAAGAGGTGGGTATGGTCCCGAAATCGAACTAAATTCTTCGATTCTCCAATTATTAGAACCACACGCAAAACTGTTGTTCGAGAAAATAGTTTGATTTTGACCGTAATTTTTTAGCTCAATCCTCAATTTTACATGTTTGGTTTTTGATTTTTAATTTATACTCAATTTATAGGATGAATCAAAACCTTATTTATTTGATGAATTTTAAATATGCAATTATAAAATAATTTAATTAACCAAAATTGAATGACTAAAGTTTGTAAATACAATAATATGTTTTCGGCCTTCATTGTTCAATCCACGTACTTCATTCTCAACTTAAACCCACTTGATTTTTATCGGCTAACCGACAATTATGAGTTTTGAGAACCAAACAACTAAATTGAAATTAAAATTTTTTTCTAGTTCATAACAAAACCAAAACCGAACAATTATTCATATTTTCCGGGTTTTCGGCTCCGTGACCAAAATGCCCTCCTAATCCATCGGCCGTTGCAAATAAAGAAGGGTACGGCTGTAGTTTTGTGAAAATGAAAGGCGATGTTCGTAATTTGATGTATACGAGAAACAAAATGACAATTAAAAATAATAAAATAAAATAAAATAACGAGGAAAAGAACAAGAGGGTCGCGGTGGCAAATGATGGACACTGGTTTTTGGAGGTATATAAATGAAAGCTGCTGCGCTATCAAGCCACCCCCGATTCCGAGTCTCGCTCGCTCGCTGCTGCTGATAGATTTCTGTTTGGTTCCCGAGAAAATTCGCAAATCCGAGATCCGCGAAAATGAACGACGCCGATGTCTCCAAGCAGATTGAGCAGATGGTGAGATTCATCCGCCAGGAAGCGGAGGAGAAGGCCAACGAGATCTCCGTCTCCGCCGAAGAAGTTAGTTCGCATAATTCCTCTAGATTCAGATTATTCGTGTTTTGATTTTCAATTTCAGTTTGTGTTAGAAAATTTCTGGATCGATTCCGTGTTAGTGCGATCGGACTCTCGAGTTACGCGATTACTGTGATCTGTGAATTGTGAGATTGATGGTGGCGTTTTTTGTTTCTTGCAGGAGTTCAACATCGAGAAGTTGCAGCTGGTTGAAGCGGAGAAGAAGAAGATCAGGCAGGAGTATGAGCGGAAACAGAAGCAGGTCGAGGTTCGGAAGAAGATGTATGATCCTTATGCTCTGTTCTCGATTTTTTGTTATTTTGGATGGATTGAATTGGATTTTAACTTGAATTATGATAGTTTAGTGTCATATCAGCGATTTCACATCTGTAGCACATTGCTAGGGTTGTTGATTTATCGTTCAATGTAGTGGAAACTGGAAATCAGATTAGAAAACAACCCCAATTTGAATGGGGATAATGTTGATGATTGATTGGTTTATTCAAATAACTGGTTCTTCAGTTATGGAACATGAAATTGGTTGTACTTAAATTGGTTTTACGGACTCTCCAAAACATGATGTTGTGTATATCTTAGTATTAGATCTGAAGTTGGCTTGTTAAAGTGGAGTGAGCTCTCAAATTATCAATTATCCGAGCTATTTTAAAGAGAATTATTCCAGGATATGTGTAATGTTGATATTGTTGTATTTGCTATTTTCAGTGAATATTCAATGCAGCTTAATGCTTCTCGAATTAAAGTTCTTCAAGCTCAAGATGATGTGGTTAATTCCATGAAAGAGTCCGCTGCAAAGGAACTTCTGCGTGTGAGCGATGATCAGGATGTGTATGAAAGCCTCCTGAAAGATCTGATTGTTCAGGTATGAGTTTTTTTTATTTGCTCCAGATTTAAGATTGTAATGGAATGCCATTTCTATGCTGTAGAAGTCAAGTAATTGTGGATTATGGTTTAAGTAGTTCATAGACACAGTTTCAAGGATACGTTGTTAAAGGGTCTGCTATATTTTTAAGGAATTGGTGCATCAAAATAATGATAATAAAATGAGAAAAGTTTGTATGATAAATATTACTTGCACGTTGTTGAACAACATAGGTACACAACAATGTCAGTGCCAGTAGTTCCGTCATTCATGATTTGTGATGCTGATATGATCTCTTACACTGGTTCATCGAGTGTAGTTTCTTTGTGTTTTAACTACTGAATTAAAACGTGGAGCGACGTGTTTAGCATAAAATGGTCAAGCACAACATTCTAATGATTTTTGCTGCATGTATTGTCTCACTTCATGGATCATATATAATGTTTATTCGTCGTGGTCGGGATTTTTGCCATGCAGGGTCTGCTCAGGCTGAAGGAACCCGCTGTTCTGTTGCGGTGTCGGGAGGACGACCTGGAGTTGGTGGAAGCTGTCCTGGATTCAGCAAAGGATGAATATGTAGAAAAGGCAAATGTTAATCCCCCAGAGATATATGTTGACAACGAGATCTATCTCCCCCCTGCGCCCACCCATCATAATGCCCATGGTCTTTTCTGGTATAATTTCCTTCTTTATGTTGATTGAATATTGTAATCTCAGAAAATGATCTTGCTAATTTACTTATTTAGTATTGACTGCTATTTTGTTCGACTGTTCAAGACATCTATAAAGAAGATTCTGATGATATATTAACACTGCCATGATCTTATTTTTTGTTTATAAATTCTGGCATTTGAATCTAGTTTCTTTTTTATGTTAATGGGAAAATCTACACTTTAATTAGAACAGTGTTTGGTAATATCTTAAGATAACAACCAACCTATTCGTCATTCAAAGAATGGTTTTATAAAGTTCACTGACCAAACGTTTTGGCTGTTCAGTTCTGGAGGTGTAGTTATGGCTTCTAAAGATGGGAAAATTGTGTTAGAGAACACCCTTGATGCTCGGTTGGATGTTGTGTTCCGCCAGAAACTCCCAGAGGTATTATTCATTTTCGATAAATATTTTGTTTACTTCAATTTTTATTTTGTTCACTCATCAGTGCTCATTCCAATTCTGTCCTCTATTATGACATAAACTAAAAAAATGATAAAGAGACTGTTTTAGTGCCTTATGTGTAGAAATAAAAAGTCTTGGTTTTTCAACATTATTAAATCCTAACTTATCACCGTCAAATATTTTATATTTTTCTACACACATCTGAAGTGTGCAACTGATTCTAAAGCTTTAAATCAAATTGATTGGGGACTTGCATTATTCTAAAACTCCCAATTTCTACCCGAGAACTTGAAAAAATCGAGTTGACCGAGGGTCAACTCGGTCAAACCTGGTCAGGGTTGGTCTCATTTTTTTCTAATTCTGAAACTGTTTATAGCTTGTGCTTTTGTTTTAACTTGTTAAGTTCTTCGAAAGTATATTATTTTACTAAAATGTTATTATTTTTTTCTTTCATTTGAATTATTTATGAATATATGTTTTATATTTATTTAATAAAAAATGAGTTCGGCTGATTCCTTCCCGAATTCTCAGAACTCCTTATTATTCACTATGTTGAATTCTCCCCAGTCCGGAGTTTTAGAGCTGATAACATTCTAAAGCATTTGAGAAATGGCATTGTTGATGGTTATTTAGCATTTGTAATGGATGATGCATTAAATATCCTTGTTAAGAAATCCTATCCATTTGCTTGATCTTGGTGAATTCAAATAATTTAAATTTCTCCGATCGATTATGTACTTACGTCAGAAAAAATAAGAAGACAAGCAAACATGTCATCGTGTAATAAATAACAATAACAATTCCCGTGTCAAAACTGTAGCCCTTCTTTGGTTTATAGAATCTAACCGCGTTAATGAAGCTGTGACCGTATTGAACAAAGTTTATTTGTCGTTGCATTGCAGATTCGCCGGGAACTCTTCAATCAGGTTATTGCGTGATGAGCTGCAATGTGTTACTGTTCATCTTCAGATTACTTGAGTCGCAGTTTCAAAACTTCATGGTGATTTCAGGATTTCCAGATTTAATAGTTTCTGTCTGTTAAATTAATATGAACTGTTCTTTGCTTTGGAACTACAGATTTGTGGGGATAGGCAAAGTACTCATTTTGAATAAAATAGATAAACAATGAAGATTAAGTGGATATTTATTTTGCCATATGCTTATGGTTAAATTAGTCATGTTTCTGCTGAAATTGATTCGTTTATAAGCAGTTATGTTGCATTAATTAAAAGATATAAGTTCTGTGCATTGTAGCACAATCAGAAATTGGTAGGTCCGTTAAGAGGAATTAAAAGTAGGTTATTATTTTCCATCTCGATCGGATATGAAAATTCAATGTTCTTTCCAAATTTGCCTATTCAAAAACATATTTTAATCAAATATGAATTAAAATCTAGTTAGTGCTATTTATAGAGATGCATTCCTCTACGGATCATGGTCTAAATACAAAATAAACTGTTGATTAAACCCCTATTATGTTATACAAACAATTCAATTAAACATAAAACATATAAGTTTTAAAACATATAAATTAAACAATTCAATTAAATATAAAAAAGAGTAAATTAGTTAATAGATTGGATGATTTCAACTGACAGTTAATTTAACGATGCTGATTTTAATTTATTTTTGAGACGTGTTATTATTATTTTTCAGCGTCATCATGATCTCACGATTTTTAAGTTTTCTAGACATGTTTCATTTTTTCGCATAGTAACGAGATGTTAAACCAGTTGTAATGAAAGGGCTCGAGTGTTACACGTTCCTACTTGCAACGAGGGTCTCGAGTTTCAAATATAGCTTATTGGTGAACCATGTTGAGGAAAACTTGTAACAAGAGTTGTTTGTTTTATACTATATAGCCTATAAGTGAACCCTATCGAAAGAGATGTGTAACGAGACTCCCCGAGTTCTATATTATAACCTATATGTGAACCCTGTTAGATGAGAGGTGTAACGAGCGTTCCTAATCAAAATTTTATAAGTTTGTATTTTAAGCATGAGTTTGTTGTCGACCCCTACTTGACAATTTCTTGAGACAATGCCCAATTCTCGGAACAAGAGTCACTTATTTCATACTATAGTTTATAGGCAAATTGACTTTTTGGGGGAGAAATTTAGTGAGAGTCTCGAGTTTCATATTATAACCTATGAACGAACCTATGAACGAACCCTGTTGAAAAAGAAGTTAACGAAAGTTCCGTCCAAAAAGACCCAAAAAAAATCTCTACCTTTGTGCCCTGCCGTGCGGTTCAAAAATGATTCATACATTTTTATCTGAAGCATGAGCTTCTAGTTGAACAGAGCCCATCACTACAGGCCCAATTCTCTCTTTCCAGAGAAAAATCTGAATTCCAAGCTCAAACAACTTCATGCCTGACTGGGCCGGGCCTCGAATTTTACCTCCGGGAAGGGGAACCACAAATACGACACCGTTTCCCTCTCAGATCTCACAGCCAGTGGTGGGAAACTGAAACTGAAAAGGGCAAAGGAGCGAGAGAGAGAGAGAGAGAGAGCTATGGCGGCGAGCTTCAGGTGGATTCTGCAACTTCACAAGGACGTGCCTCGAGCTGCGAGGTTCTACTCCGAAGGTCTCGACCTCACCGTCAATGTCTGCACTCAGCGCTGGGCCGAGCTCCACTCCGGCCCGCTCAAGCTCGCCCTCATGCAAGCCTCCGAGTACGTCTCTCTCCTCAACCTAGCTGAACCTTCACATTTCAGGTCTTCGCTTGCTCGATTATGCGTAAAGGAACTGATCGTAATGTGTTTTTTGTCGAGAAAAAAGTTAGGTTATGATCGAGTTTTGTATCGCCCCTCGTCGTTGCGTTAATCTTGATCTGAAGTTTTCATCATATTCTTCATGTTGATGTCAAATCGTCACTGAAATTGTTTGTGGTTTTTGTTTAGATGTCATGATTTGTTGGTCCTTAAGGTGGAGGTTAGGAACCGTTTTGTTTTAGATTGGATTGGGGAAGTAACTAAGTTTATCCATTTTTCGTAATGGTTGTCGACTAGTAACTAAGATTTGATAGATAGTTTATAGTGGCTAAGACGATAGTAATCAGGGTCTAATTTGCATTTGGATTTCACGGGGAAGGCCGTGGCTCCCCAAATTGGCGGAAATTGTGCCATATTTGAAGCGCACGGTTGGTTTGTTTTTCCGTGAGGATTTTCTATGAGAAAGGCGGTTAGATTGTACCGAAGAATACCATGTAGGTTTAGGGGCTATTGGAGTCCACTAGATGGGTGTATATGTGAATAGGAGAAGCTTGTGAATCTGAAGATAGGTAAGATTGATTAAGTGGCGTGTTTCAGCCTCGGGTTTTGATATTACAAGGTGGACTATGACGGACTTAAAATGGAACTAAATTGCTAGATTTTGTAACTTTTTCGTAGTTCTTAGAGGAGGGTCATTGCAATTGTCGTATGCAAGTCTTAAGCAATGTATGGATGAAATATTAGTTGTTTCATGTATGTCAATTCTTGATTGTAGAGATAATAGAAACATTTCCCTTTTATTAAGGTTGCATATTATTATTGAATTACAATAAATTACAAAAAAAAAAACATACACTGACCC
Organism: Geranium rotundifolium; assembly: GCA_963920655.1. Lineage (NCBI taxonomy): Eukaryota > Viridiplantae > Streptophyta > Magnoliopsida > Geraniales > Geraniaceae > Geranium > Geranium rotundifolium. Next base: position 2,605,460 of record OY987313.1, read on the forward strand.
TTACCCCACACCTGCCCCCAGACAGATGACGCAGTAGGATTCGAACCCAGGATCTCAAATGAGTTTAAACGTAGGATTCGAACAATGAGCTAGGGCTAGCCACAGTGGGGGAGATGCATCTCCCTTTTAACATGATCTGTCTATAGAGCAGTAAAGGATGCATCTTCAAATATTTTGACCCGTCAGGCACCAAAACCAACTGGGTTAATTTAATTACCGGCCTTGGGGAGTTTGATGCTTCTGTCAAATTAATTCACTTTTTATATTTATCACTTTAACAATCAAAACTATAGTTGCTTCAACTGCATTATCTGATTTCTTTATTTACATATTGCTGAGTAGATTTCTCCATGTACTTGCATACGGCTGATTAGATATCAAACAACAGTTTTCCCATTTTTTAATGTAAGTAGAAAAATCTCTGATTCTAGAAACCCACTGGACACAACCGCTCATAACTTAGGTTTCACAGGGACCACATTGTGCAGAGCAAGTATTCTTCTCTTCTATCATTCACAGTGACAGATCTTAATAGCACAGTGACAAAGTTGATGCAATTAGGTGCTGAACTAGACGGTCCCATTAAGTACGAGGTCCATGGAAAGGTAAAGAGCTCAAATCATGTAGAAAATTATATTTCTTTCTTTCTTAACCTTAATACATATGATCTAAAACTGGTTATAAATTTTCTTTTTCTCAGGTTGCAGCCATGAGATGTATAGATGGTCACATGTTAGGCCTCTATGAACGTGCATAAGCAAGCTTTTATTCTACATCGTCGTGAACTGTTCTAAAGACATGGAGAAGATATGAGAAACTTCTTGGCTCTTTGTATTAGTATTTCCTTTAATAAGTGATAGCATTTGTTCCTCCAGGTCTATTACAGCTGTACATTGTGTAGAGTGTTGGACTAGAAAAAAAGCCCACCTAGATATTAATCAGGAAGTTACTGGATTGGTTAGAATCATTCGGGTAGGTTTTGCATCTTCCATGTCTCCAATCAACTAGAGGAAATCATTCTTTGACCTGTTCAGTAGCATTACTGCTCTTTTTGTCTGTTTTTTTGAGGTTTCATCTTGTACCTTGATACAAAAACATAAATTTGAAATTAAGCTATTTGATCAAATGTAGAATTCCATATATGATAATCAATTCATTTATTGTGATACGTTTTTAATTAGCCTATACAGTTGTATAGAGAGCTTTGCGGTTCTTGCCTTGACATATGTATTTTTTGGGGGGACATTGCTCGTGGAATACTCATGCATGTTTTATCTCAAGATGGAGATACATATTTGCATGAAGAAATGGGGTTGTTCCAATCTCTCAAAATGAAGCCCAGCTTTTCAATCCCGTCTCAACATTTTTTGTCGTATTTTTTTCTAATGTCAGCTACATTGCAACTGTGCCCTACAAATACTTTCGATGAATGGATTCTCCACGGACAAAGAAAAGCCATCCTGAATTTACACAAGGTAAATTTCTAATCTGATCTTTTCATCCATAGTAAATATTGTTACAAACTCTGCGTGCAATTTCTCAGAGAGAACAAATGCGAGGTATTTTCATTTTCATCATCATGCAGTCACATTCAATATATGTAGTCATTGACCGGCATCCCAACTCCGGGGAGCCCTTGCTTGGAACTAGGAGACGAAGTAAACTACTGTACTACACACTTCATTCAGTTGAACCTTCAACTGTTTGCTTGTTCTTTGAATTCATTGAATCCGTTAACATTCTGAAATGACACCACTTTGTCTTTACACCTCAAACTCCTCGTGGCCCATTATGTTTATATTTGCATAACAGAACAGACTGGTATGTGAGGTATGTAGGTCAACCCTATACACACAACATGTTAGCTAATCTGGATTCGAGACAGTCTATTTAGTAGTAGATTACAAAAGCACGTCATATGTATACGCTTTGAGATGTACATCCTTTGATAATGCCATGCACTATCTATCTATCACTATCAGCACAACATATTGTAAAATCACGCTCTAAATTCTGGCAGACACTGATGTTACTTATCACTGCAGCAATAATGTGCAGTCAAATAAGCATGCCTAAGGATAAGGCAAGGTGGGTTCGTGTGGGCAAGAGGACCAACACTGGCATGGAGTCATTGTGAGCTGCAAGAATGCTCGGGCATTCTACAGTCTACACTCAATGCAATAACCTCTGTTTTGGTACAAAATGGGTAGTATACTATACCTCTTTCCTGAAATCGATCAGTATGATCTTCACATATTTGATCGTCAATGAGTAGAAAACCAAACAGAAGTTACAAAACAGGCACTTCACAGTCTGTGGTTGGCAAATAACTAAAGTAACAACCTCGATAGCATCCACAGCCACTTCACTCCCATGAGCAGTCTCCAAGACCTCGATCCTATATCCTGGAAACTCGATCCAATCCAGGTATCCTCAGACTGTCCGAACAAGGAGCCGCCCTCTCCAGCTATGGCCTACGAGCAAAAGGAAGGAGCTGGTTGGGTTCTGCAGAACGAGGTCCGTGGACAGCACTGCAAGCACTTATCTGACTGTTTTGTTTTTGTTAATTATCCATTACTGCAAAATGGTTGTTGTGAAATTGTGTATTATATTAACAGGTCTGTTTCTGGGTTTCTCCACCATGATGAGATTGTGATTCAACAGCGACACATTCAATGCGACGCTGCGTTGTATATATGTTGCCTGGACGATGCGTGGCTGGTACGTGATGGCAACACCTTCAAAAGTGACGTGACGTGACGTGGCCTTTTGTTTTCTCAGGGAAGGTTTGTGGTTGTCTCTACTTGTTTTTTCTAATAACTTTGATACATGTTTGTTGATTGATTGATGGCCAACTGATATATTTGTGGTCACAATCCAATTGCACTTCTCGTCCCCATATCCATTTCATATATGTGCCTCATCGACCCGGCAACGACTCTTCCTCTTACCTGTTCTTGTTAAATTTGAAACAACAACCAATCCAATCTTTAAGGTTGGACACTTTAAACCCAGAATCGGTTCTGAATAGAAAAATTGAAAACGTGATTAAATGATTTGGTTTCGGTTTTTAACGTGAGAGAATTATTCAATTTCGGTTTGGTTTTTATTTTAAAAACTTAGACTAGCCAGTTAACTGATAAAAACTAGATCGGTTAACACAACCAGATATCTGTTTCTCGTCCACCACGTATATTATTTGAGTTATTGCAATTAAATCATAACAATCGGTTTTCGTTAGTATTTTTAATAATTTTAAATTTTATATTCGTGGCTATAGATCATGTATAAATTCATGATTTGGATCGGTACTGCACCCATGAGGGCCAAAGACATTTTGTTTTTAAGCGATTCGAAATTGAAACTTTGTCGATATATTTTCACTTTTTAAATCTATAAGTATAATAAATATTATATACTTCAATAATTTAACTCTCTATTTTCAATAAAGTTTGAATTTACAATGTCTCAACAATAAGTGTGAATCTCAAATAGCTTAGTGTGAGTCTCAAATACTTAAGTGTTTTTGAAAATATTTATTCATATTCTGACATTTTTGTATTAATATATTTAAGAGAAAAATAAAAATCACGAAAACAACTTTAAGGTAGATAAGTTACAACGATAGTCATGCATTCATATGCAACTCGTTCCAATTTAATGTGATATTATTATACCCTTATTAGTTATAGTCACAAACTCGTAATATTTTCTCAGAAAAATCGCAATAATAATTAAAAGACTAAATCATGATAAAATTGCACATTCGTGGAATATATTGAAACAAAACAAAGTTTAGTTTTAAAATATTATTATTTTTGGAAACTTTTTTTAATGATGTATCAACTGCATTGTGTTTTATGCACCTAACAAATTTTGAAAATCGTTAAGAGTGTTCCATAGGTACATTATTTTTGGTAACTTAATTTTACGCACGAAAAAGGAAACAGATAATGATAATGTGAGCAATTAATCGAGCGAGAGGTGTGGCCAATTTAAACACGTCAACGTCAATAAAAAAAAGGTATTTATTAAAGCAAGTTTGTTAAGTAATTGTTGTGAATGCTCAAATTTTACATTAACACAGAGTTTTGAGATTTTTCGTATCTCCGAGAGAGAGAGAGTTCTCATTTTCTTCTTCTTCTTCTTCTCTCTCCAGAGCTCCTTCGTCTCTCTCCGATTCGCGACGGTGCTCTTCGAGAATCGCCTGGTTTTTTAGGGCATGAGAGAATCGAAGAACGTCGATCTCTTCGATCCGCGGACCACCATGGACTCCGATTCGGCTTCTCCCGGCGGCGGCGTCGTCTCCACCGACTCCGACTTCGGTTTCGCCTTCAACGACAGCAATTTCTCCGATCGGATCCTCAAGATCGAGATCGTCCCCGATTTGCCGGAGACCAAGTCCGACGGCGAGGGCTGCTCCAGCATCGCCGACTGGGCTCGCAATCGCAAGAGGCGGAGGGAGGACATCAAGAAGGAGACCGGTATTGGTTAGTTTTTTCCTTTTCCCGGAATTGAATTGTTAGGTCTGTGCATTGATTGTTCATGAAATTGTAGTTTCTGAGCTGGATTTGATCGATTTTAGCAGGAATTGAGTCCGGGGATTTTAGTTTTTGGAGTCTTGTTGAAAATTGAATGGAACTAGGAGGTTTTGTGCATCTTGCTCCTGGTTTGAGTTAAATTGTGTTAATGAGTTTGATTAGTTGGTGTGATTATTATATCAGTGCATTGTTGGTGATTTCTGAAAAATAAAAAAACTTTAATTGTACAAAAGTTTGAGAGGAAACATGGGGATTGGTGTACTAAACATTAGCTATGGAACCATAGAACTGAATTGACTGGTAGAGGAGGGAGCTCTGTCGCGTGGTTAATGTCTTCTTTTGTGTACCCAATGGCTCTCAGGTCTTCCCGAACTCTTGTGGTCCATATGATCTGGAAATTGCAATGAAGAATGTCTATCGAGTAGTAACTTATTGCCTAGTTAAATTGTTTTCCCCTCTGTGGCAGACCAGACTTTTCATTCGATGACCTAACTTTGAAGTGACCACCGAAGCTTGAATTTTAGGCATCCAATCATATTTTTCTATTGACTAAGTGTTATTGATATGACATATTTTCAACCTACGTGTTCTTGAACCGTTATCGGGTCTTCTGTATTTACTTTTGTTATTTGGATCAGACATGTTCGGAAAGAGGCATGTTCAACGTCTCTCTTTTGCTACTGTGCTTAAAATCGGACTTGTGATATGCAAATCATACTTGATTTCATTCTCTCTTGGTATACCATATCCTTTGTATAGACATTGACTTGGGTTTTACCATATTATTGTCTTTTCCTAAGGTGGGTATGAGACTTAGTTTAGATACCGGGGTCTGTTAGTTGGGATGTTTTTTGGCAGTTATATTGACTGAGCCTGCAACATGATGTTGTTGTGTAGTACTTAGTTGACATGCAAACCTCAATTGGGGATTCCTGAGATGTCTTTTTATGACTTAAACAATACGCAGCGTTACTGGATCATGATCCTCAGATTTCCTTCTAGCAGAACTTTGAACTACTGAAATCACATTATTGGATAATACAAGCTTATAAAAACGACACTGCTGTTGTTAATTCATAGTTTTAAGTATTTTGCTAGATGGACTTTGAACATAAGAAAATTTGGCTTCATGTAGGATATACATGTTTGTGCAACTAGGCATTTTTTTTCCTGTTAAGCTCTGAATTTACTGATTCATATTTTGATTACCCTTTTGCCCTTAGCTGCAGACGCCCTATTGCAATGTGAGGAACAGATCTTGAACTGTAGCATGCCAGATTCGGATGATGGGGTTGCCTATGAGAACCAAGATGAGGAAGCAGTTGCTATGATTGAGGAATCGCCTTCAGGTAAATGAGTATTAAAGAATGTGGTAACTTATCTTTGCTCCATCTCTTTCCAAACCTGATGAAAACTTTTATGATCTGTGCTTTGAATTTTTAATGTCTTGCAATTTGTTGAAAATTGTAGTTTATGGCCATTGCATTATCTTATTTTCTAAACAAAAAATAAAGGAGTCATGTATTACATGGAGGAATCTTTTATGGAGTTTTTATAACGTGAAATCATATGAATGAACATTGTTTTTTTAATTGTATGTTCTGTTGTTCTTTTGAAAAATATTCATCAGACGCTCCTTTAGGCGATGACGCCGTTGAAGGCAATGATCCAACCTGGAACATGGACTGCTCCTCACAAGTTCTCAGAGTCAAAACCATACATATCAGCTCCCCCATTTTAGCAGCCAAGAGTCCATTCTTTTACAAGGTGAGTAACTTTAGTTTGTTTGCTGCTTTTCTTCCTTGGTCACATTAATTCTTTTGTTTCTTTCTTTTCCTTCACACCTTTTTTTTCTGAAACATTGTGAAACCATTCAACTTGTGTTTGTTGTAGTTGTTTTCTAATGGGATGAGAGAGTCGGAGCAGCGACATGTAACTTTAAGAATCCATGCATCCGGTAATTGTTGAAGAACTCTTCTGTTAGTTGCAGATGCATTTTATTAATCTGTACCAGCACAAATATCAGAAAACATGCAACTATAGACTGAATAATATTTAACTTGGTTTAACTTCTATGTTCAAAGCATACACACACAAGTCATCTTTCTCTTTTATTTTGATAGTGGAACTCACTGTGCATCGCATTTTGTTCCACGCCTTTCCATTTACTTGCGACTTCTTATTATTTAAAGTTTACCTGGACTAGTATTTACTAACTCAATACTTTTCTCTCACTTTCCATTGAGCAGAAGAAGCGTCCCTAATGGACCTTCTTAGTTTCATGTACAGTGGCAATCTGTCAATAACCACGCCTCCTGCATTATTGGATGTGCTGATGGCAGCTGATAAATTTGAGGTAGCATCTTGCATGAGATATTGCAGCAAGCTGTTGCGGAACTTGCCAATGACTTGCGAGTCTGCTTTACTTTATCTGGACCTTCCATCTAGTGTTTCCATGGGGGAAGCAGTTCAGCCACTGACAGACACAGCCAAGCAGTTTCTTGCGGCACGCTACAAGGATGTAACCAAGTAAGCTCCCTGCATACTTTCTATCATATTGCATAAAAAATTTCAATCTAAGTCTATACATGTCCTTGTTTGTGACCTAGTTGTGGGTGGGAAATTATACTTAAACAATATATTGCAGTCTTCTAAAAATCAGGCTAGGCAGAGATTTTTAGAACACCGACCCAATTTCATATAATTGGATGATTTAAGTCGGCTAGGCGGATCAAGACGGGTCTAGGGTGGACCTAGGTGGATTTACTTATATTGGCAGCATGGAATTGGGATTTATGGTTTCAATTTATTGTAAATAATATATAATTAGAATTATATTATGCTATGCTCAGTGAAAATATCACAGAATAGTAGCATTGATCGTGTACGCCTCAGGTGTTTTTTCCTTAGCGAAAACGTAGGATCTGGATTCAAAATCGAAAAGGGAGGGACTTGGCCTTGACAATAATAGAATTATATATCAGAATAATATTATGATCCTGAAAAAGGACCATTCCGGCTAGGGGTGGTCTAATTTCTAGATTCCCCATTGAAAAGGGAGAGCCTTGACGATAATATTATTATTTTATATAATAATATATTGAACCCGAAAAATAGGACGATTCCGGCTGGGGGTACTGGTTTCTATTATCGAATTCTTTTCTACCAAACACATTTTTCTGTATAAATGGGTTTAAAGTTGTTTTTCTAGTTATATTGTATTTGTATATGCTATTGCCAAACACCTTATGTTAGAGTAAAAACAAAGTCATATAAATTGTTGATTACATGTAAATCACAGCATATCTGTTTAACTGGACTGTCGTGTTCTTCTCTTACCAGATTCAGCGAAGAGGTGCTGAACTTGCCTTTGGCCGGCTTCGAGGCGGTCCTTTCCAGCGACGATCTCCAGGTGGCCTCAGAAGACGCCGTCTACGATCTCGTGCTCAAGTGGGCCCGTATGCATTACCCGAAACTAGAAGACAGAAGAGAAGTCCTCGGCTCCCGGCTCGGCCACCTCATCCGCTTCCCCTACATGACCTGCCGGAAGCTCAAGAAGGTCTTGACCTGCAGCGACTTCGAGCCCGAGCTCGCCTCCAAGGTCGTCCTCGACGCCCTCTTCTTCAAGGCTGAGGCGCCATACAGACAACGCTCACTTGCCGCGGAGGAAGGCGGTAGCGCCACACACCGCCGCTTCGTGGAGCGGGCGTACAAGTACCGCCCCGTCAAGGTCGTCGAGTTCGAGCTCCCCCGCCAGCAGTGCGTCGTCTACCTCGACCTCAAGCGCGAGGAGTGCCTCCAGCTCTTCCCGGCCGGCCGGGTCTACTCACAGGCGTTCCACCTCGGCGGGCAGGGCTTCTTCCTCTCGGCACACTGCAACATGGACCAGCAGAGCTCGTTCCACTGCTTCGGGCTCTTCCTCGGGATGCAAGAGAAAGGGTCTGTGAGCTTCGCCGTGGACTACGAGTTCGCCGCCAGGTCGAAACCTACAGAGGAGTACATCAGCAAATACAAGGGGAACTACACGTTCACGGGAGGAAAGGCGGTCGGGTATCGGAACTTGTTCGGGATTCCGTGGACGGCGTTCATGGCGGAGGACAGTTTGTACTTCATCAATGGCATTCTCCATCTGAGAGCTGAGCTTACCATCAGACAGTGAAGAGTTAAAAGTAGGTTTTGAATTTGGCTCTCAACAATCCAAGTTGTGACTTAGAAAGTGAAGTATGGGATTATATACTTATGTTTTACTGATTCTGTAAATGTGCATTTTTCTCTTTTGCTTTGGTGAAGGGAATGGTTTCAGATGAAATAAAAGAAATTTTACAATTCACTCGTCTTTTGAATCGCTACTCTTTTGAAAACTGAAGAGACAGTCATGAAAAATAATTAGTGGCAGCTCTTGAAGAGTAACAGAGAACACAAGTTCTGTTATTTTATTTTTATTTTATCGATAATAAAACAAGAAACCTAATTTAATTCAATAGTCAACTCGAAGCAGTGTCATCGATTCACTGTCCCAAACATATTTTTAGAGCACTGACTCAATGTTAGCTTCAAAGCAGGTGACTCATTGTTCCGAACATATATGCTTGAAAATTCTCAGTTAATTTTTTATTTATATATTAACCTTTAATTCATTTTAATTAGTCCTCAAAGTTTTTATTCGCCCGGTTAATGTCTAGCGTTTTTAAAATACTAGTTAAAAATCAGCATAGGACAAGTTTTAGGGCACTGACCCAATTTCATAAACTAACGCTTCCAAGTCAATGGAGCGATTTGCTGACTATTAAGCGAGTCAATAGTTGGCAATATTTATGCAGAGATTTTTAGAATACCCCAATTATGTGACCCATTGAAATTCAAAAACTGAATATTATGTGACTCACATGAACTCGAACCTGAATTTTAGGTGACCCGCAAAATCGTAAAATAATAAATTTTATAGAAGACAATAGTGACCAACTAGGCCAAAATGGGAAAGAGAACAAAAAACGATGCTTTGTTACTTCAAAGTTGACTTTGATTCAAACTGAACCCACCAAAAAACTCCTATGACTGTTCAGAAACATTTCTCCAACAGTGAAGCTCTGAACACAATATCTGTCTCACACAGTCCTCAACATACAGCTACATTACACATTTCCAAGGCTTGCTCATGAAAACTCTGATATTTAACTCAAATTCAACCACAAGAACAACAATGAATCAAAAGGCATTGCATATTTCTTATGACCAGAAACAAAAAACAACTGAGCCTGAGAGCTGAATCAATAGCTCAGATGCAACTATCGCTAAAAACTATTTTCCGCAGCGCAGCTCCTCTAGAATTACAATTTTCTCGCACATCCGTTGACTTTTAATTTATAATTGTGTTCACGAAATCAAGTTACTCCTAAATGTCTCACATTTTCAGCAACCCTTTTTGACCCCTTTCTCGTTCCTCCAAATCAGAAACACCCACAATTTGATAATGAACTAAAATTCAACCTCAAAAAGAACAATGAATCAAAAGGCATTGCATGTTTCTTATTAGCAGCAGAAAACAACAACTGAGAGCTGAATCAATAACCTTATATGCACACACCTAGAATTAGCTGATTCTCACGTAACTACCGCTAATTTTTTTTCCGACGCTCCCTAGAATTGCAATTTTCTCACAGTGAGATTTTCCATTAAGTTCGGTTAGTTTTTAATTCATAACCGTGTTTAACAGATCAAATTACCCCTAAATGTCTTTCAAATTTTCAAACATCTGCTCTTTTTTACCCTTCTTCCTTCCTCTCACAACCAAATCAGAAACACCAAGAATTTGATAATGAACTCAAATTCAACCACAAGAAGATCAATGAATCAAAAGGCATGCATATTTCTTATTATTAGCAGCAAAAAAACAACAACCGAGAGCTGTATCAATAACCTTGCCTTCCTGAACTGAACACATAACATCCAAATTGAAACATCACCAACACCTAATTGCAGAAAACACGAAAACAAGAGCTCAACTCACCAAAAGGGTTTTTTTCCTGACCCTTCACTTGAGAGCCTCCACATTGTTCCTGGCAAGCTTTGTCCACTCAGTGTGGAACGCTCCAGCACGATCAACCCGCTCATAGGTATGAGCCCCGAACAAGTCCCTCTGCGCCTGCACAAGATTTGCCGGAAGCCTAGCACGCCTGTAGGTATCGAAGTAAGCCAAACTCGCACACATCCCGGGCGTGCTGATCCCAGCAGAGATCGCCAGCCCCACGACCCTCCTCCAAGCCGCCTGCCTCTGCACCATCTCCTTGGCGAAATCAGGATCAACCACCAAGCTCGCCAAATCCGGGTTCCTCTGATACGCCTTCTTGATCCTGTCCAAGAAAACAGCCCTAATAATACACCCTCCTTTCCAGATCCTAGCCAACTCGCCAAAATTCAACCCCCAACCCTTCTCGACACTCTTGGCCCTCAACAGGTTCATCCCTTGAGCATAGCTGCATATCTTGGAAGCAAAAAGGGCCTGCCTCACATCATCAATCAGCCTCTTCTTATCGATCCCGACTCTCACTGTCCCGACCTCCTCCTTCAACCCCGCCTCCCTCAAAACCTCGGCAGCCCTCTCCCGCTCCTCCTTCAACCCGCTCAGGTACCTGCAGTCCAGAGACGCCGCGATCGTAGGCGCCGCCACAGACAGCTCCGCCGCCTGCTGCACCGTCCACTTCCCAGTACCCTTCATCCCCGTCTTGTCCAAAATCTTATCCACCAAAAACCCATCACCCCCAACCTCCAAATCCCTAACTTTAAATATATCAGCAGTGATCTCCACCAGAAAGCTCTCCAGCTCTCCCCGATTCCAATCATCAAAAATCTCCCCCAACTCCTCATTCGAGCACCCACCCACGTTCTTCAACACATCGTAGGCCTCAGAAATCAGCTGCATATCGCCGTACTCGATCCCATTGTGCACCATCTTCACGAAATTCCCAGACCCTCCCTCACCAATATAGGTCACGCAAGGCCCGTCGTCGACCTGAGCCGCGACCTTCATCAGAATGTCCTGAACGTTCGTATAAGCCTCGCGGGAGCCGCCGGGCATGAGAGACGGTCCGTTTCGGGCACCCTCCTCGCCGCCGGAGACGCCCATGCCGAGGTAGAGGAGGCCCCTGTGGTCGGCCTCGACGATGCGGCGCTCGGTGTTGAGGTACCACTCGTTGCCGCCATCGATGATGGTGTCGCCGGGTTCGAGGTGGTCGGAGAGGGAGGCGATGGTCTGGTCGACCGGAGCTCCGGCCTTGACGAGGATGATGACGGATCTGGGCCGTTGGATGGAGAGGACGAAGTCGCGGGGGGTGAGGTGGCCGGTGAGGGGGAGGTGGCCCTCGGAGTGGGCCCGGTCGACGGTCTCGTGGGTCTTGGAGACGCTGCGGTTGTAGACGGAGATGGGGAAGCCCTTCTCGGCGATGTTCAGGGCCAGGTTCTGGCCCATCACGGCCAGGCCGGCGAGCCCAATACGCGACACAGCCGTAGAGACCTCCATGGATGATTCTGATTCTGAGATTGAGAGATTGAGAGATTTGGAGGAGATATTTATTATTGGAGGAGAAAGGGACGGACTCGTCGAGGCGATGAAGAGCCAATGACTTCAACGCACCAACCAGAGGGTAGCGACTAGCGAAGCCGTCGATGCGTGCTATGCCTCGTTTCATACGACGCCGTTTTGAAAAGTCGTCAATCTCAACGTTTTTGCCCAACCTACCTACTACTAGGGCCGGGCACGGTTCTCGAACATGTCAGAATTGGACCTGTTAGAATAGTTGATTAATTAGGGTTTACTATTTGCGTTATGTTTTCTAGTTTGGTTTATTTCCTATTGTTCCTTATGTAAAGGAACTTCCTGTTGTAATTTATGATCAAGTCTTTCATCAATGATATAATTATATTTTGGAAGTTTAACAGGGCCGAACCGAATCAATCGGTTCTCTGTTTTGGAGACCCAGATCCGGACACGATAATTGGGTTTTGGGCGCGGTTCTATGGTCCGGTTCCCGGTTCTACTCAATTAGACACAGTTGAATGATTAGTTGTGAGATTGAGGGTATGGTATCTTGATATGATTGTATAGTTTTGTCCAATCAGACACAATTAATGTGATGTTCATGTATTATTCAATTTATAGTGAAAATTAAACATGGTTAAACTCTTTTTTAGACAAAAATATAAAATATAAAATTGAAATACGAAAATACTAATTAAAACTCTCAAAATTGGTTTAGTTATGAATCGGTTAATTAGCGGTTTTGTACTTGCAGAACCGAACTGAATTGATTCGGTTCTCAATTTTCAAACTCAAATCTGATCCACTGCCCATGGTTCTCAGTTTTTCAATTTTAGGTAAAATGTGTCCACCCCTACTTACTACTAGTTTGAGTCAGTTAAAAGAATTGGATGTAACTCTGTGGATGGATAAAATTAAAATGAAATTGATGGGTAATTCAATGATGTGTCGTCCGTTTTTATTTGGAAAATTAAATTTGGATGCACGAATTTGATTGGGTTACATTACACTACATATCTGAAAATAACCGAATCGAACCAAACCGAACTCGATTAATTCGGTTTATAGTTGAAACGAACCAAACTATATTGGTTTGGTTTTTATTCAAAAAAATAAATTTGAATGTACGCATTTGACTGGGTTACATTATATCTAAAAAGAACTGAATCGAACCAAATCGAACTCCATTAATTTGGTTTATAGCTGAAGCGAACAAAACTTTATTGGTTTGGTTTTGGTTATAAAATTGAGAACTAATAACGAATTAAAAACCAATCAAGTTGGTCATTGGTTTTGGTTATAAAATTGAGAACTAATAACGAATTAAAAACCAATCAAGTTGGTCATTGGTTTTTATTATTTAGGCCTAAAATTATTGAGAGTAGTGTTGTAAATGAGCCAAGCTTTTAAAGAGATATTCGAGTTCGATTCGTTAAATATTCGATTTAAACTCGTTATCTTTGAGCTCAAGATTGAGTTCGTTTAATAAACAAGCCGAGCTTGAGCCTATTCTTTTATGACCCAACAGACTCGCGAGTCAGCTTGTTTAATATTTGATTAATATATTTTTAAAGTTTTAATAAATATTTCAAATAAAATTAGACGAGTCGGATCAACTCGACCCAAATTTGAACGCGTTTAGTTTGAATTCGAACGCGTTTATTCCAAATTAATATTAAAATTTGACGAAAGTCATTTTTAAATGTTATAAATGTTATTCTTAAACTTGAATTCACCTCAATATTCAATCACTTGAAATCAGATAGCTCGATATTGGCTAAATATATTTGCATTTCTAAGTCTCTTTTTTCCTTAAACAACCACTTTATTAGAAAGTTTAATAACGTATAACATTAACAATAATCGGTAGGACAGACCCCCACATCTGACTCTATTATCATATACATGAGTGAACTTAACATGCAAAAAGGTGACCGGTCTATAACTATTAATTCGACCATAAAGTCATAAATTTTTCCTGTAAATCGACCACTCATCAGATGTTGATTCAGGACACAAACAACTAATCTTTCAAAGTCTGAACTTATAGCAGTTATGAAACAACTCTTTTGAATACGCCACTTGATAACTACACGTAAACCCATGACCTCCACCTCTGATGGCTGGAGAAACCCCGTGGCAACGATAGAACGCAATCCCATCAATCTTTCTCGATCATCACTACTAAATAATGTTCCCGACGTTAGTGGCATCCAGAAAATCTGCACAAGACTGCAAATTGCAAATACACTTAAGGACTAAATAACTCAGTTAGAAATTCTTACCGAGTCCGATAATCTGATTTGGATCAATAGGATATACGCCATTATTTTTTCTCGAGAATTCGCCAGAGTCTTCACCTGTCTACTTTTAACACCTTATTCTAGAAGAAGAGTTATGTTTTTTCTCTAATTTGATACAAAATATTTATAATTTTGAAAGTTTATCGTAACCCCATAAAATATTGGTTCATAATATGGTCTTTAATGACTGAAATAATGTAGTGTTTTGTAAAGCACCCAAAAGCCGCATGCTAATTTTCTTAGGTTCAATATAGTCCGAGCTAGTTATAGCAATTTAATAGGCGTGGGCTTGAATTGGGCCGTTTCAGCTAAAGTAAATTGGTCTGTGGCTTGAATGGGCCGAGAGCACATGATACGCGGTGATGGGCTTCTGATGACACATACAGGCCAGCCCAGACCGCAAGGCCCAGACTGAAACTTTTGAGGAATACAAAAACGGGATGCCCTAGAAACCATTAAGGCTTTAAACGAACGATCTTCTAACGAGTCATCGAGCTCGGCTCGGGCTCGTTATAACCGAGCGCGAGCTGAATACGAGCTCGAGGTTGGGCTCGTTTAATAAACGAGTCGAGTTCTAGCCTAACTTTTTAAGACTCGATAGATTACCAAATTCGCATAATGATGCAGTGCAAATCGAAGAAATGTCGGATTTCGACAAATGACTAGTGTTTTTCAGGTAGAAACGGCGTTACGAGCAAAACACATGGGTTTGTCGTGATGTACGATAGATTTCGGCCATCCGAGGTCATCTTGGGGGCCAAAATTACACATTTGGAAGTTTCATGCACTTTTCGCAATTTTAATAATTTGTTTTTTTTCCAATAAGTTTTAGGATTTTCTTTTCTGCAATTAGGTTTTAGTTATTTAAACACTTTATACGTTTATGTTATTTAGTTTTTGAAGTTTAATAAAAAAATCGAGGTTTCTCTCAAATCTATCATCTTCGGTATTTTTACGAATAAACGAATCTTGATAAAAAGTTCTTCCTAACCACGTACGCTGCATCACATAACTATAAATTAAAAAGAAACAAGCTGAGTCACTATCACGTCTCTAAGGCAATGAGAGTCCCGCAGTGTAGCCTTCGAGGCCAATGCCGAGTACACCATCGACGCCCCTAGCTCCGGCCGCCGCCTCAAACACTGACACCACTGCCTTCATTTGGTGGCAGTAGTTCATGTATCTCATGTCCACCAGTAAATATATTTTCAAATTATAATAAGAGTCAGAAATATATTAAGGAATTAATATATTATATTAACAAAGAGTAAGAACCAAGCAAGTGTACCTTACAAATCAAAACTTTATTTTTGTTCCTAAATTATTTAAATTTTAATCAAAACATGTAGCGTGCATATACAGAGGAGCATTTCAGGGATATAAAAGTGTGAGAATCATGAGAATTAATACAGGAGCATCATCAGATAGAAATGTTGGGTTTAATACTATAAACTAGCGGGGGAAAGTGAACCGTTCGAGAGAGTAGTATAACGAGTAAGCCATGAAATGAAAAAAAATTTGGCGGCAGCGCCATGTTTCCTTTCCTTCACTGCTCGCCAACTTAGCGCGTGTACCACGTGTCCTCTCCACGCTGGTTTTCATAACTCTCTCTCTCACTCTATGGATATTGGGGGCGTTTGGAACATTTTGAGATATTCGAGACAATTTGAACTATTCAGGATCTTTTGAAAATTTACAGCATTCAGAACTTAAAGATAATAATTAGGAACTATACTTGATAAAAGAAGTAGTAGCTTCTTGCACGAACGATTTTATGTTACGAAAGAAAATTTTGACATTTGATTTACATTTCAAGTCTTTTGGAACGTTTTGAAATTCGGGACTTTATGAACACTGTATTGTAGGGACATTCAATTTTCGATAAATTAACATTTTATAATTTTTATTAATTTCAGTATAATTTGACCTAAACACAAAAGATAATAATAAATCAAAATTTGATATCAAGACATGAGTTTGATAATCAAGTCAATCAAACCAAATTCAAAATCTAACAAATTTCTCTCTATTCACAATTTTATCTGGTTCACTTTATTGTTCATTATTGTTTTTTATTATTCATAGCATGCCTTCATGATTCACCTATACGTACCAAATGATCAATTATTCGATTCTCTTTCGTCTATAGTGTTTGTTGTGTACTCAAGAGAATCTACGAAACCAACGTTACTAATTTAGAAAAAAAATCTTTAAATTATGCATTTTTTCAATCAATCGATTTTTTTCGAAGGAAAAATCGAATTTTTTAATTAAATTGCAACTAACGGGCAACTGATGGTACAGATGGTGGGACAGACCCCTCACCATAATCCCAGCTACTGTTAGTTAAAACAAATATGGCAAATTCGTGAGCCATTTGATTACGAGCAAAACAAATTACAAAAGTTTCGATAATGGATAGTACGCAATTCCGTTCGCTAATGATTTTTCCAAAGTTATTCAACTCAACCCGTTTAGCATCATGTAGAGCCACGGCCTCCAACTCATACGGATGGAGAAACCCCGTGATCTTGCTGCGGGATGCGTTACACAGGCATCTCTGATAGCCCCAGAGTCCAATCGATTCGAACCACTTAGAATCACGCAGAGCCACGGCCTCCAACTCATACGGATGGAGAAACCCCGTGATCTTGCTGCAGATCGACTTAAACCAGCCTCCTCGATTAACCATGCGGTCAGTATGACCATCGCAAAATTCAAAACACCAGGAACTCCCCGTTTCCTGCCAATATCGATCCCAATAAGACACATATTGAATCTTGAGCAAGCCGAGCCCCCCTAGTTCGGTATGCTTGCATGAGTCTGCCCACCGACACCAGATAACTCCGGTTCCCTCCCAGTATCGGCCTACCAACCAACCAAAAGATCAATCGATCTTAAATTGGAAAAACATTCTGAAATTATGTTTTTTTTTGTTTCAAATTAATGTTAAAATATATAACTTTAATGATCATGTAATTTTAGAAGAAACACTAAGTCATCCCCAAACTGTAGGGGTAGGCACGATTCTGAACCAAAATTTAACCGGTCAAGACCGGCCCGAACAATATCTCGGTTTTCAATATATGAAAACCAAACTTAGAATCTCTCATTGCGTGAGAAACGATTTGGTTCTAAGTTCGGTTTTGTCAAGTTCGGTTATGATCCTACTCGAGTGGAACCAACTAGTCTTTATTATGAATTCATACTCAATTTACAGAACAAATTTGAAAAATTCGAGCTATATTTATAGTTCAAAACATTAAATTTACAATCATAAAAGAATATTATCGAAAACTAAAGGTTAAGATTTAATTATCACAACACAATCAAAATATATAAAACTTGCCAATAAAACAACGGTAAAAGATAAACAATATATACTAGGAAACGAGAGACGGACACATTGATGAGGGGCAAGTATTTAATGATTTTATGGGTCGGTCAGAGACCAATAAAGGCAAGAATGAACCCGAGAAATGGAATAAAGAAGTCCAAGCAAGCATCTCAACTCCAAGTAGTCATAACTTTTGCATACGGGCTCAGAATTAGGCCCGTAAGAACCCCAGACGAAGCTAGTTCAAATATGATGAGTTTGGAACTGTGAAAACAAGTTTTCAGGGCCCAAACAAGTCCTTAAAATTCATTCTTCAGTATATTTTAGTATTTTCTAATTCTAATTAGATTTTGGAGTTAATTAGATTTTGGTGCTAATCTCCTTTTTGAACTAGGTTTGGGTTATATTTTGATATTAGCATTTTTTTTAATTAGGCTTTGAGCTACATGTTATGTCCACATGTGAGTTCAGAGTCTCACATCGGAAGAGTATTGAGTATAAGGAGGGTTCATATCCATAAACCCACCAGGCTAGTCTTTTGGGTCAAAGGTGGGCTCCAATGTGTGTATGGGCTTTCCTTGGGTGCTCCTCCTAGGTAAGTCCCGGATCTCCCCAACACTACCTAGGATTTTTCTTTTTAATTTAGATTTAGACTAAGAGAGTATTATTTAAGAAGTCTTTGGTCATTATTGTAGAAACAAATTTTATCGTAATAAACTATTTTTCTTTCAAACTTTTGAGTTTGTGCTAAATTTATGGATTGAAACTTGTGTGGTGAATTTATCAGCTACTTTTATCTATGCAGACTCGCTGCGCCTGCGTCACACGTAGCAGCAACACGAACCAATCCAATTCTTACCGAATAACCAACGACATTTCTAATTTTTTTAAAACCAAAACAACGGATTCAGAACTAGAATCAAACCATTAACCACTGTCGTCACGTATATTAAAGCGCTCCCCGACCACCAAACCGTCTATAAAAACAAAACAAAATCGCCACTAGTCTCACCTCTCACCTCTCCAAACTCCAAACCCCGAAAAGAAAAACATGACAACCCTCGCAGCTTCACTCCCTCACTACACGATCCTCATCCTCGTCCTCGTCCTCGTCCTCGTACCCGAGTACTCCACGTCATCGCCGCCCAAGCCGCCATGCAAGCACATGAAGCTCTACTACCACGACGTCCTCTTCAACGGCACCAACCAGGCCAACGCCACGTCAGCCGCGTCCTCCAACGCCACCGGCCTCGGCGACCCCTCGTTCCGGTTCGGCCAGCTCGTCGTCTTCGACGACCCCGTCACGCCCGACAGGAACCTCGCGTCTCGGCCCGTCGCGCGTGCGCAGGGCCTCTACTTCTACGACGCCAAGGGCAGCTTCAACGCGTGGTTCGCGTACACGCTCGTGTTCGACTCGGCCCGACACAAGGGCACGATCAGCGTCGTGGGGGCGGATCTGATCGCCGAGAGGACCAGGGACCTCTCCGTGGTCGGCGGCACGGGGGATTTTTTTATGGCCCGGGGGGTCGTGACCTTCGAGACCGACGAGGTCGAGGGCTCGGGTTATTTTCGGGTTAAGATGGATGTTAAGCTGTACGAGTGTTACTGACGCCTGCGGTTATTGCTGATAAAAAAAATGGACGTTGAGTTATTAGTTAAGTTGTGTGAACCAGTGAATGTTGCTTGTGCATGCTGTTACTGCTGATTAATAAAAATGTCGTGTTTGGTGTTCTTATACGTGATTTTTTATTTACGTGACACTATTTTTTTAGACGGTCATGTCGTCTTTTAAATGAAAATTTTAAGGTTGTCCGTTAGAGTTGAGCGTTGGTTTTTCTAATAGATATTTTGCCATGATGGCAAGATATTAAGATCGATCGATTGAATGTTGCTCATCAGTTGTGTCGGTTCCAATCTTTTATGTTTCAAAATAACTTTACGTGAAGTTTTATATTTTTAACCGTTTTAGTTTTTTTTTTTTATATTTAATCAGCAAGAGTTTTATAAATGACGAGAAAAAGTACAGACATACAGGCGAGGTGTCAGATGAAAAATACAAAACAAGGCAAGAGTTTAAAGTAAAAGAGAACTCAAGACCACCCTCGGGTTTGCGTACCAATTATGTAGCGCGCGCTCCCCGTTTAAGACTGGATCCCACGTCCCTTGTCCTCTTGCATCAACGTGTAAAAACGCATCCGCAACGACCTGATAACGTCCTCTGGAGTCTTCTCCTCCTCCCTAAATATCATGCCATTTCTTGTCCCAGATGTACCAGAACCCTATCGTGATTAGCCTGCTCCAAGCTCTCCTCGCCCCTCTCTCCGAGACCCTGTAGGTCCACCTCATGAATAGCTCGTGAACTGTCTGAGAACGGGTGTACGACACTCCCCACCACCTATGTATCTCCTTGCACAATCTCTGACTCCACCGACATGAAAGCATGAGGTGCTCGCTAGTCTCCTCCCTCCCGCTACAAAGAACGCAATATCGGTGACCAATCGGGATGACCCCTCTGAAGGCCAATACATGTCTCGTCGGAGACCGTCCTGCAAGACAAGCCATCCAAAACCCCTAAAGATCAGAAGAACCGACATGCCCCAAAGTCCAATAACCAGCCAACCGTTTTAGTTGAGTTGATAATTTAATATGACATAATGAAATTCAAATACCATGAGATAATATGCTCAAATATCCATCAAATCAAATATACATATTATATTTAGAGGACTATTTGTGACACATAATTATCTCTAACTAATGGTAAATACAAGTTCTAAGATCCAATTGCAATAAAGAAAAAGCTGCAACATTTCTTGAAAGACTACACATTCTTGGCTTCTTCTTCTTCTTCCATGAAATAATTGTTATGGTGCTTTAAGCCAGAAGAGGAAATTGGGAAAAAATAGTGGTGGCAAGAATTATTGTCCTCTCAAAGCCAAACTTGGAAAATAAGTGTTTGTTGCTTTATGAATCATGAAGTATCAATGATGTTTTTCTTGAATATTGCTCATTGCCCAACCTCACATCAATTATTGTACTTCCTTGTATTTTTCTCTTGAAATTAACAGGCCATGTTAAATATTAGGGACCCAAAATCAGTATATATTATATAGATACAGAGGGTGTGCATGTAGGATGGTTTAAATACTAACTGAATAGATGAAATTAAATTTGATTGGACGGTGATGAGGTTGGAGGTTCAATCTCGTCGAGAGGATGGAGAAGATTTTACGGGTACAAACTGTGCAATTATTTTAATAAAAGAAATAAGAAATAATTGGACTGAATTGAATTAAGAAAATAATGATTGGACTGAATTGAATTAAGAAATAATCGAAACGATCGATTTAGTTTATTTCGGTTAGAAATCGAACTGGTTTTGTACTAGTTTAATTTTGGTTTGTAAAAATTAAATCATCAGAAAAATAAACTGAACTAAAATTTTCTTAATTTTTGATATGCAACATGATTTAGGCATAAGAAGTGAAAATTGGATGAAAATCGGCTCGAACGTAACTGACCGAACCGAATTGAAAATCGATCGATTTAACAGCAAACAAGTTATAAAGTTTCGTTTCAAATTCCTTAGAATCAGAGCACTCATTATGGTTCGATTTGAACCAATTTAGTTTAAAATCAAAAATTACACCTTATGCATGTGAATTGATTTGATTATGTCAATTTAAATTTTATGAATTAAATAACTCATTTTAATGTACAGTTTTAAATTGAAAAACTACGCATTATTTTGTTGTTCTGGATACCCTCAGACGAATATAGTTAATAACTATATATATTTCTTATGTAACTATACTCCTAATTTTGATATATCTGTGAGAGTTTAGTTGAGAATATTTCAGCCTCACATTACTATATTTTGTTTTTAATACACTTAATTTTCAGTGCGAAATGACCTAATATTCATATGTGAATATCTTCTGTTTATTTTAATCTTAACCATTCAAGATTAAAATAAATTCACATATATTATCATTAATTAAAAATAATAAAGAGAAACGCGTAGGTCTGCTTTTATTTTTGTGGGACTTGTTTTGGACTTCGGGTTGCTGGTTTCAATGAAAGGCCCAATACTACCATTGGGCTTGGATTGTATCCCAGTGGGCCAATAGTGCCATTTTTCATTCTCAGCCCAAAACAGAAATGGCCAATGAGATTTATAAAAAAATAAAAACTGACAAATTAAAAGTTTATGTTTTTTATGAGTTACATAAATCTACCTTCGAAATTAAGACCTCTCTACCAACAGTGGAAGACTCAAACCGTAGTAGTGTCCACTCAAAAAATTTTAAAAATTTAAGTACATTGTAGGTGATTACGTCCAAAATTAGTATCTCGTATGATTTTCACTTTACTATAATATTTTTTAAAATTGTATTAATTTAGTTATTACGTTAATTGCATTATTTTCACACAATCTACAAGAGAATTAGAGATTGGCGTTAAATTATAAATTATACATTATTAAAAATAGCTAATCAAAGAAAAATTTAAAATAAATACTAATTAAAATTTAACATTAATATTATTTTTTATTTAAAAATTAGTTTTCCCTTTATTAAGAAATTTATAGAATATAAAGTTTACTGAAATAAATTTTTGTCAAGTACACCTAATATTATGGATATTCGAAATACCGGTCGATATATTAGTATTTTTAAACTTTTCGAGATGAAATGGCATGTATCGGTAAAAATTTCGGTCAAATACGGCTAACCTATCAAATTCAAATTAATTTTAGTATAATCTAGTCCAAATAAATTAATTTTGGTTTATCTCGATTTAAATTAACTAATTTTGGTCTATCTTGATTTAATTAATTAATTACAGTCTAATTCGGTCCAAATTGACTTTATGTTAGTATCCAACTTGATAACTATTTTATAATGTGTTGTGAATTGTGATTAAATTTTTATGAGAGAAAACAATGATTATAGGGAAAAATAATAAATAATTTTATTAATTAATAATTAATAAATATGAGTATATATATTTAATTAGTTATTTATTACAAAAACGCATTTTATTGCAATCTTTCTATAATTTTCTCGCGATTTCCTCGAGTTTGTTAGATATTTTTATGTTAGCTGGTTGATATATCCCAGCAACATGAAATACATGATGTGAGCAAATAATGACCTCAATTATATATTGCAAGTGTAATAAAAATCTGAGCCATTAATAAATTTAGATTAATATTTTAAAAAAAATTAAAGGTATTGTAATAAGTTGTAACCTGCCAACAAGTACCACATGTTAATATGCTCTGGCTGATTAATTAATTAGTAAGATGGAATTATATTTGGAGTTTAGCAAAAATTGAGATACGATAGTGACAAATCCAATAGACGATTCTTTCCAACCCAATTGTTCTATTCTAGTAAATAAATGAAGACTTTAAATTTATTATTCAAAATAAATAAAAAATTAGACTTGAGACGATAACTGATTAAATGCTTACGGCGTTTTGTTAATCCCTAATTAACATAATCTTGCTGGACATTCTTGACTTATCATACCTAATCCCACGTTATTATTTCTTCATCATTTAACTAATTGCTTGGTGAACTGAACTAGAAATTGTCACCGAATATAACTGAGTTATTTTTTTGAAATTAATTTGTAGCTACCCTTACAAGTTCGAAGGCCAACCTACCCAAACCCGTATTTTCATCCAAATCCAAACTCCATGTGAAAGTAAATTAACTTGAACTCCCGATTTCTGATTAGGTAGAGCATGCTTAGACCACCGTGCCAAATACGTTTTATGAATACAATTAAGTTAAGTCCAAATACATTTTTATGAATATAATTAAGTTAAGTCTGTTCAATGATTAAATCTCCATTTGTATAAAAATTAATTTGACAAGTAAGTGATTAAATATATTCATCAAATAACGATATTATTTCTTTACACAAAACGTTAACATCCATTGCATGTAAGTTGGATTATAAATAACATAAATGGATCGCTAGGTCACAAATCGAACATGGAACCAAATACCGAAATTTTGGTAAATGATTCGATTTTGGTTATGAATTCGAGAAAATCTTTTAATTTTTGTTGATTTCTGTTCTCACAACTCAAAACCGTCGGTTAATCATCAAGAATCAGATTTGTTTGTGCGGCCGTACGTCTACCCATATATATTACATATCGTATATTTTTATACTTTGATTGCATATATTGGGATCAAATTCGTCTGATTCAAACTATACATCCCTAAATTAGAAACAGAAAACTAGCCAAAATCTGAACTAGAGAATTACGGTCAGAACCAGATTAAGAGTCAAATTTAGTTTAGTTATAAAATTATGTCCACCCCTGATTAACAGTGAAAGTGCTTTTCTTTAAATTATGATATCACGTTAAATTGTTGTATAACTAAAAACTCAAGTTCATAAAAGTAATTCTCAAAATCTTTATTTAAAAGTCAATTGAGCTAAGAAAAATCATGCAATGCACGTCCGACCCTTTCATGGTATAATTTGTTATCAACAACAGTTTCTTGTCCGGTTTAAAATCCTTACTACATGGAATTTTATTGATGTTGAATTTGATATATATACCACATAATAACAACCCAAAAAGGTTAGGTGTCATTTCATTTATTTATTAGGCCCAATTAACGGTCGCAGTATTTGAAAATCAAACACCTAACTTCACCAATACCCAACAAGAAATGAGAGTAAGTGGCTAACACGAGAGTATTATAGGATTGGGACTCTATATTTTTATATTGTATAAGAAAAAGTTGATCATCGATCTTTGGGTTCGGTCCTTTTCTTATAAATATTTTGGTTGCAACAGTACATGATACAAGAAAGGACCAAACTATGCTTCTTTTTTAATTCTTTTGTTGTTTAATGGTTGTGACATGTAATATTGGAAAATGTTACTGTAATAATAATAATAATTATTATTATAGTGATAGAGTTTGAGCTAAATATATAATATGTATTATATTTTGAAGTTTTATATGATCTAAGAACTCGGTTGATTTAGATTTACGACTCGATTACATCTTCTTCGGTATTTTTTCGCCGGTTGATAAATTTATGGATACTTAATCTTGTCACTCGTTAATTATATATTGTTTTTATTGTGATTTGATAAATTAATTTGTGCTTGTGGGTATTTAATATTGCGACTCGTATGTTGCCTTATCTTCACCAATTGATTTGAGTACGTGGGTAATTGATTTTATGTATTTTTCAATTATTAGCGCGTTCAGAATAATGACTCGAAAGTCGATCATTACATGACAATGACCCTATTTTGTCAATGTTTTTAACGACAACACATACTATGCATATGATCAGCAACGCTCACTTGTGACATCGCACCATTACCTGAAATGTGGTACTTTGTGTCGCCATTATTTTCTCAGTGACATCGCACCAAGTGAATTTGCCCCTATTATAAATAACAGACGTGTGTCAATTTATTGCACGTTGTTGTTATGACATTTTAATATAGCCAGTGATAATATATACCTTATATTATTTTTGGTATATGTAAATTTTTCTTTCGGATGCTGACAGAGTAATTAAAAGACCGATAATACAGTTTTTCAAAAATCAATTCATAATTTTCCTGATTCGCTCTTTTTAACAAATCTTATATCATCTAACCCAACACATAAATGAGTAATGCTTATTGACATGTTACTCATAGCTACAACCAATATATGAATACAATTCAACACTTGCAAAAATGGCTTTTCCTGGCCGGCCCTCGCAGATAAGGCTAAGAGTCAATAATCACAAGAGGTTGAGATGTTTAATTTAATAATTAATAACTACACACTTGCAATTATAAAATTTATTATTTAAATAGTGATGATTGTCATGGTAGTAGGTTGCAACTTTATATATATGCTCAACTAAGAACAAAAGTCTTGTAAAGGAATGTTCTCATCAGCATACTAAAACAATATAATATTGTAAAAGAACGTACTATTAAATTTTAATTAATGGTTAAAAATATCAGACCAAATTTTACATTTGTCAACCTTAAATAGAGAGAATTATCATTTAAATAGAGAAAATGTCTTTTAATTTAATATGCTTAACTATTTTTTTGTTTATGTAAGTATCTTAGCTATTTTTCTTAATTTTTTTTAGAATATTAGGTTAGTATTTAAAAAAAAAACAAAACTACCTTCATCAAAACTGAAATGATAATAATAAATTTTTAATGCCGTGAAACGATACTTTTACCCTTATATTTGAATCTCAGTTTCAAATTATGTAATATAAAAGAAAATACGTCGTTTGCAACAAAAATGTATTTTCAGAAAACATAAAGGTTCGTCTTCAACTCAAACTTCTCACTTGAGATTGACTGCGCAGAAGATCCGAAGCTCGAAACAATCTTCTTTAAATGCAATCTAAAAGCGAGGACGAAGATAGGTTCAACATGGATTGATCCAACCATTTTTCCGATCGTGTTGAAGCTGAACTAATTTCTCAAAATCGAATTTGAGAGGCAACGTCTCTTAATATGAGGTTCACCAATAATTTTCATAAAAGAAAAGAAAAAATAATACCCAATTCTCAAATCATAGATCGAACTGGTAACTAGTCTTCGATCAATTCTCAAAAGACTCTCCTTCCCCGACTAACACATAGTATTAAAAAAAGAAAATTACTGATCACTACCATCTACCATGCAACTTTTGCATGTCATTACCCTATACTTTTTTTATTGCACGTCACTGCTGTAAGGATTCATTTATTTGCACAGTCCATCACAGAGTTAAGTTTGATGTAAACTGTCCATAATACCCTTATATTAAAAAAAATATCTTTTGAACTTTTTTTTAAAAATTTTTTTATCACATAAATAATAAAACACTGATTTTATGATTTTTTTTTAAATGATTTTTTCAGGAAAATATTAAAAATAAAAAACCACTTCTAACAATGTTTTTTATTTTTAATAATTTTTAAAAAAAAAAGTAATATTCAAATAAGTTTTTTATTATTTATTTCATAAAATTTATAAAAAAAACAAATTAAACAAATGATTTATTTTTTCATTTTTTAAACATGAGTGTATTTTAATCATTTAAATATTTCACTTTCAAAATTTATTAAATGACAAGAGGATAGAAACATGCAAAAGTTGCATAGGAGAAAGGAGTGATGAGAAATTTTCCCTATTAAAAGACATGGAATATTACATGTCACCATAACCGTCCAAAACTCATTCTAGGACCGCTGTACCAAGTTTCGAGAAAAAATTCAGTATCTTGTTTCAAATTACTTTTCACACAACCTTAAATTGTTGTCATATATAAAGGACCTCAAGAGAGATCTCACAAACTCACACACATTTCCCCTCACTTTCTCACAAACCAAACAACAATGCCGAGCACCAAACTGACCGCGGTCTCGTTCCTCCTCCTCGCCCTCCTCGCCTCCTCGTCGTTCGCCAGGCGAACGGGCCGGCAGCACCGGTACAAGCCGTGCAGGAGCCTGGTGCTCTTCTTCCACGACATCATCTACGACGGCACCAACGCCGGCAACGCCACGTCCGCGATCGTGGCGGCCCCGGAGGGCGCGAACCGGACGATCCTGGCCGGTCAGTTCCACTTCGGCAACGTCGTCGTTTTCGACGACCCCATAACCCTCGACAACGACCTCCGGTCCGAGCCCGTCGGGAGGGCCCAGGGCATGTACCTGTACGACACCAAGAACACCTTCACCGCCTGGCTCGGCTTCTCCTTCGTCTTCGACGGCCCCGACCGCGTCGGCTCCATCAACTTCGTCGGCGCCGACCCGCTCATGAACAAGACCAGGGACGTGTCCATCGTCGGCGGGACCGGCGACTTTTTCATGCACCGAGGGGTCGCCACCATCAGCACGGACTCGTTCGAGGGGGAGGTTTATTTTCGCCTCAGGGTCGATGTTAACTTTTACGAGTGCTGGTAATTCGGTAAATATCGTCGATGCCAGGGTTTGATTATTTGGGGACTGTTTGTTTGTTTGGGTTTGTCTCAATGAACTAAAATTGAGGGTTTATTTATATGAGTCAATAAAGTAAGATATTGGTCTTTATGTCTTATTGTTTTATTTGGGATGTTCATCGACATTGAAATAAGTAATAATTGACATTTTTGTTTGGATTTTATGGTGTTCAATTTAGGTTAGGAACTGCTCCCTAATCGAGAACTGGATCCAAATCGAAAAATTGAAAACTGTGGAATATGTTGAAATTCACATTAGCGGATCCAAAATCCGTATTAGAAGTTTATGAGATGAAAATATAGCTTAATTTTACACACATTATACTCAAGACATACTAGAATAGTCTTTTTGGTCAACGACGGGCTCTAATATATATATATGAGCCTCCGCATGAAGTGTTCATCATTGGCAAAGGTCCGGGTTCTCCCCAGCAGTATATATTGGTTCAGTTTCGGTTGTAATTTTTGTGAAAATCACGATCAATCAATTGAGGATCGAACCGGTTTGTGGGATACATTTATCTCATTTAGGCGCGCCACCTTGCTTCTACGTGTCTCAGGAGTGCCTCAAATTCTAAGAAATAGGGAGTATGTGAATTGAATAATGAAGACTGAAAAATAGAATATTGTTTTATATTTCGTTTGGATTGTAATAATTAAACCATTAGTTTGCTTTTCGTTACTATTTGATATAATTACAAATTTTAAGGAAGCAATAATTGACATTGAAGGAAGCAATAATCGGCTATATATGCATCGACATTAAAGGAAGCAATAATTGACATTTTTGGAGTTCAGGGTTGGAAAAGTGTGATGGTGTTCGTTTTGGGTTAGGAACTGCTCCCTAATCGAGAACTGGATCGAAATCGAAAAACTGGAAATTGTGAATA
This sequence comes from Geranium rotundifolium, assembly GCA_963920655.1. NCBI lineage: Eukaryota > Viridiplantae > Streptophyta > Magnoliopsida > Geraniales > Geraniaceae > Geranium > Geranium rotundifolium. Next base: position 2,634,057 of record OY987313.1, read on the forward strand.
TGTTGAAATCCACACGTAAGATAAAATCTCGCATTAGTTTATGATGTGAAAATATAGCTTAATTACACACGCATTAGACTCAAGACGCATTAGAATAGTCATTTTGGTCAACATAGGGCTTTAATGTATATATGAGCCTTCTCATGAGGTGTTCATCATTGATAAAGGTCCGGGTTCTCCACAGCAAGATATATTGGTTATAACTTTTGTGAAAATTGTGATCAATCGATTGAGGACCGAACCAGCTTGTGGGATACATTTATCTCATTTTGGCGCACCACCTTGCTTCTACGTGTCTCGAGAGTGCCTCATATTCTAAGAAATAGGGAGTACGTGAATTGAATAATGAAGACCGTGAAATAGAATATTGTTTTATATTTAGAATATTGGATCGTAATAATTAAACCATTGGTTTGCTTTTCGTTACTATTGGCTACAATTACAAATTTTAAGTTTCAGCCCAGAAATCAAGTTAAAATTGAAAACTCACAATGAACAGTTTTAAAATATCAAAACCACTCAATTCAATTCTCACTTACTTTGATCCGACTCTGAAATTATGAACACTCCTAAAATACTGAGTTATAAGAGAAACAGCCAGTTAATTATTCTCATCATTTTTTTTTTGAATAAATACATAATATATCTTATTTACTAATATCCGTCCCATCGCATGCCTCAACATAGTTTGAACTCATAACATCTTTTAAGAAAGTACGCGTTTGAAATCGCTTGTATCCGCTAAATATTATTTGGAATTAGTCAAAATGATGTTCAATATATACATGGTCGAGTGCACATCTCTTTAAAAGACTCGGTTCTCTTTGACATTTGAAGATGATTATCCTATTCATGTAGTCTTAAATATTATTATTATTATTATTATTTGTTGGAAAAAAATCAATAGATTATATTTCTGGTTGACAATCACTCTCCAAAATCGAGGCTAAGTCCAAATTGACTTAAAGTCAATTCTTATCTCCACTGGACCGCACATGGGCTTAACAAACCTCATCAAGCGAATAATAACGCAAGCCCAGCCCAAATCCAGTCATTTGAGCCCATCAGGAAATATGGCAATAACGAACTATTAAGTTTTAGAAGGGCATAAGTGCAAATCTATGGTGATTGAGGACTGGAAGGCAAATATCTTGAATTAGATAAAGCGTTGTGCTGTGCGAGTGTTGGCGCTAATGTAACAGTTCATCTATCAGACTCAGAGGTCACGAAGAAGAGAGCGATGCGAAGCGAAGCGCTACGCTCTCTTCGAGCGTTCTCAGATCTCTCGCTCGCTGATTATTCAAACTCAGAAGCGATCGATCGAAGAACCATAGCGCCATGAGATCGGTCACCGGATCATTTACGAAGGTACTTTACTGATTCAATGTTGAAGTAGTAACTGTTCTGTGTTGTTTCACTTTAAATGTCAGCGATGGAAACCTAATTTTGTGTGAATCGTTAGGGATCGAAGTAGTTTTTCTGAGTTTGAGATGCGTGGAAATGGAATCGAACAGTAGTGATTTCTCTTTCAGGTATTTGAAATCCAGGAAATGTGAAGTTTCTTCAGAATTTGTGTGGGGGTGATCTCTTTTTTTTTTGTTCTTTCACATTTCAATTGTTCGAAGTTATAATTCAAGTTACTTTCCTAGAAATTGTTAGTGAAATGAAATCCATGGATTGACCAATTAGTCTAGAATCTGGACTTGGAAGCTTCCTGTTAATCTGTATTTTGGTTTTGCACAATTTGGTCGGACCATTTTCATTCTAAGCACAAATCTATGAAATGAGATCTGTCAGATTGTTGGGGTTTTGTGGCTTTCGTGTTTATTTTCTAGAATTGTACTTTATTGGTTGGTCTGAGCATTTGTTGTATGGTACATTTGTTCAATGGATCTCTTTAACACACATAAGTTTAGGTATCTTGATCTCGAGAACTGTGAAGCAGCTATAGGACCGTATAATTTTGATGATTATTGTGCTTCAAAGGAGTCATTCGCGAAGAATAATCCAAGAATGGAATGCTATGCCCCTCTAATGATATGATATTGTTTCTTGATGCATCATTTGGTGGTTTCGCTGAAGTTTATGATGTTCACCGACTTTCTCGCACTTCATGGCTCTTAACCAGCACTTGCATCTTTGGGCATTGCTAGGGAGCTGCAATCAATTCCTTATTTTCGGGATCTCGATGATATTGCAACTTATACAACTTACGTTTCTACTGTCATAATTAATATTATTAAATCTTAGTTGGTGCTTATCTGTAGCAGTCTTTGATGAGCTTATAGGGGCTCTGTCATTTATATGGTTGAAACTGATGTACACAAGACTTGAATTATCGTATTTCTTGTTGCACCTCTATCATTTTGAAATATGCCCAATTGACTAAAATTCCAATGCAATTTTTCAATGCTGATCTTTTCTCCAAGCTAGGGGACAGACATTCTTCATTTCTCACAGCTAGGTGTATTTTGGAGTTCCAGCATTGCTTGATGCCAGTTCAAGTGATGAAAAAGCATAAGATGAACAGAAGGTAGGTTTTGAAATTTGGAACATGATATTTTCAGATATGGTATCATATGCAATTGCAAATCTAAACATCACATTGGATCTTTCTTTTATCATCTAACTTTGAAAGATCTGCTTTGTTAGAAGAAACTTGTTATAACCTTGCTTATCGTGTTTGCATTTTAATCAGGCAAAGGTGGCAGTTTGAGAATTTTCAGGGAATGATTGGTTTTTGTTGCACAGTGGGGTGATGAACTTTTTCTCTTCACAATATGTAAGTCACCAAACTGGATCAGGTTGTGGACCACAACTGGTTGCAAAAGAATCAAATGCTATACAAGAAATAATCTCTCTCGCCTAGAATATAAAAATACGGAAACTGTTGTGTTCCAGCCATAGCCAGGGCTAGGACATGGCATCAACTATATTTCAGAATATTTAGCATCATATCATTACATGTCAAAAATGAAATCATGACAGAGTATTGGAACTTACATGCTAAGAGAAATGATGGAAATGGTCATCATATCCTAAAATATGAAGTGAAACTCACCCAGAGACTTCCCATGAAGTCTGTTTATGAAGTCATATGCATAGAATGTAGTGTTTTGAGTATCTTGAAACACAGCACATGTCCATATGTGAGTTCGAAGTCCCACATCGGAAGATTACGAGGTATAAGGAGAGTTTATATACACATTAAACCCTATACATGATAGACTTAGTCTTTTGGGGGCAAAAGTGTGCCCTAATGTGTATATGGACTTCCTAGGGTGCTCCTCCTAGGTAAATCACGGATCTCCCCAACAGATGTGGAGCCAACTTTATATACATACACAGGTCTGTCTCTTGGTCTTCTGATGCAGCATCATTGTAAGTTCTCCTAATGTCTTGTGTACTCTTTTTATTCTCTTATGCAGCACTTGCTCCCAGCATCTTTACCCCTATAAGTCATTCGGGAAGTACTGGCTGGTTATGGTGTGCAACTTGGGTAAACTCCTCTGCTCTAAAATATTTACTTAGCCTTTGTTTCAAAAGTATTTGGTATCTAATCAAATTGCGCACGTCACTGATCATGCCAATGTATATGAATTTTGCATACTTAAAAACCTGGTAATGCCTTATACATTTCTCGTTGTCTCTTTTTGCTCTTTGATACAGTCTTGGGTTTGTAGATCCGGTTATGGCTCAGATTTGGATAGATAGTTAATTAGCTCGATTAACGAAAAGAACTCTAATTTCGATTTGGCAGTAGTTCCAAATAATTTAAGCTAATCCCTTAAATGGGGATACAACCACTTGATAACTACTAATTAATTTAAAAACTCAAATCTAATAAAATAAATAACAATAATGATCTAATCCTCCTTATCTAAATCTGCTGGGATCCTAACACTCTCGCTATATATTATTATTGGGGGAACCATTTTGATTATAGGAATGCTGATCTTGCTATGCATAATGTATATATAGATTGGGGTTCATGTGAAAACTCCCACTCAAAATGCAAATTAGGAATCAATATGGATCTTTAGATTGAACTTCTGAACGAATGAGATTAAATTCTTAGTATTTACTTACACAAAAGTTAAGTTTACAATTCACACATTCATTATCGCGTGTCGACATCACAATACCATTTGTTTGCATGATTACATCACTTATACCGATTGGTTACATCGGTTTTTGAAGTTGCATTCTAATACTGGTTTTCTCCCAAACCTGCTTCTATATACATGCCCATTTGGCCCAGTTGGCAGATTCTTGATTATCTCAATATTTCTTATCGTGATAGTGTTATTCAATATGATCTGATACACTCTTGAATGAGCTATGGCCTAAAAATGTGTGTTCTGTTGCCATCAGCCTCTATGATTCATTGAGATGTGTAGATCATATCCAAAAACAGAGCTTATGGCTATGATTTGGGGTCTGGAAAAGAAAAACGGTGGCTTATCTTGGGCCTATGGACGTGGAAATGCTGCTTTTTTGTTGTTGTGCAATACAGTAAGTGAATATTTTGAAGATAAAAAATGAGGTGTTGAGAGAAAAAGGAGAAAGGTGGCAAGATTTGGCAGACGTGGCAGAGGCTAGCCCATCCAAAAGAGCTTTGAAGAGAATAAAAAAGGTATGATTGTGCACGAGGTCAACTTCGGATCTTATTTTAATCTCTTAATATTAAAATTCGATCCATTTAAAAGTGCACCCATTAGATATTATATTATTTTATTGTTTAAATTAGTAGATAGATTCACTTCTTTGAGGTGTGTAATTTAACTCTTCAAGTTCAAACAAATTAGAGTTAGTGTTGTAGATTATGGGCTGAAAATAAATAAATTATTTTTTTATAAATATTATAAGATAAACGAATTGAAAGGTTATAGAATAAGTTATAAGCATGAATAGGGATTAGGGAGGGCGGGTATTGTTCAGGAATCGGACCCAAGTATATAGGAATTATACTGAACTCTTTAGTTCCTCAATTATTAGAAACAAAACTTTTATGTGATAATATGGTTCAGTTTTGACCTTACTTTTATTGTTTAGTTTTACTTGGTTGGAAATGATTAGTTTCAATTTCCAATTTAAACTTGATTAATAGAATGAATTTGACAAAATTGAGGGATTTATAATGCAAAACATTTAAATTTACAATTATAAAAAATATTAATGAAAAGTGAATATTGAGATTCAATTATTGCAACCAAATTAAAAACATAAATTGTGGGGTGGGTTAAACTATAACTCAAACCCATTCGGTATATAAATTACATGAACCAATTTGGTTTTGTATCAGGTAACCAACAATTTTAAATGTTAAAAATCAAAATCAAACCTATATTAAAAGATATTCTTATATTTAAAATAAAAATAAAATCATTAGTTATGACTTTCAATTTCTTTCAATTTTGGATCCAGTTTAAAAGTAAATTACTTTAAAAACGTAAGGATGCAAATTATAAAATGTAAGTGTATAAAAAATTAATTATAAATTTAAAAATATTAGCTCGATTATATACAAATATCAATTATATATAAGTATCGTCTTGACTCAATTGATCAAGCAAATGTTAGTATATGAACTATTGATTTTATCATGTTTTCAATTGATCAAGCAAATGTTAATATATGAACTATGCTATTGATTTTATCATTTTTTACACGGAATTGGACTCCGTAAGTTTTGCGAGGAGCTGTGATCGTCTGTGGGCGGTCTCACGCCCTCATAAATGAATAAAGCGCTCCGGGGACGAGAAGATATGGTGGGGACCACAAGGAAAAAACATGTGGTGTTGTCGGCGCAGACACAACCACTCATGCAATAATGATTACTCTAACCGCTACTCACTTTGTCCGTCCCATGTTGTTCCCGTTACTGTTACTTATTGGCTTGTCCGTACTCACGTGCCCAAACACCGCACGTGCCACTTCACCAGACCGAATATTCTGGTACTTAGGTTATAATCAATCTCAGTGGATTAGTCACTGATGAGCTATTGAGCTCGTGTTCAATATAGTGGCTGTGGGACCCAGAGATTGAGAGGAATAAATTCTTTTTTTTTTAAAGAAAATTGGGTCTGGTGATATTGGGATTTGCATTACAACCACTCTTTTTGGGTTCAAGCCTTACACTGTTTGTATCTCAAAGGTCAAACATTGGACGGTCAGGATTGGAGGAGCCGCCATGATGCGCGAGAGATTGCACCAGAGTTGACAGGGACAGGTTTGGTCCACGTACTACGTATCTGTTGTGAAGAGGATGATGATCTAAACGACGTCGTAGCTTAACATCCAGCCCGTGCTGTAAACTATGGTTATACAATGGTAGATTTAAAATATAACAAAAGGGTAATTTTATTTGCTGTAATTTATTCTAGCATTACTTTTTTTAAGAGTTGCACTTCACCATTTTTCTTTATTTTAAAAAAAATATTATTAACATTTTTAAAAATAACGAAAATTATCAAAAAATATTAAAATTAAACAAAAATATATTGTAAATTTATATTTATAGAAAACATAAGAGCAACAAATTATGTTAGTATTAAGATGCAATTATTCTATTCTGTTTGTAGTCTAACAATTAGGATAAATTACCTTTCAAGCTATACCCTTTTAAAAATATCACTATTATTTTGTATCATTGCTGAATTTGTAAATTGATTAGTGTATCATATTTCAATTTTCAAACACACCAGTTTTTTGATCATCACATAGCGTTTGTAGTCTAACTGTTAGGATAATTGTCTTTCAAGCAATAGATTTGAGTTCAACTCCCGGCAAATGCACCTCTTTTGAAAAATATTACTATTATTTTGCTGAATTTCCAAATCGATATAGTGTATCATATTCCATTTTTCAAACACTCCAGTTTTTAATAATTACAAAGTGTTTGTATTAGGATAATTGTCTTCCAAACGATAGACCTAGGTTCAACTCCCACCAAATGCACCCTTTTTAAAATGATTACTATTATTTTGCTTCATTGCATAATTTTCAAATCGATCATATTCCCGTCCTTTGGAAAAGGGGTGACCTATTTTTAAAAGCACTCAAATTCTTTGATAATCACAAAGCGTTTGTAGTCCAACGGTTAGGATAATTGCCTTCCAAACAATAGGCAGAACTTTGTTTAAATTGAATATTAATTCTTTTATATTAAATTATGTGAAAATATAATCCTAATTGAGATTCATAAATATAACACCATTTGTGTACACATTATTTGTTGAACTTCATATCAATTATTTGATGGTCTGTACTCTGTAGAGTGGAATTAACGACAATTGTCACGTGCGCGCGCATGATAGACCGCGAGGCCCACAAAAGCGTGGGCTCTAACGTGCGCCGTTACCCACGCGCGCCCCAAATCTCCAGAAAATCGTTAATTCCACGCTCTTTATAGAGCCACTCCCTCCTCTCCACAAAATGTTTTTGGCGTCGAACAAAACCAAACACAATCTTCTCTTCCCCGCTTTGTCTCTTCTCGCCGCCGCTCTCGGCAAAGCCCCAAATCCCCCAATTTTCTCAACCCTAAAAATCCACAATCCCCTCGCTACGCGCTTCGATAATCACCGAATCTCATCGCATTCGATCCATTTTCCAAGGTAATCGTCTCTTCTCGTTGCGATTTTCACTTCGAATCGCGAATCTACTGAGAGCCTGAGTTTTCGGTTTGTTTTGTTTTGTTTCGTGAATTGTTTCGTTTCGGAATTTAGGGTTCTGGAATCGATCGCTTTTCTCTGTTTGTTTCTGCTTTTGATTTTGCGCTACTCGATGTCTCTTGGTTGCCGAGAAAGTGATGGATTTTGCCGGAATCTGTACTTTCTAGCGTTTCCGAGCCGAGAATTTGTGGAATTTGCTTTGTTTACATTTCTTCTGTTTTCTGAGTTGTCAATTGAATAGTGAAGTTTCAGATTTATGTGTTTTTGGTGATTTTGATTGATGTTTGTTATAACTCATATTGTCATGCTTATTATTTGGTTATTGTTGTTTTTGTCTTCAAATCTGTTGAAGCACATTTCATCACTGTGCTCTGTGTTAATTGTGTGCATTGATTTCTCAGGAAAATGGCAGAAAGTTTGAAATCTATACTGCTAAATCATTTGTTTCATGTTCAGATCTTGTCTTATCATTTTTGCTTTATTGCTGCTTAAATCTGTACTTGATTGAGTTTGTTTTGTCATAAATCTAGAATTCCTTGGTGATATAGTATGGAACTTTACAAATCATTTTTTATTTTCTACTGTATTTATTATGCATACTCCCCAAATATTACGTTCATTAAGTTTGTGTTTTGTCACGAATCCTAAATGTTGACCCATCAGTTGATAAATGAACAGGTATATATACACGCGGTCTAGATGACTGAGAAAGTGAGAATGGAGACCGAACATCTATGTGTTTTTGCTCTTGTTTTATTCGATCTACTGTTGGCAGATCCTTTTTTTTTTATCAAGAACTCTAAATAGCCACTGTTTTGTTACTCTCCAACAATCTTTGGCGACTTTTACCTCTGGGGTTGTCTTTGTAGAAATATGTTTAAGTTTCTGTTTTGCTGTAACTCATAGCTCATAGCTGAAGAAAGTAAAGATACGTTTGATTGACTATTAGAAATTGAACTGCAAGGTAGATAATTAATTTCCTCTTGATGATGATTTGAGTACAAATTGAAAATCAAGTTTTTTTTTTGCCTTCTGATTCTGACGCACTTTTGGTTATTTTTTGGCAGGCTGCAATTTCACAGCCTGGCTAAGTGTGTGATTTGATTTGTGAAAAGATGGTCAGTGTCCATGTCATGAAAACATTGAGTGTTCTCAGATCATTCTCCGTTCGTTGCAACTGATGAACTCATAATTCCGTTTACTCCCGTGTTCAGCATGGATCGGTGCGATACTTCAGGATTTGTTAGTGGGGGTGGGATGTACTCTTACACAGTTTCTTAACCCTAGTTTAGTAGTTTTGTAAATAATGGTTATTAACCCGGAAGTCAGGCAGACTGTCACTTATAATTGATATTGGGTTTTGACATCGGTATAGAGTTTCGGGTATTGATTCATGGACAACAGGTTCCTGGAATTGGGTTCTGCTGCTAATTATTCTTCAAATGTCTTCAAGGGTCTAGGCAATTCATTGGATGTTGGGGGAGCTGGAGCTATTTATGGCATGGATACAGTCCTACGACTTGACTCTCCTTGCTCTCCAATTCCTTGCTTGGCCATGTCTAAAGGAATTAAACGAAAGTGGAGTGCGATTGATGGATCAATAGACCTGCAAGTTGGTTCTTCATTGTCTCTTGGGATAGGTCAATCTTCATGTTCTTCGGATAGCAAGGAGAGTTCAGCAAAAGAAACTGACGGGGAGTCCTCAATGGACCTTGAACTTGGGTTCAGTCTCCGTATTGGCAGTGAAAAGATACCTGTGCCAAAGAAATTGGTTAGCTCCAGTGCAAAAATGTTGCAGTTGCAGCCAGACATCGACCTAGAGTTAAGTCTCTCGACTGGACCAACTGAATCCGATATCACTAGTGTCCATCTGGGATCCGCTTCTCCTCAAGTTTGTTTCGATAACCTATTTGCAGTTGGAGGGACCTTACATGTGGATGAAGGATCAACATCGAGTTTTCGGAGAACAGGTATTTCGGTTACTGATCTGCAGATTTTTCCAAATTCTGGAAATAGCGTCCTTTTCAACCAAAGAACTGATCCAAGTCTTAGCAGTCCAAACCTCTCATCAAGTGTAGTAACAACACCGAAAAGCTCAGTCACCTGTACTTCCGGGATAATACAGCAGCAACAAGCACAACAGCGAAGTTCAAGTTCAAAGATATGTCAGGTAGAGGGATGCGGAAAGGGAGCCAGGGGTGCTTCTGGCCGCTGCATCTCCCACGGGGGTGGCCGGAGGTGTCAGAAACCCGGGTGCCACAAGGGAGCCGAGGGCAGGACTGTGTACTGCAAGGCTCATGGCGGTGGCCGGCGATGTGAATACCTAGGATGCACGAAAAGTGCAGAAGGGCGCACTGATTTCTGCATCTCCCATGGCGGTGGGAGACGATGCAGCCGCGAGGGCTGTTCCCGAGCTGCAAGAGGCAAGTCGGGACTGTGCATCAGGCACGGTGGTGGCAAGAGATGCCAGAATGAGAACTGCACCAAGAGCGCTGAAGGCCTCTCGGGGTTTTGCATATCGCACGGAGGCGGGCGCCGATGCCAGGCCGCGGGATGCACGAAAGGCGCGCAGGGAAGCACCATGTTCTGCAAGGCCCACGGCGGAGGGAAGCGCTGCACGTTCTTAGGGTGTAATAAAGGTGCTGAGGGCAGCACGCCTTTTTGCAAGGGGCACGGTGGAGGGAAGAGATGTGCATTCCAGGGCAGTGGGATTGAGATTTGCACGAAGAGCGTGCACGGGGGAACCAACTTCTGCGTGGCACACGGCGGTGGGAAGAGATGTCGCGTGCCCGACTGCACCAAGAGCGCCAGGGGCAGAACCGACTTTTGTGTCCGCCATGGCGGTGGAAAAAGATGCAAGCACGAGGGCTGTACCAAGAGCGCACAGGGCAGCACCGATTTCTGCAAAGCCCATGGTGGAGGAAGGAGATGCTCTTGGGGCCATCCCGGTTCAGAATACGCCGCCATATCTAGCGACCCTTGTAACTCGTTCGCCAGGGGAAGGACCGGTCTCTGTGCATTCCACAGCGGTCTATTGCAAGGCAAAAGTGTTAATGGCAGTGTAACCGTAACCTCAGGATCTGCTATGCAGGACCCTGAAATCAGCGAGACAGAGAAGGCGAAGGAAGTGGCTGGAGAAATATTTTCTGGTTCGGTTTTGAAACAATGCGCAGGCTCAAACGCGCACCACCCAATTGGGGAAGGAGGCGCACCATCCATGTCGGTTTCTGTTCCGGAAGGAAGGGTGCACGGGGGGAGCCTGATGGCGATGCTCCGAGGAAGTTCAGGTAACAGCAAAAATTTATGGATCCCATGAAATTGAAATCTTATGCAATCCCTGAGAAATGGGGTTTTAAGGTTATGATGATCTGTTCCTGTGTTTTGAGTTGAGTTCCTCTGGTAGTTCTTATGCAATCCCTGAAATGGGGTTTTAATTAGTAGTTGTTCTGAGTCAGTGTTAAAGATTTGCAACAGCTTATATTTGTCAGGTCTGTCAGTGGTTTTTGGTCATTGTAAATATTTATTTGTTCTTGAAGACAGGCACGGCTGGTTCATTGATCAGTCTGTATTAAGGCATTGTGGTGGTAATAAAGTTTTGCTGGTAGTTAGTTATCAAGTGTTCTGTGTAGCAGTTCACCACTCACGACTGTTACATTTAACCCCTCTTCACTTTTTATACAAAAAAAGCTGATATATTACACTTGTTTTGAAACGAAATTGAGCAAATACGTAAAATTTTGAATTTAGAGCATCATGCATTTCTTATACTTGAATGTGGTTTTAACTTGGATCTTGATCGCTATTAATTAAAAAAGTGACAATTATTTTGAATGTAATGTTTTCCAAAATTACACCAACTTAAAGCAGTTTTACTTCAATGGTTAGAACAATGTCTTTCAAGCAATAGAGTCAGGTTAATTTTTAAATTGATTATGTCATATTATATCTCAGTTTCTAAACAATCAAATTCTATGACCATCAAAATAGCATTTGTAATCCAATCATTAGGATAATTGATTCCAAGCAATAGACATAAGTTTGACTCTCCACAAACTGATTTTGAAAAATAATTACTATTATTTTGCTTCATAATAAAATATACAAATTAATCTTATACCAAAGTTTTCAAAAACTCTAATCTTTTGGTATCACAAAATGTTTGTAGTTCAATGTTTAGAATGATTGCTTTCCAAACAATAGACCTAGGTTTATTGACGGCAAATACACCTTTTCAAAAATTATTACTTTTCTTTTTCATAACAAAATTCTCAAGTCAATCTTATTGTTTTATATGTAATGGTTAGAATAATTGCATTCCAATCAATAGACTCAGGTTCGATCTCAAAAAACACATACATTTTAAAAAAATATTACAATTACTTTGCTCCATAATCCGAATTTTCAAATAGACTCCAATTCTTTGATAATCACAGTGTTTGTAGTCCAACGGTTAGGATAATTGCCTTCCAAGCAATAGACCTGGGTTTGACTCCCGGCAAATGCACTCATTTTGAAATTCATTACTATTATTTTGCTCCATAATCCGATTTTTCAAATAGATCATAGTGTATAATGTTTAAGTTCCCAAACAATGTATACTATTATTTTCTCTTCATAACAACAATCCTAAGTCTATCCTAGTGTATCGTATTTCAATTTCCAAACACGCTGATTAATTCCCATTACAGTTCCAATCAAGGATATCGAGTTACTGTCCAGTTTTAAACATGTAATGCAAAGAGATTATGTACTTAGGCTACAATACCTATAAAAGCCCCCAAACAAAATAACAAAATGAAATCAATATATGATGATAAATAAATATGAACGAATTAGTGTATACATGCACTGATCTGATAAGCAAATCTGTAACACACCATCGAACACCTAAAACACATTGGTGAAATCCATGTCTTGAAAACAGCTATAAAAAACATCCATACACAATCCACACATATGGATATATGTCACAAACACAACACAAGTAAATAATTAATCATCGATCACTCTCTAAGCTTTCTTAACCTTTTTCAGTACCTTGGCTTCGAACACAGCATACTGTTTCTTGATCTCAAACAAAACCTTGGCATCAAACACTGCATAGTGCTTCTTGAACTCGATCGTGGCCTTCTCGGCTAATGGGTCTATCTTGTCCTCATATTTGTCGTAGACCGCTGGGACAGTGAAGAGCAGGACGATTGCTGTTGTGCACAAAATCATGAAGTTCCGACTTAGAATCTTGAAATTAATTTTTGTTCAGCAATGGAAAACTATAATAAAAGAGAGTGAGCAAGATCCCGAAGGGGGGGCCACACATAGTCGGCTAAAAAATGGCAGTACAAAAAGGCCAAAAAGGCGAGACAGGGCATCCCAGATTACTCAGGGACTAGTCAGGGATAAATAAATTTTAAAATTTTTATATATTTTTAAACTCAATATACATATGTAATAAAAATGTGGATTGTGCTATATTAACTTAAATATTTAAGATATAAATATTTGTTACATTATATACTTCAAAATATAAATGTATAAACAAAAGTACCAATAAGTACCCATTATTTTTATTTTTGTTTTCAAAATTGATTTTTTTTGCTTAGCCAACTTGATTACATAAAATCGTGTGGTGTTGTAAAAATCTATGCCTAAGCTGATTTTTAAAACATTGAGCCCCAAAAACATGTTAACATAGATGCTACAGTTCTGAAAACATAGGTAAAGGAAAGAGCATTACCTATGTAGAACAGGGTCAAGAAGTTGAACCAGTTCCCCACAATGGACAAAACCCATAATCCAGCAGTGACCTGACAGATTAGCCACAATATTTATCAGTACATGACAATCATCAACTTATATTGACTAAAACACAACACAATTACTCTTTTCACTAATGAATACTGATAAACACACGAGATATAACCAATAGCTGTGTTTTACGATACAGAGACTAACAGGCTAATGCTGACCATTAACAAAGAAGAATACATACATAGAGGAATTTCTTTAGATCCCTTCCTGATGCAATAGAGCGCAGGACAGCTAAACCTTGGTTGATCTCCTGTGTAAGATCAGAAGCAATCTCAAGAAATGGGTCTTTTGGGATATGAACTGAGGGAATGTGTGGCGGAGACCTAATCAATACAAAACTGAGGTAAGTAACAATTTCAATATTAGACTAAAAGGAACATGGTTTTCAACAGCATCAATGTCTTACTTGTGGATAAATGTGGAGGCATTGGACCACAAGAACAACACAGCAAGAGCTAGAATTAAACAGTGACAAACAAGAGTCAGCAGAGGATATTCAAGCAATTCAAACAGAACCCAGATGGCCGTGGCGCCACCCAGCAGTCCACCGGAAACCTTCTTGTTCTTCCATAGGAAAACATCGGCAACTGCATAAATTAACAAATAGCTACGTGAGTATAGAGTTACATCAGACATGGATGGTCTACAATCTACATTATGATGCTCAAGCACACTCTGATTAGTAGCTCTTGCAAAAAGTCTTGAAACCGTACTTCAATTTTGAAAAAACAAGGTACAGTTCATATGTGATCTAATCACAACAACACTACAAATAAGAAATTTAAGAACATCCAACACTCCATTAGATCTGAATTCATCAGTAGCAAGTCCGAATTTTAAAGCAGAAGTAACAGAATAAATCTCCCAATTACCAAAAAATTACACATCAACTGGCCACTGACACAAGTATAAGTTCAAAACCAACCAAAATTAATCTCACTATTCGAGCTATAAAATCCTCAGTTTAGAATTGAAAATTAACTTTCAAACACTGAGCAGCCAAACTAAATCTGAATCATCAGATCATCACATCAAACCAAAAAACGATGCATGAACACAACTGCAACATCTAGAACCACGATTTCTCAGCAATCAAACAGAAAATCGAGAGAAACAACAAAATCAAGCTTAATCTACACAATCAGATCTCAAATCAAGCGATGCAATCAAATCCAAACTCTCAGCCCTCTCAGAAACCAGATCCAGCAAATCAGTCAACTAGAAAACAAATCAAAAAAGCGTGTAGCTAAATGATACACGAAGAACAGTACTGAACATACGTTTTCCACCGCCGAGAACCTTGTGCACAGGCTTCTCTCTCCCGAAGATCCTGAAAATCTTGGCCTTGATCGACGACGACTCGCTATCGGAGTCCGACGACGACGACGAATCGTCGTGGCCGTGGATCTTATCGGCGATCTTCTCCATCAGAGACTCCTCGTGGTGATGCTCGGCCATGGCTACGAATCGAAGCTCTCGCTCACTCCGACTCCACAAAAACCCTAAAAACCCTGAAAGAAAATAGCAAGAAACTCCAGGAAAATTGATCCCAAACACACCTTCTCCGTTGAATCAACACCGTTTCTCTATATATGGACTGAACCAGGACATGTGGCTCAACAGATTCAATCTCAACCGTCCATGTGATTAAACCAATCGCAACCGTTGAATCGATTTGCTCGACTCAGATTTTTGATATCAGAGTGATTTGAGGACGCGAGCCAGGTGCGGACGCGTGTAAAGGTAGGTCCCACATAAACTTAGTGACACACTTGTCACTTCGTATTTCACACAGTCTAGATTCTTAAAAATAATTTTTGGACAAAATTTAAATGACATTTATAATATTAAGGGACAATTTATAACTGTTACTTTGAATTATGATACATTCAAATGTCACTGCAGTGTATTTACTAACGATTTTTTAATATATCTTAAAAAAATAATAATAGTATTGAAATCAGTTTATATTATTTATTTCACAAAAATATTTATTTTTAAAAAGTTTAAAGAAATTTTTTTTTTAAATGTAGAGGTATTTTTGATATTTAATTATATTTAAAAGTTATCAGTATATTTTTTATCTGTTTGAACAACGTTAAGACAAAATGAGACATGAAAATAATTTTTTATATTGAAATGACAAATTAATAAATATGGTACATGCAAATGTGTTATAATTCATGTTGATGAACATAAACATGAATTATAACATGAACATAACATAAACATGTGAAAATTACTATAATTCATGAATTATTAATCAAAGAGCTTTGACCTTTTCAATTTAATTACACAATAGTAATTTTTATTTAATTTAATAACGTAAACATTGCATCAAAATAAATACATTCCATTACAGCCGCATAAATCCAAGGAATCCAAAATAAATACATCCAATCACAAAATTTATCAATTCAAAGAATTTAGAACGTATTTAATATGTTCAACCCAATAATTGAATTGTCTACCTTTTAAGTGATAAGCATTAATTAGTTCTAAACTGATACAAAAAATTCGAATTGTTTTGGTCCAAAATCAAATCCAAACGAAATTTTATCGGCTATGATTTAGTAAAAATATTAGAGCTGGTAAAAAATTAAATTAAAATCAATTAATTTAAACGAGTAGTTCATTTTAAGTCATTATTAACTACCAAAAACTAAGTCAAATAACCGCCTTAAAATATAAATTTCATAAAAATTGGTTCAAAAATAATCGAATAAAAAATTGATATGTTAAAACAGTTTAAAACGTTTGAATCTCGTGAAATTCGATCTTGAGTCAGTTTGGTTCTAAACCGAACCGTGAACCGCTCTATTTGCATCATAAGATAAAAAGCCCAGACTCTGAACAACGTAAACATGATACACGGGCTAGAGGTTAAACACATGTAAGCCCAGTAAGGGCCCAAACAATCACGTTCACAGAGGCCCAATTTGAGTCTTGTTCTCAAAAACCCTCCATTTCCGATCACACTCTGGTTCTCACTCAGACTCTCTCACACTGCTTCGTCTTCGTCGACACAGAACCAGAACCAGAGAGGAGCTATGTGGATCCAGCAGCGAAGCTTCATCGCCAGAGCTCTACATCTCCGCCACTTCTCGGAGGCCGCAACAGCCTCTCTCCTCCAGGAGGCCGAATCGGCGTGCGCGTTCCTCGACGAGTACCCCAAACCCGATCCCAAGCACGACGAGACGATCTTCGCGATCCCTCGCGACGAGTCCGGCAAGAAAATCGCCGTCCGGGAGCGGAAGCACGGTCGCGTTCCCGGGATCGTGTTCGAGCAGGAGGACGGACAGCGTGGAGGGAACAAGCGGCTCGTCTCTGTGCAGGCCAATCAGATCAAGAAGCTCGTGAATCACCTGGGGAAGAGTTTCTTCCAGTCGAGGCTCTTTGATCTGGAGGTCAGGTCCGAGTTCGGGTCCGGCGAGATTCAGGAGAAGGTTCGGGTTTTGCCCAGATTGGTAAGCATTTTTGGTGGAGAAATTGTGTTCTTAAGCTTTAATTGTTTGTGTTTTTCTATTTTTTGATTTATGATAGTGAGTGAAGATTCAGCAAAACTGAAAGAGCTAATTGCAAATTGGGTTTTAATTGCATTTAGTAGCTTAAAACATTAAGAGGACTTAAGAAAATGTAAGGAGGAAAACTGAAAATTAAGTGCGCTTGAATTAGCTTGATTCAAATAAATGGGTTTGTTTCGTCGAGTTAATTAGATTGTAGTAACCAAAAGAATTGAAGTGGGTCATATAATCCTCCATGTTCATGGGTCTAAGCATTTGTGGTGGGTGTATTTGAACAATTCGGGGAAGTGACGAGCTTATAAATTTACATTCAATAAGTACTGAATGTAAATTTAATTTTATCCCCTTTAGGTGGTCTGGTTTTCTTTGTGTTGAGATGTAATCAAATGGTAAATAAATTAGGATAAAGTCAAATGTTGCACCGGCAGCTGTATTTTAAAATGTAAGAGAATTTGCATGTCAACGCTGTACTACATTGCCTGATACATTTACACTAGATATTGCCTTGAAAAGTATCGTGTCATGTCCATCAAAGTAAGATATAGGAGATATTTGTTGTTACATATATAGCATCTGAATCTTACTATGGTTTTTATGGTATGCTACCAGAGGAGTAGCTTGTGTTTGACAGTTGTGGAAGTAGAAAGGATATTTGTTGCGATGAGTGTAAGTTATCAAGAATGGAAGCAATTAGAGTAAGAATCAAGCTTGAAGATTCTGCAGGTTTAATGGGTTTTTTAAAAAAAAAATTAGTGTGTGCCATAATCATATATATGCTACTGTACAATGAAATGGCTTATGTACTATTGTTAGAACCAGATATTGCAAAATGATTAACTTGTTAGAATGGTTTGTGTCATAAATATTTTGGTTTCCTCTGAAATCCATTTTCCTCTTCATTTTCAAGCTTCATTTGCATTGTGTCAATGATGCACCACTCAACGTTACTTTCATGAGAGCACCACCAGAAGCTTTGTTGAAGGTTGACGTCCCTCTGGTGTTCATAGGCGAGGATGTATCTCCTGGCTTAAAGAAAGGTAATGTAAAGCCATACAATTACAATTTTCTGCACTGAGCCTCAGTATATATATGCAAACAACTTAGCAATATGTACTTAACTCCTCACCATTAGTCTCCAGTTCCACAAGCATTACTATGTATTTACCATTGTGAGTTAAAAGAAACCGGGTCATTTATAGTACTATGGCTTTCTTAGTTATAGAAATATCAATATTATTAGATAGTTTCAATGTTATGAACCTATGGTCAGTTAAGACAGTCTTCTGGTGGGAATTTTTTAAGTTTCAAGAGTTAGCTTAGTCGCTTTATTACTTGAAATTTGCTAGCCAATTGAGGCTATGCTGTCTGAAATTTGCTAGATCAATCTTGCAAACCAATTGACCTTTTTTTCCATTTCCCCGTAATAAACTAACTATAGATTAGTTCTCAAGTGAAGTAGCTAAAAATATCATTTGGCATTTGGCATTCTTTCTTTTTCGTCAAGCACCGAAATTGAAAGCTTCACACTGTTTTGTCAGTTTTCATTAAATTTGTTTTTTTTTTCTTGCTCTTCTCAATTTCCCGGAGTTATTTGATTTGATCTCAGTGAGTATTGTTATTATTTTACAAATTTGGCAGGGGCTTATTTGAACACTGTCAAGCGGACCGTGAAGTTCCTTTGTCCAGCAGACATCATTCCTCCATACATCGAAGTTGATCTAAGTGAATTAGACGTTGGCCAAAAAGTGGTAATGGGACAGCTCAAGGTTCATCCCGAGTTGAAGCTCCTGCAATCAGAGTCCCAGCCTGTCTGTACCATCATAGGATCCAGAATGGCCGATGCAAAGAGATCCAAATAAGCCCTTCCCTCAAATTTCAGTGGCATTATCACTAACAAACTCATCTCCACTTCGAATCAGGCACTGGAGCCAACATTTTTCATACTTTCTGCGCCTTCAAGATCTGCAGAAGATGATGCCATTTCAGTCCCGAGCTCATTCTTCTGTGTTGTAGAAGTATAAGTTTTTGATAGTATCAAGGTATCATGGTAGAAACACATTGTCGATCAAATTATAACAAACCATTAGATTTTTCTTCTTACCGTCTTTTTTAGCCATAACCGGAGGAGAGTTATGCTTAGCCGCAATGATTAAAGATGGGATTTTTTTTGTATAATCTCATGGCTTGTACCTGAATTGTATTGTAGAGCTGTAATGGTTGAGTTTTGTGTTGTTGGCTCAAACTTGTAGCTGTAGAAACAGAAATGCTATTCAGTCCTTTGGGTATGCAAACTTGAGAAATGCAGGTTAATGAGACACAAAGGAGCAAGAGGCTAAAAATGACAATCATTGCATTGGGGTCAAAATAATTTAAAATTGAAAAGTTCTTGCAATGAAACTCTAGAAAAATTGCATACAATTTAAATTTTGAAGGGTAATTTCTCGTTTTAATTCATTTTTAACAATGTATAATTTTGGATAATTCACATCCAGAATTTTGCAATTAAGAAAATATACGTGCAATTCTTGCAAAAAAAACAAATATTAAGCTACCCTTTTTTCAATTATTCTTTATAAAAAGTTAACCTATGTGTGTTTTATAGAAAATGTATTTTTCATAAATTATTTCAAAAATCTTCTTGATCTCACGACCTATTGAAACATAATATTATGCTTAGAGAACTTGGAGATCAAAACCTGCTAAACTTAAAATCCATTTTAGCACCAGGCCTACTTCATAAATTACCTCAAACTTTCAAATTTAGAAGGCATTATCACTTCAATAATTGATCAATTATGCAAGTTAATAATGGTGACATTCAATTTCATATGACAACTTTTCTCATCTACAAGTTTTGTTTCTCAAGGTCTCAAATCAATAGATTGAACCTAAATATTAGTAGCTAGTGCCCTTGCTTAATGAAACAGTTAAGCTATCCTAATCTTCTAACAAGAAAATTAAATCATCAACCTCATATTTATTATACAATTTCCTCGACAACATATTTCTATCATATTGTTAAATAATACAATTTAACTTCATTCTCAAAGATATT
This sequence comes from Geranium rotundifolium, assembly GCA_963920655.1. NCBI lineage: Eukaryota > Viridiplantae > Streptophyta > Magnoliopsida > Geraniales > Geraniaceae > Geranium > Geranium rotundifolium. The sequence continues at coordinate 2,654,117 of OY987313.1, forward strand.
AGACTACGTGTTATTTTTGTAAATGATAATGACAATTTGTTATACCTAATTATAGTGAAATGATAATTTTATACTCTACCTGTTTTTTTTTCTTTTTTAGTATCTAACAGTGTTTTGTGACAACATATGGTAAAATGACTAAAATACCATGGTTTAAGAAATCAGAGTAGAATTTGTACAATTTGATTTATCAAACCAGATTTGAAATTGTTCGAATTTAATTTTAGATTCGGGGGCATAATAATAATTGCATCTTAAATATAAACTAAATTGAACCAAAGATAAATAAAATTGAACCAATTTAATTTATGACTTCTTAAACCAATGGTAGTTTACGTATTTTATGCATTTTAGATGTATATTGCCACACAAAAATTGTTAGGGTATTAAAACAGAAAGAAAAAGTTATAGTATGAAATTGTCATTTCAATATAGTTGGGTGTAACAAAGTTTCATTAACCCTTTCAGTAATCACCGACAATTATAATATGAAATTACTAAAATACCCTTACATGTTTTCCAGAATTGCAAAAGTACACACTTTCCTGCCTCGCCTTCTTCACACCACCACACTAGAGGACAAACTGGTAAAAGCCCTCTCTCTCTGTTAAAAAAAACGACTTCTTTTGCTTTCTCTGTCACTCCATTTACAGTGCACTGTCCTTCCTTCCTCCGCCATTAAAACAACCTCTCTTTAACCTACTCTTTCACTTTCTCCATTAAAGAACATCTCTTTTGCCCTGCCTCTCCCAACCATGGAACCTTTCGCCGGCGAGGACGGACCCTTTTTCGATCTGGAGTTCTCGGCGCCGCCGGAGGACGACGAAAATGCGAGCACTTGCGCCGTCGACGACGACGAAATCGGCGGCGAGGCTGAGCTCGACGATGGCTCCGAACCCAACAACCCAAAAACCCCTCAATTCCATGACTCCCTGATCAAATCGGCCACTAAATTTCGGGTTTTGATTTCGGGTTTCACGAAATCGAAACAGAGCACGGCGGAGAAAACAGAGCAACACCACAACCCGCCGCCGGAAACGGCGGAGGAGAGCAAAGACGACAACTTTTACTCGGCGAGGCTCGGTGTCGAGGAAGTTCCCATCAGGTCGCTCTTCGCCGGAGACGACAGCGCCGCCGCGAGCAAGGCGGCGAAACCGCCGAAACAGAGCATCGCAGTGCACGAGTATCTGAAAAATGTGAGGCTAAGATTCTCCGGCGAAAAACAGGGGAACGTGTCGTCGGGGTTGAGGGCGGTGCGCAGGCATTTTCGGAAGAGCCGTTCGGCGGCGGTATCGGCGGCGAAAAGGAGAGACGATTCGCTGGCGCAGCAACATGATGGGATTCAGAGCGCCATTCTTCACTGCAAAAGCTCCTTCAATGCTTCTCCAGGTACAAATTTCTCACTAATTTAACACAAATCTTGATTTTAACTAATTAATGTGTAATTAATTGATAGTTATGTTTTAATCACAGGCTCGGAGTCGTCCCAGAAACAGAGCGGCGGTGATGACGTTGACGAGTCAGGAGAGTCTTCCGAAATAGAAGATAATGACGTGGCGTGTAACAACTGTAGGTGATGAAGCGACTGTCACGGGCCTGTAGGTTTAGCATATTGCTCCACAGTTTATTTCTTTTTTACACTCGGGTCAGATTTTACTGGGAAAGTGGAGACCGGAACAGAAGTAAAAAGGAAAAGTAAATTTGTTTTTTCTCTCTAGTTTTATTTACGTATATCTGCCTGCGAGTGAAATGGCTCCGTATACTACACGCGCCCAGACATATTTTTAAGTGTAAAACAAACATGGGCCAATCAAATAAGTCCATGAAAACAGAAGAATTTGGCAACTGCTATTTTCGAACTCAACTTAGATAGTGACACATCTATCTAAATTTTAGGGCAAATGACATATAATTACGTCCGCAAAATATCGGTTAACAAAATCATTTTAATTACACAATTAAATTATGAAGTGCTCACCAAGTTAAGGTTATTCAAGCCCAATTGACATGAACCGATGACGAAGTTTGGAACCGAAACTGACCCAACAATGACAGTAACCGGTGGGTAGGCTGATAGTTGATGAACAAAAAAAGAGCCACAATCGTTAGATCTGGGCCGATAGTGGCGTCCTTCACGACCGCTTTTGTCATCAACATCGAAGGTGTCGTCAGAGCTCGGTTGCTCAATGACACTCTTTCCATCTTCTATTCTCTTAGTCGAGAAATTTATGACATATCAGTTCTTACATAATACTTGCAAAAGGTTATGGGTCGACGGATGAGAAACCGAAGAGGTCAATGAGTGATGAAAATGGATTCAAACCAATGAGAGATATGAATTTGAATCGGTGGTTAGAGATAGAGGAGAAATGAAGAATTTGTTGAGACCTCGGAAAGACTAAGGGTCATATAGAGAATGATGAGTTTGGTGTATAAATTTGAAGTATATCACGTGATATCACATGAGTATACATACATTTACTTTTCGTCCAATTTGTAACAATTTAAAATGTAAAAATGTGTAACGATAAGATAAATAACTTACCTGGATGGATCAGAGGTGAACATGTGGTGACACGAATCAGTCTGATTTTTACTAGTTAACCGGCAATTATGAGTTTTGAGAGCTTAAACCAAACTGAAATTACATGGTTCTCTCGTATTCAGAACTAATGCCGAATCATGAAAATGATTCCGGGTTTCAGGTTCCGAGTCCGGTTTGATTCCCGGTCGGGACCGGTTTCGGTCCAAAATGCCCGCCCTAACTCATAACCGTATGATACGATATCCATCGGCCATCTGTAGGGCCTTTGAAGTGGGCCATGTGCTGGCTAAGTGGGCTATGAGCCCAAAATATCTTCGATGGGCCCACATACCATGACACACTTTCTCTTGTCACCCCCTAATCTTCTCCGATAAGCAATGTCTTAGTTCTGGTCTCTCTTGCCGACATCTTTCAATTATATATATTTTCATTTTTTATGAATCAAACAATTAGAATTAAAATTTATTATTTATTTATAAATAAATCAACTAAAACTTAAATGTTTTCACTTTTGACTCTTTTATTTTTACGTCACGTATATGACAAATTGAATTTCATATATATACAAAATTAATCAACATTTAAAATAAATTGAAAATAATAGACGGTGTAATATACAATACTTATTAGATTCATGTAACAATTTTATACTTGAAGATGAGTGTTAAATTATGGTTAGGTTTTGATTTGGATTTATGGATCACTTTATTGGTTGTAAGAAAATAAAAATTGTAGTTGAACTTAATTTTTTGATTTGATTATATTTAGATTTATATTCATGTATTTTTATTTTATGTGAACCATTCAACATGGGTTTTTCTTGGAAAGTATTTTTAATATTGTTTTATAGAGATAAATAACTTAAAATGAGTCGGAGGGAGGAGAGAGAGAAGGTATGGTGAGAGAAGGGTGAGGGGAGGGGTATTTTTGTCTTTTTACAATAAATTTTTGACAACTGAGATTTTTGTCCATTTTAAGGGATGATAGTGAGAACAATAGTTTTAGGGGGTGTTGGGTGAGATTTTGTATATTTTAAGGGGTGATATCTGAAATTATCCCATTAATTAATTATTTAGTTGTGCATTGTATATATTTTTTTTCTCAGGTCATTAGGTGGTTATTGAGGTAGTCATTTTTCTTTATAGGTATTGCATGAAATTCTGGGGATGGTGTTGTGTGTGTATATGCTAGTGTATGTCATGGGAGTGTTTCAATTGTTGGTCTGTCATTAGATTGTATAGATAATGCACTAAATAGTTTGGGCATGTATGTACTATTTTATGTCATGTGATTGCTTCATTTGATTGGGTGTCACTGTGGTGTGATAATTTTGTTTGGTCGAATTACTTCTTATTCATTTCATTAATTTGCTGATCATTGGTATGGTTAATAGTGCTGGTTTATTTGTTGGGCTACAGGTGAAATGTCATATAATTGACTGTCAATGTCATTGTAATGTTGGAACATTCGTTTCATATGAACATTAGATTGTGTCATGCATATGATAGACATCGTTGTGTTTGTATCATTAATTTGCATATCACTATCATGTGGTGTGCTAATTTTGCTGGGTCCAAGTCTAATTAGTTATTATTCATGTCATTAATATGTTGACCATTGTTTTGGTTAATTGTGTTTGTTTATTTATTAGGTTACAAGTGAAACCTCATATAATTGATTGTCAACGTCATTGTAATGTTGGAGCATTCGTTTCATATAAATATTGAATTCTGTCATGGTCATATGGCAGATAGTGTTGTGTTTGTATCATTAATTTGCATATTATTGTCATGCGTAACTATTTTGCTTTCATTATTTTTTTTACAATTGAGACGTCATGTGGTTGTTTGACAATGTCTTGGCAATTTGGGAGGTTATGACAATTAAACACAAACATTATAAACCAAATCATTAATTATGGAGAACATGATGTTAAGATTAATGAAGCCAACAGCACATTGATTATAGAATAAATCAAATGCACATTCCACACCAATGCATGAAACAAAAACTCGGATAGAATATACCAAAAAGCAAACATATTACACAAACAATATGTAATATGTTGGTGACGAACCCATTGTTGATTGATGCATCGGCTCTAAGCGGCTTGAAGGAAGAGAACGAGTGGTGAAATCTTTCTTGGCCTTTTTCAGTTCTTTGTGCTGCGACAACGAGATGATGATAACTTTGAATAATAAATGGTACTCAATAGAATACGGAATACTCATGTTGGAGTAGTTATGAGGTATGAACTGTAATGACATTTGTGCCCTTTCAATGCTATATAAATCATTATTATATGTGATGGCCATACAATTCGCTTCCAATGATTTCTAAGTTTGTATACACAACATGTTTTTTCATAGTTTTCTATCATTTATTTTAACATATTCAATTTCAGCTGATCATTTGATCAGTTATGATTTTATTTGAACAACAATATTCAAATGTACTCATTCCTTTATAGTTCTACCAAAATTACATTCCACGAGAGAGGTGGGAAAAAAAATAAAAATCAAACATATACTCTGTGTTCGTTGAAGTAAAAAAAATCGACCTATTTACAAGTCAATTCCTCGACCGTCCGATTCCTCAAGTTGAGATTCATGGTGCAGCTAACGATCGCGATCCTATCCCTCTCGATGAGGTTGATCAGGTGGACCCTACCCCTCAGCTCCGCGTAGCTCGTGACCTCCAAAACCCCCAAATCAACGGCTCTCCTGAAACTCGTACTGTTCCCCATCTCCAGATCAGACCCCACCTCCACCGTGAAGTCGATCCTGGCCGTCGATTTCCCCCCCACGCGCCCACGCGCCACCTCGCCCCTCCCGATCTCCACCCCCTCGAAGAGCACCGCCGCCGAGCCGTTGGCGTACTCGAACCGCCCCAGGTTCGCGTTCCTCACGGCGATCGCCGCCGCGAGAGTGGCGTTGAGCGACGGCGGCGACGTGGAGTTGGCGGAGGAGTTGGCGGAGACGGCCGTGAGGGAGGTGACGGCGACGGACGTTAGCTCGGCGTCGGGGGTGGTGGCGTGGAGGAAGACGACGGCGAAGAGCAGGACGACGGCGCTGACGGCGACGGTGACGGAGAGGACGTAGACGAGGAACTTGCTGGGCGCTTCGTGCTTGGCCTTGAACGGAGCGAAGCCGGCGAATTCCACGTCATCGCTTTTCCGATGGTCTCTCGACGACAACGGGCTCGTCATGTGGTCTTCGCGATCCGACGTCGTATTCATGGTTTTTCCTGTTTTCTTTTCTTCCTGATCGGTGGAATCGATTAATGAGAAATGTTGTGGGGATGTGTTTATATATGTATTTGATTTTGTTGGGGTGGTGGTGGCAGAGTCGTAATTAAATTAACCAACGCGTTGATCTGGAAAATGTAAAGCCACGTCAGCGAGTAGACCGAGTGAGGATGAGTTTCGTGTCTTTGTCTCGAAGGCTTCTTCAGCGATGGCGGGCTGAGGCATTTAATGACTCTATCCAAGTAACAATAATATATATAGGAGAAAATGATATTTTGTGCACCTAAATATAATTTTTTGACACATACATATATATTTTTTTTTTTTTTTTTTCAGTATTCTTAATTTTGATCATAAATTTTGGTTCAATTCATAGATATTTTGAGAAAATAACCTGAAAGTACCATGAATTTTGATATGAAATTTAGGGTACTGAAAAAAAAAATAAGGTATGAAAGTGTATATTTAGATGCACAAAAGTGTTATCTTCCCTGTATATTATACCATTATTTCAATACACTCAAAGTATTTTAAAAAATAAAAATAAATAAAACTCATCGAGCTTTTGCAAAAATTAAAAGTTAAATACAAATATATGACATCGTCATGGAAAGCAATTATTTTTGCAAACGACCTAAATAACTCAAGTGTGTCATGTCATGCTAAATTGAGAATATTAAATTTAGTTATATGCAAGTAATTTATTTTATACTGACTGAGCAAGTCTTTTAATATTGTTTTTGCTTAAAAATTTTGTTGTATCTACTTACAATTACAAAACCTAAGCAATCGAATATAAAACTTAAAAAAAATCATATCACGAGGTCAATTATAATCTAAAAATAACTACTTGATGATCTAATTCATAAATTTTCACGCATGGACTTTACAAGTCTACGTGTAATATATAGCCTCCAAATATAGAACAGTTTAAAGCTTGTTTTGGTGATTAGAGTATTTTATTTGGTCACAATGTTTACCAAGTCGTAATTAATTTTTTATGGGTTGTGTTTTCCACAGATGATTATTATTATCAGCTAAACCCCAAATATAATTTGAAATTAAATATTGCCGATTTTGAACATGTGTTGACTATTTGGAAAGATTCATGATTGTGTCGTGTCGGCTGTGGGATTGGCTGATAGTGGCACACGTGCGCATCGGAATCTCCGTGTCCGCTTCTTTATTATTCTTGTTCTGCACGAGCTTCTTATGGGCCAAACTTTTATTGGGCTTCAATGTGTGAGCCCAGTTGATGGCCCACTGAAGCCCGCTAACTGCAAAATAGATGGCCGTGGGTCACATAAGATGGGCCTCATTCACTGACCAGGACTACAAGTGTATATGGGCCGGTTGTCTGTTTTCAGTCTGGATCAAATCGATTGATAAAAAATATTACTGAAAAAAGAGGTGTAAACGAGTCGGATCAAGGTAAATTTGACTTAGTTCACGAAAGAAAATATCTGGCTCGAATTCAAATGAATTTATGTAATTAAAATTGAGTTTAACTCGAAAAGAAATATAGATAAGATTGAGCCCGGCCCACAATTTTCAACATGAATGAAATATATAATTTAATAATGAACGAGCCGGTTCACGTGTCTATTGCACGCTAGATTCAACGGTCACGATCGGGTCAACGTTTTTGTTGACAGCATGCCCGCCTTCCCCGCCGGGACCGGTGCGGACCCCACGGTCACGCCAATGTGTAATTAAAATGATTTTGTTACCAGATTGAGTACTGTAATCAGACATTTTTTTATGTGATAGTAAAATGATGAAACTAAATATCTGGTAATAAAATTCATTAAATAAGTATATATGGTCTCTCAAAAAGAAGTGGAAAATTAAATTAATATTAGATTTAATTAAAGATAACTATATGGACTTAATCAAAGTCTTTGATCAGCTAAAACCATATTTGATATAATTACTTGTGAGTTGTATGTACGAAGGTAACATGATATATTATTATCAAGTATATATAGTTTTAATTATCACAAGAGATACGGAAAAATAAAAATTATCACAATAGATAAAGAACAGTGAGAATAGGGTGAAAGATTTTTATTCACTTTAAAATCTACTGGGAACAAGTTGAGTAGAATATAGGTATACTCGTATCCAACTCGTGTTTGATAAAAATCTGCAAAAATATTCGTATCCGACCCATTATCTGTTTGCTTTTAATTATATATGTTCCAATCATATTGGGTATCGTCGGGTTCGAATTATTTTGCCATCCCTGATGAGCGTCGTACTGTAAAATACTTTATGAGTACAAAATACAAATTGACGCGGTCGCATCCGATCGTACTTTTATAATATCTTTTCCCACATTAAAAAGTATTTTTACCCTTAACGCTGTATATCTATCATAATTGCATGCCCCTATGCTCACATGTATTTTGAGTGCTATTTTATAGCTTTGAAGCAAAAAATAAAAATAATAAAGCAGAAATCGGTAAAACAAATTTTGGAGCAAAACTGGAACTTTTGAGTGACGTAAAATTATCGTACGAACTCCATTTTGGGTTCATAATATGTAAAAAGAACGGATTTTAAAAAATTACAATTTTACAAAAGAAAGTTTGAGGAATGTAACGGCTTTATTTGTAACGAATGTGACAACGATCATAATTATGGCGAAGTGGCAAATTGTAATCCCATGTCACACTCTAATATATGGGGTTATATTTTGTGGCCATAATCTTATTAAACACTATTTTTGACCTAATTTTCAAAATAATTGTTCCCAGAGAATCTAAGTGGTGATCATAGACTCTCAATGCGACATTGGAGGTTTTGAGAGAAAGTTTAAGCATGTTGGAAGCAAATTCAGACACAATAATCAATTCATGAGCTTCAACCTTAGCAGGTTTTAGGTTTAAATTTATTTTTTCTCTTCTCATATTCATGATAACAATACATTCTATCATCATGATTATGGGATAATTCTCCATAATATGGATGCTAGGTCGAATACTTTGTGATTTATGAATTATTGAATTGTGATTTGATTTTTATACATGTTGATATTTAAATTGTTGGTTATATTTCGATTTTTGATATTGACCATATCGTTTGCTAGTGAGAGTTGTGATTTCGAGCTCGAGAGAGTCGGTGAACGACCGACACATCGCAGTTCAAAAGGTTTAACTCTTCAGAACCCCCATTTCGTAAGTCAATCACATTAAAACAATGTTGTTACATATTTTCCTAAACGTGAATTATAGATCAAATTTATGTACCTATCATTCCATTGTAAGGCTTGGAACACATTTAGGAGAAAACTCTCTTTTAGTTAGGCCTCGCAAAACGTGTTCTCACGTAATATCACGTAGGATTATTAAGCATAGTGCTGTAAAAATCGGACATGTTGAAAATTTTTACAATATTAATTAGGAATACTATACTAAATGAATATTGAAATGATAGACACTTATAGAAGATCATACCCTAGTTCCAAATCTATGGAGTCGGCATGATTGAGAGCTTGAATTAACCATGGTGAGAAACCTATGATTTTTTTATTGCTTAGTTTAGTTTGAGTAAGAATGTTTACTCCATATACAACATAGAAGCGTGATATGGTGCAAACCACTCTTATTTATACATACGAAACTATGAGAGCGCCACACGTGATGCCGAACAAAAAAATTTATTTTTTAATTTTTTATTACACTATTCTCTCGGCGGGTAACATGTTTTCCTCTAGCTGATAAAATGAAACCCGTCCTTCTGTTAAATGACACAATTTCCATGGTTGTGACATATCTTTTGGTTTTCGTAGGAATGCATCATGTACATGTACATGTACAGTATATGTAAATAATGTCGTCTTAATCCCAGAAAGAATGAGACAAGTCCAACTTTTTCCAAAGCCATTATCGTAACCAAACACCCCCTTAGGGCAATCCCTCTCCTTTGTTTAGCTTTCTCTTCAGAAATACAATTGTTGGACGGAAAATTCCTCAAATTAATTGTTGTGACTCTCTACAGGTCAATCTCTCTTCTCTACGTCTCGAGGTTCTGATTTTCACTTGCTTCTTCGATTTCAATCTCATCTTCTGAATTTTGTTTGCATTTCTCAGATTGTTCTCTGTTTTTCGGCTGATTTGAGTTTTTTTTCCGATTCCAATCCAACCCAATCTTCTGGTTTTTGTATGTATTTTTTCAGATCTGTATGCGACTGAAATTTTTCTCGCTGATTGATTTCAGCTCGTTTTCGCTTATTTCTTCGATTTCAATCCGATATACTATTTTTTTGTTTGTATTTGTCAGATTGTTGAGTGATTTTACTAATTTTTATTTTTTTCGATTTCAATCCGATTTTTGTAGTTTTTGTATGTATTTTGTCAGATCTGTATGAGACCTTGAAATATTAACATGTATGGTGTTCAAATTCTCCATCACGTATAAGATATTTATTTAACATGTATCAGACCTTGAATTATTGAACTGTCTTGTGTTACATTGTTTTGAAAATCATCAGTTGATTTGGAATGGAATTGAATGGTGTTAAAGATGCATTTGACCGTGTGGCTAAGAAGCAGAAGTTATCATCATCAAAATCCCAACAAGTAGTTGATCAAGTTGGGCATGAGATCGAGCAGGCATTGGCAAAGATTCACGATCCAATCTCACCCGCGGAGCACGAATCTATTCTTTTGGAGCTCAAGAGCAAGCTCAGCATCATCGCCCCCCACAACCAGTTAGAGGGTTCACAGAAGGAACTACACGCTAGCCTTAGCAAGTACTCGAAAATGCTTGAGAAATCCTTCAATCCCGATATATCTAAGGCGTACAGAAACGTTGAATTTGACTTCCACACGGTGAATCAGATCGTTGCGGGTCACTTTTACAGGCAAGGGTTGTTTGATCAAGGAGACTGCTTGATCCGTGAAGCTGGAGAAGCAGAGGCAACTGAGTTAAAATCACAGTTTTCAACAATGTACCGAATACTTGAGGCCATCAAGGTTAAAAACCTTGAGCCTGCTCTCAGTTGGGTATCTAGCAACAGTGAGATGCTCAAGCGGAATGGTTCGAATCTTGAAATGAATATTCACCGGCTGCAGTTTGTGGAGATTTTGCAGAAAGGAAACCGAGATGATGCGCTCCGGTATGCGAGGGCTTACTTTTCTCCTTTTGCTCAGCTCCACATGGGCGAGGTCCAGAAGCTCATGGGTTGCCTCTTGTGGGCAGGAAGGCTTGAGAGTTCTCCTTATTCGGGCTTATTGGCCTCAACCCACTGGGAAAAATTAACCGAGGAGCTAACACAACAGTTCTGCAGCCTCCTAGGGGAATCGCACGACAGCCCGTTGAGCGTGGCTGTCGCGGCGGGGATTGAAGGATTGCCGACTCTCTTGAAGCTGGCGAATGTCATGGCAGCGAAGAAGCACGAGTGGCAGACAATGAAACAATTGCCGGTGCCACTAGATTTGGGGAAGGAATTTCAGTTCCATTCGATATTTGTTTGCCCCGTTAGTAGGGATCAAGGCAGCGAGGAGAACCCGCCAATGCTGATGCCGTGTGGCCATGTTCTCTGCAAGCAGTCGATCATGAAGCTGTCTAAAAGCAGTACTCGAACGTTTAAGTGTCCATACTGCCCGGCGGAGGCTTCAGTAGCCCAATGCAGGCAGCTATATTTCTGAAGTAAGTTGTATTATTTCCTCCTCCCCTTTGTCAATAATCTATCTTTTATGGAAATTGTGTTTTCAGGGTTTCAAGTTTGTATATAGAATTTGCACTAAGGCTTCATTCATGTGTTTACGCTTACGCTATGTTTGAATTGAAATTGGGATACGGATGCAAGCTCTTTGTTTCTGAATCAGATAAATGAATATTTGAAACCGAAGACCTCGATTCAAAAAAATATACCTTTTTGGGGCTTTACCTGGCTAAAAAATCTGTCAACTGTTGCCTTTGCTGAAGGAATACCTCATTAGATGCTAACCCAAATAATGGTAGTTGGTATCCAAACACTGCCTCAAAGGGAGTTGAGTTGATTTTAATGAAGAGTGTGGGTTGGTATTTGTACCAACATTCAACAATTTAGGTAATCTCTACACATTGATTAACCCTTTCTCTCTCTGTTTGACCCATCACTTTGAGAATGATATGATGTAGAAAAATTTAGGTTCACTCCTATTATTTTGAACAAATCTTGCCACAAGCTTTCTAAAAAGATGTTGCAATTTGAAGACATTACCTGAACTGTTCTCATGCCATGAAGTATCCAAATATTTATAGGATCTATCCACTACTACCAATATGTAACTCTAGGATTGGGGTAGATGAATCTTGACATATGTATAGACACCTTGTTGCATTGATCCAGAATGGCCTCCAAGGGCGAGTTGTGCATAAATTCCAATATTTTTAACTTGATACCATTAGCTTTGCTCAGGTAGATTTTATTGTTTATCATCATTCATCAACATGCCTTGTTTCATCTTATATCCAAGCATAGAATGAGGGGCCACTACCACCTTCAATATTAGTATACATGTCATCTCCTTGTATTCCTCAGAGCGGATCGAGGCTCTAATGAGTACCTCACCCATCGAATGTACTCGATTTGTTCGGTTGCATCACCGCTGCAACAGGTTGTTCGAACTCCCTGCATATGTTGTGACTGGAGTTTACTAGGGGTCAATATTATGCTTTGAAGTAATGGTTTAATGCTTTGTAGCAGTTATTTAATTGGGACTTGTTTTCAACGAATCTTATATTGTTTATATTTTATGTAAAAGTGTTTTACCTAATCCATCCTTATCGATTAATGATATATATTTGCATTTCTTTATCCTTATCAATCAATGATATTTGCATTTCTTTGCTATATGAAGTTTTTTTTGTCGATTCAAGTGTTGAAATGTTGAAAAGTATCCTTACCCAATTGTTAAACCACAAAATTTAGTTTATGACATGTCATTATTGTAAAAATTCAAAATTAAAGAACTGGGTTTTTCCTTTTTCTTTTTGGAATATAGGATGCGATGAGAACAATTATTAATCAATTCAAGGGTTATGAACACCGTATTGAAAATGAGAAGCAGAAAAGGAACACATCAATTTATGTGCGAGAATGGGTCTGTATAGGAGACGAGACTATTATTGCTCACTGATTGATCCCATACACTTACCATGCAAGTCCAAATTGACTTTTTACACATACTTTTCTTATTTTCCCTGTAATGAACTAATGAGTACGAGATTATGCAATTGCATTAATATTGACATGTTTTTTTTTCTCTTCTTCATTGTATCTACAATGTTGCCTCTGCTGCACATACTAAACTTATTTGTATCCACATACTATATTCATCTATATATCCCTACATTGCTCCCTTTTCCCCTAAACAATGACTATATAACGTTGCGAGTGGAGTTGCAGAGACTGTATGTAGTATGCACGAGATCGCTGATTCCAATCCCCACACATGTTACCACTTTTTGGTTTTACGAAAAGATGTATTCGTGATTCAAAGACATACCGGAAGTCTAAAATCTCGTTTAGAAATGCTCCTTGTGGAATTCGAACTTGGTCGACCCTTTTTGGTTGAATTCGTAACAGAGCTTGCTTAGCTCTTTAGCTAAGACCGGTGCTCCACAGTAGAAAACTCCTGCTTCCACCGCCACAATCACAGTAAGAACAATTTTGTTACATATTTTCGTAAACATGAATTAGAGATCATTTTATGTACCTATCCTTCCATTGTAATGACTGGAACACAATTTGGAGAAAACTTTCTTCCAGTCAGGCCTCGCAAAATGTGTTCTCACCTGATATTAGGTAGGATCATTATGAATAGTGTTGTAAAAAAATGCTAGACGCTAGTCAGTCAGAGAGGGCTAAATACTTAACTAAATGGATATTGAAACGATATGCATGTAGAAGATCATACCCTAGTTCCAGATAAGATATCGATCCCATTCTTGGCATGATTGAGGGTTTGGACCATGGTGATGAGGGCTGATCGGGCGTCCCCTTCTTCGTACACGCTGGTTAAGTAGTTGTGCATCTCAATCACACCCTATAACGCAATAATGACAACTTGTTAATCAAGAAAAAAAACACGGGACTTGTGACTATAAACTCGAATTATAATTTATACCCTTTGATCTTGCTCTGCAACTTCATTCATGACCCCTTTGAACCAATCGAACGATCCTTGCTCTCTGGTTACCCAATAGAAGTAAGCATTGGTGGTCTTTAGAGGTTTCTTACGTTTCGGAGTGCCAGGATTCTGGTTTGATGCAGTACTGATGATATCTAAGGCTGAATCCTAAAGAAGAGGAGGAAACAAGAATGGGTACTTTACGGACTCTTGAAGAAACTAAGACAATAAATATACCAGGGAAGGAGCTCCATGTATGGCAAAAGATACTTACTGCTTCCTCCTCCATTTTGACGATATTGTTGAGCAAATCTTTAAGGATGCTTATGAATGGCGTTGCTCCGATTCCCAGACCAACCAGTAAGAGAACATCGTATTTTCGGTAGTCCTGTGCTGGGGCCCCGTAAGGCCCGTCTATTAAGAGTTTTGGAAAACTGAATTACAAGGATAAATAGTATACATTGTTAGAAATCCACGTGTGAGCACACGTCCCACATCGGGCAAATATCAGGTAGAAGAAAAGTTTATTTACACATTACACCTGATAGGGGATCTTTTTCAGTCAAGAGTTGGCTTTAATGCGTATATTATAGGCTTCCACTAAGATACATGTACGATTGACACAGAAGTGCAAATATGAAGACAATGCACACCTTTTCTCGGTTGTTTCATCGGCCCTGAGGAGGCCGCTCTTCCCGGCCATTGGAGGTTCACAAGCCTCTGCGAATACCCTCTTAAGCTCTTGTGTCCAGTCCCCGAGCTGCCGGATATGAACACTAAGATAATCGTCATCAGGAGCAGATGTAATGGAAAATGGATGCCTGGAATTAGAATATAATGACATTTTTGTTATTCAGCATGGCTAAAGAATGTTAAAGAAAATGGTTTGTATGCATCATCATCATATACTAGCAATAGAAGAAGGGGTAAAATAACAGTTTGTATGAGTGTTCTAAATGTGATTTACCACTCAAAAGGAGAAACAGCTGGGCATTGGACAAACATGTACTGTCCGCTCTTGTACCGAAATTGGGGAGGCTTGGACATTTGCACAGTGAGAACATTTCCTGGATAAATGGCAACCTGAAATACGCAATTCATAGCTAAAAGTGAGTTAAGAGTTACAATAACTTGTCAATGCAGAATTTGTGGATATTATACGAATTTACCACCAAACTTTTATATGAGAGTTCTACTACAAAACAGGCACTATTCTTTAGGCAAAGCATGAACCAAAGAACATGAGCAAACAAGAAAGTAGAACAATTTCGTATGCCAAGTTATTTTTATCTGTAATAAAGCATTAAATCTAGCATGACTCTAATATTTCATTATTAACAAAGACACATGCTCCCAAACAGGTGACTTGGGAATTAAACCCCGGTTTGAATGACAAGTTAGTATTGCATTATTATGGTCACCTTGAGGAGTTTGACAGGATATAAGCCTGACCGGAAATATCTCAGGGTCCTTTCTCCGGCATATAGAAAAACGGGAACAGCAAGATACATCCATGTCTGCAAGTATGGATGAAGTACATGAATTCATTAGTAAAACTTACATAAACTGAGAAACAAACACAACCTTATTCTGCTAACTATCTCTATATAATGAATAAAAGGTTTTAGTGTTTTACTGTCATACCGTCTTACTGAACCATTTGTGGACGAAGTAGAGCCATACGCCATGGACAATGAGCAAGACGTAGACAAGGACAAAGAGGTGGTGTGAGTACCAGAAGGCATTGAAACCTGTAAGCCTATCAAATGGTTTGGGCAGCTTAACTAGGTTTCGCCTAAACCATCTTGTTGCAAGAGTGAAAGCAATTGTCATCAAAATCACCATTAAAATTCCTGTCACTCCCTCTGGTCCCTTAACAAGGTCGAAGTAAGTGGGTTTTTTTTGGCCGAAATCATGAACCAGATACTCCTCATAGATTTCTTCAGACGTGTCAATTAACCTTGGGAAATCACATGCAAGATGGTTACCAGCATGGAGAATGACACCAATTACAATGCCCGCAGCTACTGTCTGCATAAATTCGTTGGTCAAAACAACTTGTAACTGGTTCAAGTGTCACAATAAGTATTGCAACAGTGCATTCAGAAAAATAGGTTACTTGACTCTCTTTTTAGATCACTTCAGTCATTTGATTTACATCTTATAGATTACAAGCAAAATTTAATTGGTTAGTTAAAATAATAGATCTAAAATGAGTCTCCATTTTTTCCAACTAATTGTCAATTAAAATCAAAGCTTTAGAAGCACCTGCAGCTTAGATTTAGAAAAAGGCTACTTGGGTTTCATGAAAGAGTTCTTGGGCTTCTAAGGAAATTTAAAACAAAGCTTCATCACTCGAGAGGAAGGATTCTACTGGTTCAGTTTGAGCTGAATCATAAAGCAACTATACATCTTATTTCCTGTTTTCATTTCTCTTTGTGACTTAAGAAAACAAATAAAACTTTCTTTTATCAACACTAAAACCTCAATTCATAGCTTTACATGATTCTGAAAAGTCTATCTCAGCTTTATGCACACCGAAAGTTGGATGATTTCAATAAACAAGAATTTCTTTATTAAAGAACACACGCAGACGTGATGTTCATATGCAACCTAAGTTGTTGACCTTTAAAAAACAGTAATCTGTAAATCCACTATTAACTATTTATCCCTTTTTGTTCACAAGTATTCACAATTTCCTGGTCTTTGCAGTTTCTGATATGTGACATATGTCTAACCTTTTCTTGCTTATAAAAATCAAGGAAAAACTAAGTTTGAGTTGTCAGAATAGTTTTCCAGTGCAGATCAAGTCATCAAAACTGTAGCCAGTGTCAGAAATGGAATCAATTAAATATTTTATTGGGGTGATTGTTAAGATAAACCTATCAATTTGACTTTCAAATTTGGTGGGTCCAATTGATAATTTTTCAAAATAAGCAACAATAGGCTCTAGAAGCATTACCTTGTGGAAGTTGATGTTGTCGTCAAAAGGTACAATGTGACCCAGCTTGGTGGACCTGAGCCAAGTAATGGTGTTTCTACACACGGGCAAGAGGATAAGAGCCATGTTGAACTTGAGTGTCTCCGCAGCGCCCTTAGCCGTGAGGAGGCAATAGCCCATTACTTTGTAAGCACTCTTCTGCTTGTACTGCCAAAATTTCCATGTAAATAGGCCAATCATGATCAGTATCCACAGCAAAAGAACCCATATTCGCCTCCAGTTCTCTTGCAAATAGTAGAGTAGCTTTGTGCCCATTCTACGAATTCGGTTCCTCTTCCTCAGCCCCTGCAGGTTCTGGCTCAACGCTTGGCTTGTGTAACTGAGGGCTTGACTGTAGTTTAGGTACGTGTCCTTATGTAGAAGCAGTGTCTCTAGTTGCCATAGCTGAAATTATCATTCATTTGAAAATGAAGAAGGTTAGCAGAAATTAAAATGATCGTGCCTAGTCCAATGAAGCATGTGTATATATGTGTGGAAGTGACACCAACGCGTGTTTAAAAACAAATATACAAACAAAATAAAATCTAGTTCACATGGGGTGATGGGGACCCAACTATTCAAGTTAGCAAGGCAACATTAGTAAATCCTGAAACTAGCTCACTATGAAATTGATGTGCTTGAGCAGTTTAATTGCTAAACCGCACTATCTTCAATACATGTTGAGATTAATTAATTATAATTGATGCTTAATGTATACTTTAGCAATATTGTCACAGTGAAAGAGATAAAAGAGCCAAGAATGTGTGTTTGGTCATTAATTTACTCCATGTATGGATTAGTTCTATTGTGCTGACAAGACAATGATTCCATGGCGAAATGGCACATTCATCAAATTAACAAAGCATGTTACTTACAAGTTTATATGTGGGCGTTAACGTAAAGCATGCATAAACCATAATTGGGAATTAAAAGATGAAAAAGAACAAGGGAGCAGGTGAACAACAACTATTATTTCCATCAATTTGGCAATTACCAATTCAATTAAGGTTGTCATTTATAATGTTCTTGTTTTTAATGCGAGTTCAACAACATAGCAGCCCCATTCTCCTATGGAATTGATTTGTTTGCCCAGATACAGACTTAATAACCAAGACAAAGTCGAACATCAAACATTCAAACCCCTTAAGCTAGATTAAGAAATGCTGGCCAATGATTATGCTGAACAAAATCTGAACATTAAGAAATTATACTTCATTTGTCCCAAATGAATGTCAACATTTCATTTTTCAAGTGCTGATAAAAAACATTTCATTTTTAATAGATTAAATAATTCACTAGTAGTAGATGATGGCTAATATCAAAGATATGGCATATTAGTATATACAATAAAACAAGTGTATCTCACTTCATGATAGCTGTCCAGCCAGAAATAGAAAGAAAATTATAATGAAACCAACCAAAATTTAGTGAAGAGATCAATATTTAATATTTAGACATATTTACCTCAATGTAGCCAAGCCCTTCAGGGTCTAATTCTTCCATGATCAGAGCTGCATATTCCTCTGCTTGTTCCTTCAGTCTTGATAACTTGTTTGCAGAAGCACTCAACATGATGATCTAGACAATAAAAAAATCACTCTAATTAATTTCAATAATCCCCAAAAAGCCCTCACCAACCCCACTATGACCCATCTTCATTATGCTCAAGGAAATGAAATGACTCATTCATCAAGCTTCCCATCTGTTCCATCCAAAACGTCATGATCCAAGTAAACATAAACATTGAACATCAATTGGAATATATTGATGTTTGGAGTAGATGGTTCTGGACCTGGTGTTTCCGTAGTTTCTAAGGCCACTGAATAATGCCTACCCTCATTATTTTATCTGAAATTGCAACTAGTTTAGCAAATATTAATGATCTCTTAGCTTGTATATCATTATTGTAATGTTCACTAGAAATGGTCAGATTAATCATATTAGGCAAGAAACCACTCCACATGTTGAAAAGAACTTACCTCTTTCACTTCCTCCTCTGCGATTCTACCATCTTCATTCTTGTCAACCCTGTCAAATAATTTAATATACTCATCACATTAAGAAAAATATTTCAATTTAAATCTCACTGATTGTCAAATATTTTTTTGCTGAATTTCAGAATATGGACACATGCAAAAAAACATATCTATCTTTTCTAGGGATTTTCCTGGTTGATTTAAATTAAACAAATATTACTTGATTAGTGATTAATTAACATCGGTTTGGTTAACTGAAACTTAATTAATTGAAGCGTACATGTCGAAGAAGATCTGGAGTCGAGAATCGAAGCTTTGGTCTGTGATTTGAGACCAAAACTCGTAAAGTTCTTCCCTGCAAATCTTCTCCACCTTCAACCTCCGTCTTCTTCCCAAAGCATCGAACAGTTCCAGAGCAAACTCACTCGAATCTCTCATCCCTGTTCATCGAAGCGCATCAGCATAATTATAAAATTTCAGTCAAATCATGAAAGAAAATACAGTGCAATGAAAATCAAAATCAAAATTCAAGGGAATGAAAATAGAACCTATGCATTGTGCGAAATCGGCGCGAAAGAGAAAACCGTCCTTCGCAAGCTTCTCGAAGTTGCTCACTACTTCGTTCCACGGATCGATACCTCTGGATTTACAGTCGCTGATGAATTTCAGGCCGCGCAGCGCTTTTTGGGCGCCGGACCGAGTCCGGTCTAGCTGAGCGTGCCGCTTCCTGAGCGCTCGAGCCGCCATAGCCGAGTCGAATCCGCTCCCGGGACGAGGCGATCCCGGCGTCGCCGCCGCCGTCGAAGCGGAGATCCGGCCCGACGCGTGGCCGTGGCTCCACGAAAACCGCCTGAGCTCCACCTTGAACTCCTGCGAGAACTGCCTCGCTCTCGCAACCGCCTCCGCCTTGAGTTCGTGCGAGAACTGCCTGAATCTGTTCGACGAGCTCCGTCTCGCCGTCGACGGCGACGGCACCTCGATCCCGTCGCCGGGGACATCAATCGCCGTGGTCGCCGGCTCCACGCTACGGAGCACGATCGTATCGTCGTCTTGTAGATCGAGAATGACCTCGATGAACTCCTCCGACGAGCTCAGCTCGTTCGCCGGAGAATCGCCGTCGCTGACCACCGTCCGGCCTGGAATCGAGTCCAAGGACCACCGTCGCTCGTGCCTGCCGAAACCTCTCATAGATCAGACCAAATGTGTATGCGGTTCAGTGTTCGATCAAATGCCTCTAAGAAGAAAGTCAAAATCTCCGTGAACCAGAGGAAATGAAAAGTTCCAAATCTCGAGAGGCTCTGAGTCGTCATCGTCGTTGCAGCGAGACGCGTCGAGAATCGCTGGGAAAATACATGGATGCGCTGCGATGCTCTGAAGAAAAAGCTCAGAGGTCTGTGTTAGCAGAGTACCAAAGTGAAGAAGAAGAAGAATGAAATTTGTATATATACTGCAATTTATATGAGATAAATAATACTGATTTATTTAGGCGTAATCGTTGTCGTTGATGTTGCTAGTGAGGATGAGATCAACGGACCTGATGGAATGCCAACTGCAAGTATAAAAGAATCTACGGCTATGGAGGTTGCTAGGTGGACGCGTTCACACGGACAGACAGTAGAAAGATTAGCGCAAGAGTAGAGTATACAGATTTATGCGGGAGTTACTGTTTACAAATCGGTCTGAGTCAACCTTACTCGGACTCGGACTTGAACTCAAGACCCTACATGTGTTATGGCCCAGAAATAAAAGGAACGGTTTTAAACACAATTTGAGCTTTTATTTAATAATTATGTTTAAGCCCGGTTCTCCCCAACAATGATAATATAGTATTGATTTGATAAAAACTCAATAAATAAAGTAGGCTTGATACTTCTATGACTGGTAAAACCATAATCATTATCGCATTCTCTCTTGGTGAGGCCAAGATATGATGAAAAAAGTTTTTGTAAAATTTGAGTAGACCAAGTAAAGTTTGGGTTTAAACAGAATCGTCTCGATGTGATCAGACTCAATGTAGAAAGGGACATTGTAAAGTCGACGTGTGAGTTCAAAGTCCCACATCAAACGAGTATTAAGTGCAAGGAGGACTTAAACAAATAGACTAGTTTTTTGGGTCAAAAGTGGACGACTCTAACATCTCTCCAACAATTTTGGTTGATAATTTAAAGTTTAGAGGTGGTTGAAACTGCATGATAATTCGTTTGTGCATTCAGTCGTCCCCGCTGATTTTTGCCCCTCCTCTTTATGTTGTCTTCAACTTGGGCTCATAGTATATAAAATAAAATAAAAATCGAAAAATCAACTATTTTGAAAAAATGAGTTTTATCTATGTATTATTATTTACCAAACAAAAGTAAATATCAAAAGACATTTTAAACTTCTTATACAAATCAATTTGGTTAGGTTTAACTAAAACTTTGTTTTAAAATATTTTAGCTATTTTTAAAAGAAATTAAAGTAAGGCCGTCTTTGTTGGTTCGAAACTGTCATCTTTAATGTTCTGATAAAATTTGCCAGTAATTGAAAAATTTGAACGAAACCCCAATTTTTATTCTTTTTAAACTGAATTGATCGATTCAGTTCGAATCGGAACTATAGTCCGTCAGGCCGTCAGGGCGCTCGGTTTTTTTTATAAAAAAACTGATTATTTGAGCACGAACACGAGGATCGCACGTGCAAGCGGCACGTTCTGTGGCCTTTTAGCAGATAGGGCTCAATGTATAAAGTGGGGCCCACCGGCCCATTCAACATTTTCCTCTCCCATTTTCAACTCAGCCGATCGAGCGGGAAAATCGCCGCAGCTCAGTCCTCGTTGACCCGCAATCGACGGTCCCTCTCGCCGGACTCCGTCATCTTTAACGGCGATTTCCCGTCACTCTCTCGCCGTCGCCGTCGCCGTCACCGTCGTATCTTCTCTCTGAGCTCGTCGCTAGGGTTTGGTGCTGCGATGGACGTGGCGGTGCTCGATGACGTCATTCGGCGGCTGACGGAGGCGAAGAGTGGCCGGACGGCGAGGCAGGTGAACCTCACGGAGGCGGAGATACGGCAGCTCTGTGCCGCTTCCAAGGAGATCTTCCTCAGCCAGCCCAATCTTCTCGAGCTCGAAGCTCCCATCAAGATTTGTGGTAAAATCCTCCATAGACCTGCAAAAATTTTTTTATATTTTTCTGTCTTCAAATTTGCAAGTTTATGTTATTTGCTTAAACGCTCATCTTTCTTGTTTTAATGAACTATTGATAGTATACATTGAATATTTTGAAATTTGTGGTGTGGTAGAGGAAGTTCTATCTGAAATGGATTGTTTTGATTGTTTTTTTTACCATTTGATTGGAAGGTATTTTAGATTATGGTCCAAAATAAGAACTCGGGGCGGGGTAAAGATGGTCGAGAGTGTGCCTAAATGGTATTTAGATGAGTGAAGTTTTGGTGGAAGTTTCTTTTCGGTTGTTATGACGTTACGGTTCTTTTATTTGTTCAAGAAGAGAAGTGTAACGTGTGTATAGATTGTAGAAGATCCCACGCTACTAATTTAAATATGTGGGTATTTGGAAAGTTGCGATTATATACTTGAGGAGGTGGATTGAGAATTTGATACTGTTGACTAGTTTTGCCAAGAGTTTTTATGTTTTGCCCTTTTAATGGCGGGCTTGTGTTCTGTTGTGGAGGTAAGGGATGGGAGAGAAGGTGAAATCTTATACCATGTGGGCCCGCTTCCGGTATTGTCAGGGGGATTGATGTAACTTGATTATGGGAATTTTCTCTTTTGATTGGATTATCACATTTGGTGTAGCTTTCCTCTTAAAATTTGGATTGGTTTTGTAAGTTGCTTATATCTTGCACAATCCTCCTTTGAGACGGGCATAGCCATAAATAGAAACTTCAAATCATTCAGCGTTTAGTAGTAAGAACTGTAAAGCTAAAATTAAGGCCTAAAGAAGAAAGAAAAGAGGGTGTGAATCAAAAGAACTGTAAAACCAAAATTCAGATATAACAGTAAATAAACAGAGTCAAGTTTATCTCAGTTGAAATGCCTTGTAATCTTTAACCAAACTCGTGCTTCAATATAATTACTTGTTGCTCAGTTATGTTGCTATGATGATTGATGGAAATTGTGTTTGTCTGTTTTTACTAGGATAATAAAACTATAAAGGCTAGATCGTAATTAGAAATTTCTAAGCACGGTCTTATAGTTTGTACTTATTAATGTGGTTAATTGACCGCCTTTTCTCTTTGGGTAGATACCATTTCTTCCTCATAGGTCCTATTTAGAGGCTTTGAAAAATCCGAAAATTCATTTATCCTTTATTTATCTTAATTCTTAAGACTAACATCACTTGTTATCATATAAACTGTTTCATTGGATAAACTTCTTACGGGTTTTATAGAAGGCCTTGGAAAAAATGCGCATCAATGGGGCTCCCTACATGACTCTCTACAATAGGGAGCTTCCCACATTTTCTCTCTCTCTCTTATATGTAGGGAGCTCCCTACATTCTCTCTCCAACTACTTTATTATTTTTTTATTCCACTTTATTCTCACCGCTGCCAACCTTTTGTTACTAAAAAGTAAGAAACATTATTAAAACAGCATATGTAGCGTAAATTAGAGAGAATGGAACGCCATTGGAGATGCCCTAATGATATCTTTGCTGTACTGCTTGTGCAGGGGATGTCCACGGTCAGTTTCCAGACCTCTTAAGATTGTTCGAATATGGTGGATACCCACCTGAGGCAAATTATTTGTTCCTAGGGGACTATGTTGATCGTGGCAAGCAGAGCATAGAGACAATATGCCTTCTACTTGCTTACAAGATCAAATACAAGGAGAATTTCTTTCTCCTCCGGGGAAACCATGAATGTGCATCAATTAATCGTATCTATGGATTCTATGATGAGTGCAAGAGAAGGCATAATGTCCGCCTATGGAAGGCCTTCACCGAGTGCTTCAATTACCTCCCTGTTGCTGCTCTCATAGATGAGAAGATCCTGTGCATGCACGGTGGACTATCCCCCAGTCTTAAACATTTGGACGAGATCAGAAATATTGCTCGGCCTGTTGATATCCCGGATCAAGGCCTTCTTTGTGATTTATTGTGGGCTGATCCTGATAGAGATATTGAGGGATGGGGAGAGAATGACAGGGGTGTCTCGTTTACTTTTGGGGCTGACAAGGTTGCCGAGCTCCTTCAGAAGCATGACCTTGATCTCGTATGCAGAGCTCATCAGGTGATGTTGCTTAGACGATAAATCAACCTGTACATGCTTTCTTGATGCCTGTTCAAATTTTCATTTCATCATTGATTATGCACTTTAAATATGGAATCCACTCACTAACGTGTGTGTTCACATTCATCTAAATTACACTTATGTTGAATACCATAGAAGATAAACTGATTTTCAGCATAGTTTGAGGATTTTTTGCCTGTTTGTGTCTCCATATATGGTCATAACATAAATGGACCAGAGTGCAGCCTGTTATTTGTGTGTTATTTGTTATATGACATATGGTAGGTTTCCGCCTGTACTTACTTTTCGGCAAGCCCTATACGATGCACCATATGTTATCGTCAACTTCGCTAGTGACTTTGAAATTGATGTTTTTTTTCTTGGGGAATGCCTTACCAGGTTGTGGAAGACGGATACGAGTTTTTTGCGAACCGGCAGCTGGTTACCATTTTCTCTGCACCAAATTACTGCGGAGAGTTTGACAATGCCGGTGCAATGATGAGCGTGGACGATACATTGACATGTTCGTTTCAGATCCTCAAAGCTTCCGAGAAGAAGGGCAAGATTGGTTTTGGGAACAACATGTTGAGACCAGGAACTCCGCCTCATAAGGTACCAAAAAGATGATTAATGGATTAGGAATGTATTAGATAGACAAGAGAGGAAAGGGGAATTTCGAAACTCTATTACACACAGTGATTATGTTTCTATCCAATTTATGAGGCTTGTCTACTGAATAAATTGCATGGAGCCTTGGAGAAATATTAGGAGGCCAGATAGTTAGAGTATTTATGGGCAAGTCACTTATATACCTCTAGCCTTCAGAGATGGCACCATTAAAATGATTAGCAGGGGCAATCTTGGAAACAACATATCTATTCAGCGTGCTTCTATTCAATTCATCGGTTTGTGCTAGAAGTTCTTCCTACTTAGTGATCTTTCTGTTCCTATTTTTTCCTACTTCCCTTAGGTTATGGGACAACTTTTAAGGTATGTAATAGAAGTCGCTCATTTCGTAAATCTTAAGAATTCTTTAGAATCACAAGTTTGGTGTAGTCTTACTCCATCATAGCATAGTCGAGCCCAAATCTTGATACAATTTGCTGATAAAAAAAGTTATATTAGTATCTGCCACATACAGTACTTGCTGAAGCCGAGATAGAGGCCTAAATTCTGAATTTCCTTGTGTTACAGGGCAAAGGGTAATTGATCTTGGCCCGGTCGACTTGTGCTGAATCATTTTGCGCTGCTTGACATTGTTCTAGTTTGGACATCAAATTCAAAGGAGAAAAGTAGAAGTGAGTTACTGCAATAGTGACGCTAATTATAGGCTCATGATCTTTTAATTTTATTATGTAACATGAAATTTATCCCTTCGAATGCTTTCACTATGATTGTATTGTGTTTTGTTTTTCGTATGACAATAGATCATAGATTAGACTGTTATTTTTTTCTCTATCAGAAAATTTATGTGTTTTGGTGAGTAATGTCATTTTTAGTAGCTAACGTTAAGGTTTTAATTGCAGCCAATTTAAGTTCATGTTTTAGCAACCAAGAGAATTTCCAGTCGTATGTTACGATGATCTGTCGGAAGCAGCGTCTACGCCTATAAATGTCTGATTACATATTTATAATTTCTAATTAATCATTCAACCTGAAAATGAATCCCTTACTAGTTTAATGGCCTCTGCCCAATTAGCGCCATACGTGTTTTAGAATATAGTTCTAAACTGACTCCAAACGCTATTTCTTTTATGCTTAGATTAAAAAAAATTTATTTTGAGATGGACAAAGTGGTCCAAGAAAACTCTACATGACCAGTGTTCAAACCGATTTATTTTCTCATAGGGTTGGCTTGAGAGGGTTAGCCTTTGGGTCTTGTTTGGGTCTTGCAAGGGTAGCTAGAAATTTCAATACATAAATAAATTATTTTGACTCGCAAGTATTGAAATAGATTTTAGTAGTCAAATTAATTATTTTCATTACAATCAAAATTGATTTAATACCATAAGTTTCAACAGCTTGCTTTAATACTTATAATTATGGCTGGCTTGTCCCCCATGACTCATAATCATAAACATTGATGCACAAGCAGAAATTTAAAGATAGTATAGAAACCACACTTGGATTTAACAACAAACCTGCAAATCAATATGAGAATCCAATATGATTTCTGAAACGCCAGAGAAAAAAAAGGAAATAAACATAAGCAGAAAAAGATAGAGGGCAAAACTGGTTGCTGGTGAACTCAATTGACACGCCATTTTGTCATCAGGGGAGCGTTAATACTCCCATTTCTTCACTTGCATACCATCAGGTGCACTGCCTTCAACCTTCTTCGAACCCACTTCTTTCCAGTCCGTTGAAAGCACCGTCCCATTTGACTCAACCTGTGATAATGTGCCGATCAGTATACTTCCAAGGGAAAATGGCGCAGTATACTATCAAACATTTGCAAGAGGGTGTTGTGCACTTTGCTAATGGCAAAAAAAATCTTCTAAACTTTGATTTTTTTACAATGTGTGTATTTGTACAAATATACACATTTTGCACAAAAAATCAAACTTCACAACATCCTTTTGCCATTGAAAAAGTACACCGCACCCTCTTGCAAAAGTTTGATAGCATCATTCTGACATTTTCCCTACTTTAAATTATACCTCGAAAACTAACTTATATTTAACTTTTAAGTAAATCCAAATATCCCCAATGTTTCATGTTACCGAACTCAAGGTAAAACTCTATGAATTGAAGTGGGACAATCAACATATACTATATATCAAAAGCATGGCAGAGGTATAGAATTCTCACAAAAGACTTGCTCATTGCTCTCCTCATGTCCTCATCTGAACTTTGGTAAATGTCTCGGAAAAACTTGTTTAAAGCCGCATCACCATCTAGCTTCTCTTCTTTTTCCTGAAATTCATCAACCCAACATAATAAAGCAGCAAATAATGACAAACATAGATTCTAAATTATTAAATTGTTAAAATTTAGTCCCTATATAGTCACTTTCTGGGATTGAAATCAGATAAAAATATTAAAATAGAAAGATTAATGGATTGGTAAAGCACCTCCTTTTTCACTTCGGCTTCTAGTTTATCCCAATCTCTTAGTCTTGGTTTCGAAGATGGATATGTAGGCCTCTGAGACAAAACTGTAAAAACAGATAATAAGATAGCAAGCAAAGAACTAGATTTCCTATTCTACTTATTGATAATATAACACTGAGAATAGTCTGGATTTTAGTTGAAAACTAATGAAATTACGCATGCAGCGATAGTACATTCTATTTCCGGGTTCACAAAACAAAGGTTATCAAACTACCAAAAAGAACTAATTAAATTACCTCCTGCAGACACATTTGCTTTTTGAGGAACTACAACATCCTTACTATATTCAAGAGAACTCCAATTTATAGTTTCAGCTTTGGCGAGGCGGATTTCAACTTTGGTTGACAGTACCTCGTATTTGCACTTACTGGGCACTATCTGTTTTTCCATAAGAGAATGTCAGTACACATGCAGCTTAGTACCAAAGATATCATGTTCTATGCTAAACAAAAGCGCAGATAATGGCAGCATGGAACCAAAGAATTTGGGTATTACTTCAGTCAATAAAATTTGAGGGAATCATTATTCAAGTAGACAACCATATACAAAATCAAAGAACATAAATGCAGCCAACAATCGTTGTTGCCAATCACAAGCTTTCATGAAATACCTTCCCAAACAAGCGAGGTTGAAAATGATAAACATCTTCACCAGGTAGAGCAATGCTAACACTTAGCTGCATTACAAAGTTCGAAAGAATTGCTTATCAGCTTTTCCAAAGATGATATGAAGACGAAATCACAAAATAACACAATATGTATTTAGATCAAAGAAGTACAAGCTATCATTGAAAAATCTGAGCAGATATAGATTATGCACATACAATCTGTTCGCCGAAGTCAACAACCACATTTTTTGCTGGTATTCCCTTCGCAAAAACTGTCACAACTACTTCATCCGGTTTCTGGTAGAACTCATGCCTGTTCAATTATCAATAGTCAGATAAAAAAGCAAGATCATATCCCCTGCATACAGAATGTCTGTAGTAACTTTGATAATGGACATAAAAGTAATAAACATAAATGCAGGATAGTGACGGCTATCCATAGGTCAAACTGTGCAACATCAATTTGAGACTGTTCAGTTCTCCTCTCCATATATGAAGAGAAAAATATATCTTAATGTGTAGAACGACATACAAAAGAACGTAAATGGAGTTTGCTTAAGTGTAAGAGACCAGCTTAAATGTAACAACCTGTACTTGGGCTTGGCTGATGTGGTTGTGTTTGCTTGATGTGAAACATTTGGTTCTTCCTTAACAGAAGAGGATGGCAGAGGATTTGATGTTACAATCGGCGGGCAGGGATTAGCTAGACCATCGCCTTCCTCTGAACAGGTATTAAAATATCAAATATCCAGCCAGGTTGACATAATAAGGCACTCAAACCCGGGAGATAAAAATACGA
The DNA here is from genome assembly GCA_963920655.1 of Geranium rotundifolium. NCBI lineage: Eukaryota > Viridiplantae > Streptophyta > Magnoliopsida > Geraniales > Geraniaceae > Geranium > Geranium rotundifolium. The sequence continues at coordinate 2,682,733 of OY987313.1, forward strand.
GTACATAATTTCTCCCTACAAAAACCCTAAATGCCACGGTTCACTAATTTCCTACAACACCGCAAACAATTAACAATATTATTCTGAAAAATATTTCTATCTGGAAATTGAATTTCAGATGGAAAATAATATCGGCATAATACATCAAGCTTATTTTGTACTTAAATATAAGTTAAAATTTCTCAAATATAATTAGAAATTGTAAGATTGCATTATATCAAATAAAATGTTATATTGGACGAGTGGAAATTGCTTTCTTACAAGTTTGACTGACATGTGAATAATGGTGACTAAAATATACCTGCAATGCACTTTTCACATTCCATAATCAACTTGGTGAATCTTGAATCATTCTGTGCATATGAAGCACCTGCTTCAAGAGCTGTTTTCGCAGTATGGTACTCTTCAAGCTTCATACATGCAGTGCTGCAAATACAATGCAAATCTCAATTTAACCCCCCCTAAAATATTGGAGTAGCATCTGGGTATAAGCTAAATAATCAAAGGAAGGTCCACTTGTGGAAAGCATATATCATATTAATAAGTCAAACAACAATAACAACAAATACACACCCTTTTCGCAAGTATGCCTTAGCCATTGAAGGATCCAACTCAATTGCTTTGTTAGTATCAGTAACAGCCTCTGTTCATAACGGTAAATCAAGGAAGAGTTAAACCACAATCTATTTCAGGGATAGTAAAGAAAATCGAGCCTAACACGAAATCAAATTCCGTACATAAATTCAAATCATCTTATTAACCCCATGACCTATTAATCTTATTCAAAATATTTTTGCTTCAATCTTAAAGACCTTTCGTTCCATTGAATTCAATATAAAACTTCTTCTACTCTTCATGACTATACAAAAAACATCAAATTCAAAACTTATTACATATTATTAAAACTGCTTTGTTAGTATCAGCAAAAAAAAGTTAAACCACAACCTATTTCAGAAATTAAATTTCATGTACATATTCAAATCATCAATTTAATTCAACTGCATTACTTATTAATCCCATTGAAAATCTCTCTGCTTCAACCAAAAACTCCAAAGATATTCCATTCCATTGGCTTCAGGACTTAACAAAATAACTGTAAATCGAAAAACTCAAGCTGATTGCATTACTTATTAACCTCATTCACAACCTGTTTGTTTCAACCCAAAACTCGAAAGACCTTTATGTTCCATAGGATTCAATACAGAAATTTCACGAATCACACTGTGAAACTGTTCCCATTACAAAGAACAACGCTTCTCACAATCGAACCAAATCAAAACCAACACAAACAAAAACACAATTGTAAATCTAATTAGCGATTCCAGTTTTGAGTATTCACAGTACCGGTGAAGCAGCCGAGCTTGATATTGGCCTGAGCTCGGTCGGCGAAGAGATCGGCGCTTCTAGGGCTCAACTCAATGGCCTGAGTGTACAGATTGACGGCGAGGTCAAAGTCGTCGTCCATGAACGCCTCCTTGGCTCTGTTCGCGATCTCGCTCGCCATTGTTGGGGCTTCGAGGAGGAGTGGCAGAATCGTAAATAGTGATTTCCAGAAACAAAATTTATATAAAGAGTTGAAGATGGAGAGACGAAAGAGGAAATTGAATCGACTTCGGAGACTGAAATCATTTGTTCCAGAGACTTCTATCAAAACGACACAGCAAAAAAGCCTAAATTTGGGGATCAGATTTTTTCTTTTTTTCCCACTTTATTGTCTCTTTGTCTAGGGGCGTTTTAGGTATTTCTAGTAGAGCAAGTTTTAAAAATCTCCAATTTGTCCGATTGATTTATGATTAGTCCCCGGTCGATTAATTTTAATCTTATTTTCTTATTGATTATCGAATTATCTCTATGACGTCTTATTCCTTAACTAGTAGAGGTGAATATTTTCAATTATATTGTTATATTATATTGAAATTCTGAATGTACAAAAACTATATACCAAATTGACACTTTTTTTTTGAAGGAAAATGCGAATTTTATTTAATATATAGCAACTAACCCGGCATCAAGCCGGACAACTGAGGCTATAGTTGGTAGGACATGCCCCTCACCATAACTCCAACTACTGATAGTCAACGCATACTTGGCCAATTCGTGGGGCGCTTTATTACATGATCTACGGGTAAAGGATAACGATATGTTTCTATCGGAAGCTGAGAGTAACCGCCTGCGGTCGTGGATGATCTCCCAAACATATTTTGTAAGTGTTTTCCTCCCCGGACCTGGTTCACCACCCGAACACAATATGTCACAACTTTCACCGAACTCCAATTATGTCCTTTTGCTCAAGATAGAGCTTCCCTGACTCCTACAGCCTCCACCTCTTCGGAATGGAGATAACCCGTAAACCGTCTGCACAATGCTCCCATGATGCAGCCTCCACCAAATTGACACTTTAATACTCTTATTAATTTTATCTCCTTTTAGTATTATAAAGTACTTAAACTACCCTTAAAATACATAAAATATTTAAACTGTTTTTAGTTAAACGTGTTTAATTTGAGTAGTCTCTGGTTTAGTTCGGTTCATTGAATGCGAGCCACTTGGGCCTCGTTCACAGCTTAAGGATTAGGCCGCCAATGTAACTTGTTCCGAGCCGCCAAACATTGGGTGAAGTGAATATTGGGCCTAAAAGGCTTTAGTACGTTGGGCCTAGGAATTCTTTAGTGAGTGGCCAATAAATAGAACTCATGACTTAGGATCAAACCAATCCTAATAATATCAAGTCTATAGTATCTAGTCAACTACAATATTTTTGAACATGCTACTTGGTGCAGTGATTCAAGACGCTATTCCCTAACCCGTTCGGTGTTAGTTTCAGTTTGTTATGGTAATAGATCAGTGGTCATGACGACTCACTTTCTTGATAAACCGGCCATGTCGAGTTCTGACCGGATCTGATTTGCAAGAGAGTGAAAGATCACGTTCTCATTCACTCGTACATCTGCATGTGGATTGGAGAGTGGTGTGGTGGGTGTATGATCAACCTAATCATGCACATACCTACAATATGATCAATGACTGCTCTTCACTCATACCCAGTTCACATTTTAAAAAGTTTTGTCATCATCACTCGATAATCATACTGGATATCCAAAAACCTACGTATCCCTTCTACGTGCTTAAAGAAAAAAAACATCACTATTTTTCTATCAAGAGAAAATGACACTTTTGACACTTAAATATACACTTTTGACACTTTCATACTATACATTTTTTTTCTTTTTTTCAGTACCCTGAATTTCATTTTGGGACAACTGGCCATTTATTTACCAAAAATGACCTTGAATTTTGTTCAATTCATGGGTATTTGGTTCAGTTCATGGGTATTTTATAGTTTAATTCATGGGTATTTTGAAAAAATAGTCCGGAAGTACCGTGAATTTTGATATGATATGAAAATGTCAAAAGTATATATTTAGGTGCACAAAAGTATCATTTTCCTTTTTATTAATTACTTTACGTGTATCGAAATTAGAAGATATCAACACTCAATAAATATCTTAATCATTATACCATAACACATTGAGAAAAGTACATTTTATCATCACCAGAAACATAAAGTCTTGATGACAATAATTGTTGTGTTCGTTTTCGGTTTGGGAGCTGGTGGGCATGAGAATAGCCCACACCTACATGCAAAAAAAAATTCTATAAAAAATTCAATTTGATGTATGTATGCTTATATATTAGCTATATATATGAACCCATTTTTAGGCCCAAAATAAAATGTCATCAAACATGATATATTATATATATATAATTCATCAGCTACACAAGAACAATTTTTCGTAGCTTTAGGACACTATAATTTCTTAAAATTGAATGTGTACCTAACTTTTTTGGACAAACACACACACGCGCTTTGTTATTATACTATTTAATGTTCTTGTGTAAAATGAATATAAAGTTAAAAACTAATTCTCTTTTGTCATGTACAGATGATTCATTCATTCGAGACACATAAATACGAAAAAGTTGAATGTTTTTTTAGCAATAATGTGTTTTTAATCAAAAGATTATATTGTTTAAGTTTATGATATAATTTAAATTTGACCATTGTGTGTACATTTAAATACAAATCGTATAATATTTATTTATATATGATACATATTTACTAAAAGTTCGATAAATAAATTTATCAAAATTTTAACATTATCATTTATAGTTTACATTCCATCAGACCATCACGAATCAACTCATTATATGGTCATTAGCTATATCGAATACGAAAAATAATGAGAAGAAAATATCACATTAATACATCTAAAATTAAACATCTTGCATTTAACTATAATAATAAAAAATATTCTCTTTAAGCATGCCCTACTTTTGAAAAATCGTCACAATAGTTAGTATTTCCTCTAAATTTTTGGTAAAAATCAAATTTTAACAGAAAAAAAATAAAATTATTAACCGAAACTTTAAAAATAGGCCATGCTTATAAATAAAAATATATATCTAAATATAACTAAGTGTAAAATCTAATTCTAGGTACGTTAATGTGACGTTTTATCTATGATAAAAAAAGCAACAAATTGTATCTAAAAAATGAGACAAACCATGAAACTAATATCATCGAACTGTTTAAATTTGTATAATAGTGTAATAGAATATAATTATAGGATCTTTATACAACGACATGAGCGAAAAAATCTTTCATATTCATCTAACATAGAGTTCATAATCCAAGATTTTTCTTACCAAAATCTATAACTTTTGATTTGATGGTCAGAGTTCGTGTCATGACTTTTGCGACAGATTATTATTTTCTTAATCAGTCTAAAATACAACCATGCAAATCCTCCAAGCTCGGGAACAAATCGTCGCTGAACACGATCCCGGGCACCAATCCCTCCTCGCCCTCGTCCTCCTCCTCGGTCTTCACGAACACGGGCCCAGAGCTCGGTTCGTGTAGCGAGACTTGGCGGCGCGGGGGGTTGGGGAACTTGTTGCGGGCGACTCCTGAGAGGGAGTTGCGGCGCGTAGGATGGGAGTGGTTGTGGTCGCCAGTGTAGGTGATGAGGTGCATGGCAGGGTCGGCACGACTCTGCTCGACCTGCTTCCTGGCCGGACACCCCTTGGAGCTGCTGCATCGGTAGTAGCTCCGAGGGTACGGCGACCCCTTTATCGGTTTCTGCCCGTACTTGCGCCACGCCCACTTGTCTGACGATGACAACCCCTCCGCTCGAGCCTGTTGCACCACCCTCTTCTGTTGATTCTTCCTGTTGTAATATATCGTGTTTATAAACTCAGTTCTACTGTTGATAGAAATAGTGTAGAGAATAATATTATTGCTTTTTATTTTGATTTTGAATCACAACAAGAGCAGTGACCATTTATATAGGTTATAGACATAAGCTAAATAAAGAAATATTAGTGATAATAGGATGTAAGATTAAACTAGAATTGATAAAATTATCTACAAACATAAAATATTGGAATTATTTCTTTATATTATGACAATCCCATCAAACTCAAGTCGGTTGGCGAATCGAGTTGAGTTTGGAATAATAAACTTTATTATAAACTTATTGATATGAGATATACGTGCGCTATGATTTCGGTACTATGATCAAGTTAATTTATTGTAATAGTTAAACTTGAATTAACGTAAAATTGTCGAATGAAGTTTGATTGATATAGGAAGTATTCAAACTTGAATCGGTGTAGAGTAGCCGATTGAAGCTTGATTGATGTGGGTAGTTTTAAAACTCGAATCAACGTAGAATGTTCGACTAGAGCCTGATTGATATAAGTAATAGTCAAACTCGAATCGACATAAAATGACCAACTGTAACTTGATTGATGTAAGTAGTAGTCAAATTTAAATCGACACACTACTACAAATAAAAATATAGAAAATATTTATTTTTATTAAACATATATAAACAAAAAAAATACACCTAGCTTATTTAAAACTCAATATTGTCAATCCAATTCCAATTTTGAAAGGAACGAAAACCACAAAACTTGCCTCAAACTCACCCGTTGCAATTCTTAAAAAGTGTACAATTTTCGTTGCACACATACATGATTGAGAGAACACACGTCATGTGTTATTATAATATTGTAATAATATAATAATCTACAAATACTCAAAATTATATCGACAAAAAATAAAATTGATGTAGGTAATTGTTATACTCAAATCAACGTAAAATAACTGACTGGAACTTGAATCGAGAAACTACGTACTACAAACAAAATATAGGATATATTCACTTTTATTAAACATATAAAACTAAAAAAATATGGGGTATCATAACCGGATCGAAGTTAATTTAAATAATTGTTAATAAAATAATGTTACATACACTTGATATATGGATAAAGCTCAAACATACACGTCTAAAAATGTCCATTTTATAGGTTATTAGATCACCCAAAATATTTTATGAAGTAATCTTATGATTTGCATCTTACCCTAATTATTCTTAATTTAACCGAAACAAAATTAATATCTTAAAATAACAAGTTTATCGACGAGATGTTTATTTGACTCATTTCATGTTTCACATTTACCAACAAAAAGTTATAGCAAATTAAAATTATATTAACAGATAAAATCTATATATGCACGAAAACCGACCTTCTTTTATATTTGGCCACTTGAGCGGCGGTGCCGGAGCTACTCACGGCGGAGACAACCGGCGACGACCCGTCATTCGCCGGTTGCTCCTCCTCCTCCTTAACCGCCACAGCCGGCTGTTGCGGCTGTGACGGCGACCCGTGACCGGCCGTCACCTTAGCCTGCCCCTGTGCCAGCTCATCATAAAACGGCCTGCACATCCCCTCCAGCTCGTCGAAAAAATCCGCCGCCGCCGCCGCCGCCGCGGACTGGTCAAAAACATCAGGAAACTCTCCGAAGAACTCGTGTTCCTGTCCTTGCCCCTCGAAACCACGATCCAACGGCTCGTACGCGGCCTCGTGGCCCGCCGTCGGATCCGTCGATGACGTGGCGGAGGCGGCGCGGCTCCACCCTCTGATCACCGCCTGCAAATCCCAATCGCTCATCGTGTAATAATAATAATAATAATTTGATTGTGAGGTTTTTGAATATGCTCGAGAGAGGCTATAGAGAGATCGGAGCTTTATATAAAACGATTTTCGTATGTCTTGTTGACTTTTGGGAAAGTCAAAGGCTTTGATAAATTATTTACACGATGGTTCTGTACTCGCTTTGAGGTGTTAACACCTGGATGATTGCCAGCCTGGCAGAGGAGGCGGAGCGTGACTGGGACGGACAAGTCGGTGAGTAGGGCGAGTAAGGTGGTTTGTGTACTCTCCGCGAGTGGTTATGGAGCGAATCGAAACGTGGACTAATAATTTGGAAGAGAATAAAAATCGGTACCCACGCGCTTTCCACGTCGACCGTATGGACTCTATGTATTATTATGGAGAATGCTTTTTTTTTCTTCTTTTTTCTTTTATACCCCAAAAGCTCTTTATTTAAATTAAATTTGGAAAATATATTAAATATAGCGAAACTCAGTATTCTCAATGCGATTGGAATTGTAAGATTTTTAATGTAATCAGTATAGGGACGACGAGATCATGAAATGTTTCTCCAATAATTTTACATGTTTAAAAAATAATAATAGTGAATTTTGAAGAATTTATTCTAAGATTAGTTTGTATACATCTTACACTTATTGTCATACATAAATACGTAGAGTTGTCGTCTTAATATTATGCATATGACTGAATCGCTATATAAAACTTATATAAAAGTTTTTATATTTAAACTTTTATACGTAAGATGTGAGAAAACCATGTCACGTTAATATAGACCGTATCAAAAGTTTTGAGAGACAACCAACCCGACCCATTATATTATTGTATACAATTTTAAGATTATGTTATATAAATAATAAGTCGATTTTATTTATTACCTTAATTATACAGGGATATATCATTACACACTTTTTTATATAACTTTATCTATAAAATTCGACGTGAGGTTTTTATACATTTCAATTAAAAAAAATATAATAATAATATAATAGTAGAGAATGTATATTTATTTCCTACAGAGGAAATATGCGTAAGTATCATTACATCTAGTTATAATAAATCCCTAAAAGCAACCGAATTAATTGTTCTTTGAATAAATAAAATATTAAAATCACCGATTATTCAAATTCTGCCAACCCTAATTATTTTTATACTAAATACAATAATGCAGAAGAAAAAAATGTTCGCTACTGAGTGGGCATTGATTTTCGCTATCAACACACGAACAGTCAAGTCAATAGCCATTTAACGAGAGCTTGAAAAATTAATAAATAAATAAAAGTATTTAAAGGCATGCTTATAATTGAAATGTTTTTTTCTTATTGTGAAAAAGGCAAAATTAGAGTGTTCCCCTCCGACACCACCTATTCGTAGGATATGAAAAAAACATCCCCACATTTAATTATAAGTATAGTTTCTTCGCTCACAATAATCATATTTCTTGACTTTTATTTACATCATTATTGTGAATAACCAATGTAAGAGATCATTATTGATGTATCTTTGATTTTATATGCACTATTCTTTGCACACACATTCAATTTATGTAGATGAATTATGGTGTACTATAGGGAATGCGAAAACGGACCAGAACGTATAGGTGTAAGTAATTTTATTGTATTTGGGCCTACGACAGCATATCAGTTATATCAAGAAGGGATGAAGCGAAACAAAATTGAAATCAAGCAACATGTAAGAATGTTGGGTTTACATGATTTGCCGACTGTGTTCGCATGTGGACGAGAGAAACCTTCAATAAAGAGGACTATAATACGAGCAAGATCGGCCAAATTATTACATAATACAAACTAAAATAAACTAAGAAAACATCATTGTTGAATCCATATGATAGATATTTAAGATCAAAACATAATATATTAATATTAAATAAATTTAACTCAATTCAATTTTCATCAAAAATATACATTTTTCACTGATTTGAGATTTAATCTCATACCTATATTTTATTGATCCAACAACCAATATTAGTTTTTAGTATAGTGTGTTCAGTATAGTATATATGAACCAGTACTTGCAACTCATTTATATCATACTGTAAAATAATTGAGTTAGACAAGTATTCAGTTTTCAATATATAACAATTAGAATCGAAATCAACGAATAAGAAAACATCAGTCTTGACACGAGTTTCTTATTTATTTTACTGTCTTACCAGTTTTCATATCTGACTAGTTTAATCTTAAATTATTTGAGTATTCATAGTTTTGCGTGAATAATCCAGACCGCGAACCGAAATCTCTCAGTTGCCTCAATAAATTCTGTATCAACTCAGAAAATCATGAATATTCGAGTCAATAACGTCCAGCGGAACTCAAAGTTCGACATACGAGACCATCAAGACTTTGAATATAATTATATTTCCGAAAAGGAAGAAATTTCTACACACATTCCAAGTCAATATATTACAAGTTGCAACAAGCCCATTTCCATGATTATGATTATGATCATGATCATGGGCAAGTGGGTGATGGGTGTTGCAGGATCGATATCGGATCGATCAAAGAAGCTCGTTACGTGAACTGGAGGTCACAACGATCGATACACTATAGCTATAGCTATATATATATATAGATCCTACACAACCCTAGTTACAGAGACGGCCATGGAAGTGGAGATTATTGGACCACCATTAATTAAATATCGTTTTTATTATATTTCTTTATTTTGTCGCTATTTTTCCACTTTTTTGTTCTTGCAGATTTTGACACCGACGGCTCTGAAAAGCTGGGGTTTATTATTTTTATAATAAATTTATGATTTATAGTTGGAACGTAACTAGATATGGAGCGTAACGAAACTAGGCTGGTTCTTTTTTTGTTTTGTCGTGTTGTTGAAACTGGACACGCCAACGTAGGACAGAACGAAAAAGGAGGAACTAATTTTGAAAGTCTTAGTTCGGTTTCGATTTATTTCTTTTCAATAATATAAGCTTTTAAAATTAAAAGGAGGACTTTGATTTATATATATATAATTTAATTATTCATTTTTCCACGTTGTATACGGTATGCGTCATTTGTGCGTGGGTACTGCGTGATGCCAATACGGCGTCGTTTGGGTCCAAAATGACTGTCGCGTTTCTAATTTACTGCCAATGCAATGGAACAATAATAGCAGTATTAAATTTAGTTTAATTTCTTATTTCATTTATAAATGATATGTTAATAAAAATGCAATTGCTTATATGTTAAATGAATAAACTCGGGAGAGTTTTGAAAGTAAGGCTCCTCTAGATTTATAATAAATTCAAATCAAATATTTAACGAATCGGGCCTTGGGACTGTTAATTTCAAAGTGTAAACTATTTCCGCACATAAATACCAATCAAAATATTACTGAGTGAAGACAAGTATTGAATAAAACACATAAATAATCTATAAACCCTTTATTTGAACAAAACCTACCTAAGTAAATACCAATTAAAATTCATGATATCACAACTATTTCCAAGTTCAACCTACCTGAGTAAATTAAGTAAAACACATAAATAATCTATAAACCCTTTATTTGAACAAAACTTTCAGGCCTTGCTTGAGGCAAGACTCACTCTCTTTCCCTCAACCGTGAACTTTCCACTGCTTTCCAGCTGCAGAGACGACAGTAGAAATGTACTTACCAACTTAGAAAAAGAAAGAAACAAAGAAGAACATAGGGACTTACCTTGTTCTTCAAGTAACCGCGTGCATCTTTCTTCGAAGAGAAATTTGAAAAAACAGAAGGCGAGCGATCGTCAAGAAGAGCTTTCAGCTGTTTCAGCTTCAACGAATTTCCAGGCGCCTAGAACGAGCAAGTCGGTTCAGTCACACAAATTCGGGAAGGAAAAATATTGAAATGCAAGAAACTGTCAATGACATACCTGGCGAAGAAGCTGTTTACACAGCGTTTTCAGCTTCAGTTTCGGTTGGTCAATCTTTTCCACATCTGAATCGTCGATGTGTTTTTGTTTTGCTGAAGAATTGGAATCATCGGAAACTTCGTCGTCGCTATCATTGAACGATGTCTTTTTCCCTTCATAGCGACAGCCAGCTATTTTCTTTGGTCGGCTCTTGATACCAAGCCCTTGCTTCCCAGTCGTTGCATTGTCCTGAACATTTCATGGCATCCAATTCAATATGCAAATAAATAAAGCATTTTGAGAGACGAGTCAAACAACAATCAAAGAAAATGATATACTTGGACGAGATTGTATAGATTCTCTTGATCATTTTCACAAAATTGAGTCCTCTCGGTGAAGTTTTGAGATTTGTCACCGGCGCGTGATCTCTTCCTTGAAGCCGCTCCGAGAAAACCTCCCGAGACAAAACCGCATTTATAGCCCCACCAATCTGGAGGGACTTCTTCATGCTTTTTCCCTGTCATGGTTATTGGAAAATTACAATGGATCATAAGCACCATTGTGTAATTAATAAGTAGAAGAAAGTGACATCAAATGCAAAAAACAATGTCAATCAGTTCCATTTAGTGAACGAAACTGTTGTCAGTTGAAATACGTGATGGGAATGAAAGTAACTCAAGCTCAGGCGTCATGAATACAAAGAAAGGTCGTGCCTTAAAGGACAAAAGTCATGAGAGGAAAAAACAAAGGATAACTACAATCCAGTGTTCTAAAAATCTCTTATTCCTCCGATTAGTCCCTGAAGGCCCTATCTGCCTGACTAGCATTTAGCGCTTTCTAGAACACTGCTACCATCAAGATAAGTTAGTATAAGGAAATAACTCTTAAGAAATAAACCACATAAACAAACTCAGGAATGGTTTTGCTTAAAGTATGGAAAACAAAGTCTTCGGATGGAGAACATAAGGCAGTATAGAGACTCTAACAGAAGAGCTTAATACTAATGACACGTGGACAAAGGAACAGAGATTACCTTCGGCATCAAATTCTTGGATTGCAATTGCCTCAACTGATTCCCTCTCCACGGTCTTTGGTAACTCCTCACTTCTATTGACCTAGATACAACTTTGGTAAATAACAGTGAAAAATAAATCAACCATGAACCTAGAAGCTAGAGTCCTTCCCAATAGATATCGAACCACACAATTCATGTCCAAGTCTCCAACTAAAATATCAAAGGTGTGTCAAACTAAAATTCATACTCAAAGTATCAAACTGCGCAATTTATGTACCATAAAATATCAAAGCAAATTCGGCCTTTCTAACGGGCCATATACAAAGAGTCATGCTCTTATGATGTGGACACGTCTCATTACAAATTCAAGGTGGGCTCTTCAATGAAAAATGCATCAATGGACTAACAGTAACCTTCATGGCCATGAAAGTACATAAATATTTTCTAACTAATTAAATTCGAATTGTGGCATTATGATTGCATGCTTAAGCTGTGAAGCTATTGATGACATATAAAAGCATCAAATTTTGAAGAAGATAAGAACTATATTATTCGTTGTTCTTTCTTTGATAAGCTTACAGGAATGATATATATCATAAATAGATATGACAACAACATAGACTACAATTGATTCAGGCAGCAGCAGACTAGTTCATGTGCATTGAGAGTAAAATTTATTCAAAATGTGCACACTCCACAGAAGAGCACATTGTTCTGTTAATACCCCAGTGGCCAAACATAACCCTAGAGAAACCGCAAAAGACATTAAAATTTTAACATTGCATCAATAACCTTTTCTGGGTTCGGAACTTACAAGAATTCCCGCAAGATCTATTGATGAATATGAACTGACCCGCTTCCCCCTCTCCCTTCTCTTGTATCTAGAACCATAACAAGAACACGTATAAAAAATATGAATCATGTTATTTCTATAGATCATCAAATATACAGAAACCCACAAGTAGAACAAAATGCACCTACCTCCCTTGTGGTCGAGTAACCTTGACAACTGTTTCTGTAACATCATTGGCAGCTTCTGTTTCAGGTTCCACTCGATCATTTTTCTTTTCATCATCTGAAAAACATACACACATCCAATCAGACAACCATGCACATCCATCGAGCTCTTTGCAACACGAACCTAATTTCACCGCCATACCTTGGTCATTGATAGTTGTAGATTGCTGCCAAGCAAAAAAAAGGGAAAAAAAGAAATTATTCACAAAAATGATTATGGAACCTTAACAACATTGCACTAAAGATAAAATGAGAATAGAAAATCGTGAAGAACACACCACTTTCAATCTTTTGAGTATGCTATCAAACTGTGATGTATCAAATGCCCAAGGATTCGGCTTCTCCAAACCAATACCTATCACCAAGTTACACACACACAATTTTTTTTTTGAAGAATTCACAAATTCATCAATCCACAACTACAATGTACATGAACAAATCAACAAAAACAATGAATAAGAGTCAAACCAATATTGTCCTGCTTGTTTTTAACCCTAACGTGCCCTTTGATTCCTTGCTTGTCCTTCCCTAGCCCTTCTCCTTCCTCCCACCCCTAGCCACCAGAAATTACAAATCACAAATCACAGCAACATTTTACAGGAAGAAGCAGTTAAAACCCTAGAAGCTATCAAAAGGCTTCAAAATTCGAACAGGTATTGCAGGTAGAGAGGGGATGAGAGGTACGGTACCATCTGTTTCATGAGGCGGAAGGCGGCGGATTTTCGGGCGACGCCAACGTAGCATAGAGGAGCTTCTGGTGCGGCCATGGCGTCTCCGTCGTGCTCGGCCGGCGATCCAGAGCCGTCTCTTCGAGTCGGAGGCGTGAGAGGATTTGGCTGAGACGGAACTGGAGAACCTAAAGAAGACGAAGTGAGTGAAACTAGTGTCTGCGGTTTAATTTAATTAAAAAAATTAAAATTAAAACTAAAATCGGTGAAATTACATTTTTGTCCTCTTCTTTAACCTCTCGCTCTATTCTCGCCTATCTCTCTCTTCTACATTGTTGAGCCACCATTATAACTGTAGGAAATTAGGAATCGAACAACATTGTAGAGTCACCATTATGAATATGCGAGGGAGGTTGAAGAAAATGACAACAACATAATTTCACAAATTTTAATCTTTTGTAATTAAAATGAATCGGTTCAATTTTGAGTTTTTAAACCAAATTGAACCAGTTCAATTCTGATTCTTTAATCCATAGGTATTTTAGGCATTTTATTAAATAAATTGTCAAAAAAAATTTATTTCGCAATAATTAGGTATAACAAATTATTATTATCACTTTCTAAAATTTTTTAAATGACCTAAACAAACTAATTATCATTGTTCTACCTTTGATAACAAATATTGTGAAATGACGATCTTGTCCTTTCATTAAGTAACTATTTTGTATTGATGATTAGAGACATAATAGTATGTTCGGATAAGTACAAATAAAATGACGATTTTGCCCTTCTTCCCCTCCCCTCTTTTTTCTTTGCCCACACTCCTAGTTGGCCGAGCCGTCGACCATTCGGACAGTTAAACCTAGGGTTTCGTTCGAGGCGGTTAGGAGGCGAACAAGGACTTTCACTAATTGTTGAAAAAGTCGAGCTTGGTGGTAATGTATGACAATTCGAGATATGGGCATGTCAAATATGGGTTTACAAGAAAATTTGGGGATGACGAAGATGACTCGTTATTTAAAAATTTTGGGAACGATGAAATTTATGGGTTTTGTTTGAATGGGTCAGTCTAGTTCCTTCTCTAACGAGATATTCGACCAAAGAGATATGAACGATTGAAGAAGGTGATGAGGGGAAAATTGTTATTTCAAATAAAATGGTTATATAGTGTAAGACGTTAGTAATATGTTTGGTTTAGGTGACATACAATTACCCATATAATATACTTATATATTTTAGTTTTAAATAAATACGAGTAATGAAGATTAAACAAGTCAAACTGAATTTAAGTTATTTAAGTTGTATATTAGTTAAGTTGGATCAATACACAAGTCAATCTCAAAGTTTGATAAATTTACAAAATCACTTTACTACTCATCAATTTCATTATACGTCACGTTCCATAAAAATTTGCAATTAATATTTAAAGTAAAATCGAACTAATATATAAGATATTGGATTTAAAAACTCATTTAAGCCTAATTCGAACAAAATGTGTTAAAGTCTCTTTAAGAGCAGCCATTAAGTGTAATAAGAGAGCTCTGTCGAGGGACCATGCATACCAAACTTGTACCACCAGCTTAATAGGTTGTACCTTACCCACACCTCTCTCTACAAACCAAAACCCAACAATTCGCTGACCAAAGAGCATCAGATTATTCAGATTCCATGGCCGTCGCTTCCACAGCCACTTCCCTCTACGCCTCTCCGATCGCCGGAAAGCCCCAATATCTCCGCCACCGTCCCTCTTCTATCCTCCTCCGACCCCGGAATCGGAATCTCCGGCCAATTTCAGTCTCCGCCGTCGCCGCCGGGGTCGAAGGGACCAAAATCGCCGCCGCGCCGGCGAGGGTCCTGCCGTTCCGGGTCGGTCACGGGTTCGATCTCCACCGCCTCGAGCCGGGCTATCCGTTGATCATCGGCGGAATCACCGTTCCGCACGAAAAGGGTTGCGAGGCTCACTCCGATGGTAATTTCTTCATTTCTCGTGTTTTTGACCTAAATTGGGTTGGTTTGGGGAGGAAGATGAAGAATCGGGACGATAGGGAGGAACCCAGATGGATTGTTTTGGTTTAGCTTGGTGGGATTTGAAATTTTTTTTATCTTTTTTGATTTTTTTTCTTTCAAATTTGGTGGTGATTTGATGTTTGTGATTTGGAGTTTTTGTTGTTGGTGATTGAGTTGAAGCTTGTGGTTTGTTTTTCAGGGGATGTGTTGCTTCACTGCGTGGTTGATGCGATTTTGGGTGCTTTGGGGCTTCCTGATATTGGGCAGATTTTCCCAGACTCTGATCCTAAGTGGAAAGGAGCAGAGTCATCTGTTTTCATCAAAGAAGCTGTGAGTATATGAATGTGTATGTCTTTTAGCACTTCATTTTGAGTTCATTTTGCTTGTTTGGTAATTATCATATCACTCTCCAAACACAATTAAGATCGCTAATTATTTACCGAGTATCATCTAGTGTCCATTATAATTGCATTGTTTTATCGAGTGTTTTCGTCAAATTTTAGCGGATTCAGAACATTGTAATGCATATATGTTTTTAAGCACTTCAGTTTGAGTTCATTTTGCTTGTTTAGTGTTCAGCATATGATGACTCTCCAAGCACAATAAAGATTACGATTCACTGTTATGAAGTCTTGTAAAGTTCATTGTAATTGCATTGCTTTATCAAGTGCTTTCGTCAAATTATAGCAGATTAAGGACATTATATGAAGTTCCAATAGTAAAATGTTGCTAACTTGACGTTTAGTCCTTGTTTAGTTAACACCAAATTTTGAAGATTTGTGCGTTGTGAATGATTTTATTGTTCAGGCTGAGGTCTGTTCTAAGTTTATATTATGGTAGTCTGTTTGTTTTAGAACCCTCGTTTATATATCATCATTCTCAAGATTTTGAGACGGTCGGTTTTCAGGTGAGACTCATGCACGAAGCGGGATATGAGATTGGAAACTTAGATGCGACCTTGATCCTCCAGAGGCCGAAACTGAGCCCACACAAGGAGGCGATACGAGCAAACCTGTCCGAGCTGCTCGGGGCAGACCCGTCGGTGGTGAATCTCAAAGCGAAAACTCACGAGAAGGTAGACAGTTTAGGGGAAAACCGTAGCATTGCAGCTCACACTGTGGTTCTCCTCATGAAGAAGTGAAGACATAACAACAATTATACAAATGTGACATTGTATTGTAGTTTCTTTATAGTCAATCCTAAGACACATTTGGTTGAAATAATGTATTCATTGTATGGTTACTGTCTTCTTACATGTTTAAAAGAAATGAGAATAAAAATGTCTGTATAAGCAGTCAGTCTTGTTCTGGTCTGATGGTTAAGGTTGAAGCAAGTTTCACAAAATATGTTCTACATAGTTTAGTTACATATTGGTCAACCATTTCCATGTCAAGTGACATCATGGAAGCACATGACTTCACCAACTTCCTTGGCTACATGAATCAAGACAATTTCATATATTCAAGATCAATAAAAGAGGTATTAATCTCGAATCCTACTAAATCTGAGGTTAAAAAATATTTATAGGAATAACAGCAGCTATGTGTAAATTACCAAATAATATACTCAAGAAAAAAAATATGTTATCAACTCAACTCAAATTCATATTTTTGTACATCAGTACGCTGAATTAATAGTCTTTTGAGCCCTTGAAAATTTTCTTCTCCCTGTTAAATCCGCCATCGTACAAGGTGGTCAGGAATAACTGCAATTATTCCATATTTATACATTATATTCATGATTTATTAGTTAAATTTTTAAGTCAAGTAGTCTTCCCAATAAATATATTGTGGATTAAAAAGGATGGAACTTCCATATTTTAAAGCTTAAGACCTTTCATACACTGTCACTGCCACCTACAATTTCCCAATGAAACTTCTCATTAGTCTTTGTAGGAGTAGCAGCCCAATCTTGTTCTTAAATTTAATTTAACTTGATATGACAATTATAATGATGCACCGTACGTGGTTAGAAAGAACTCTTTATCAAAATACCGAAGATGATAAATTTGAGGAAAATCTCGATTTTTTTATTAAACTTCAAAACTAAATAACAGAAACGTCTAAGAGTGCTTAAATAGCAAAAACCTAATTGCAGAAAAGAAAATCTTAAATTTATTGGAAAATAAAACAGATTATAACTTCTAAAAGTGTGATTTTGACCCCCAAGATAATCTCGGATGACCGAAATTCATTGTACGTCATGGGAAGCATGTGTTTTGCTCAGAACGCCGTTCCTACCCGAAAACACTAGTTGTTTGTCAAAATCCGACGTTTCTTCAATTTGCACTTTATCAATAAGTGTCATAACTTAATATGACAGTCAAAATAAGTGTCATGATTCACTCACTAGAACTTACCTACTCAATATGAATGACAAAAGTTCCGAACTTGATTTTTAATCTGATAAACATCACAAATCTCGCTCTCTAAACTCATTATATTATCATCTTTATAAAAAGACAAATTATTTTGAATCCGGCGTGATCTAATCAAGGATGTGGATAGGAGAGTCACAAAATCCATATGAAGTTGTCGCATTGTCATCCATAATAGTTAGTTAAGACGAGAATTATCTTTACGATAAGCAAAAATTATCTAGCCAATATTTAAAAATAAAGTGAAAAAACAAAAATAGCCCTAACATAATAACAAACCAAATCATTATTACATAATCACATTACAAAGAATTAATTGAAATGCTTTTTATTCTGGGAAGCAAAATCATCATTTTGAATAATTGGGTGGTCATTGACCGAGTAATTAGTATTTCTATTTTAACACGGTACAAAACAAAATGATAGTCTTGATAAAATGTACAAACACTCCTCGCGAAATCAAATTAAACACTTCCAAATCTTACAATCGTCTTGTACTTACATTTTCACACTGACGACTAACAATCACGACAGCGATATAAAAATAATCAAAAATTCATGAATCGGATAAAAAAGGGTTCACAATGTCCTTAACAAATGACACAAGCATTAGGGTTCTCTTCAATGCTCACAACATGGTAATGTTGGGTCAAGCAAGGGTTGTAACATTCATAGGCCTTGACCAAGTCCTTGATCAGCTCTTCTGGGTCTTTCTCCTTCTCACAATCCTCTTTTTGGGGCTCTTTTTGGGGATCTTCCTTCTGCTTCTCCGGCGGACCCACCGTTAATATGTCTACGTGACAGACCTTCCTGAGTTTTTCGACCACCTCGACGGGGTCTATGTCTCCGGTTACCGTCATTTTGTTCTCTTTCATGTCCATGGCTATTGAATTTATCCCTGGAAATGTAGAGTTGGGTCTAATCGAGGGGCGAAATGGTAATATTTTTTGTAATCAGCAATTGAGCGTGTCAAGTATCGATACCTGGGAGGCTGGAGACAGCTCTCATGGCCTTCTGCTTTCCCCTGTCGTCGTGCAAACCCAATTTCAACACTATTTTCTGTAATTAACAGAACGAGACGCGTTACAATTCAGAAAAAAAAATAAAACTGAACTGAATACACTAAAAACCTCGAGCTCATGGGTGAATGCCTCGATTTTTTCTTCTTCATGTGCACACTGGATTGAAGTGAAAATCCATCTAGGATTGAAAATAATAAATGAAATTTCAATATGGTTATTGAGTAATGACAAGATTCGTGACTACAGTCTCTGTATGATTTTCCCGGTCGCATAAATGAATTTTTATCAAGAAACCGCACAACCCGTGAAGAAAAATGATTTAAAACTCCAAGATTCATAGGCACAAATCATAAAAATCCTTAAACTTTAGTATAAATCGAAACAAGAAAACAAAACAAGATTGGGGATTTTTCTAGGAAATTATTGAGATGGCTCACCTTCATAGCCATTTCCAATTGGGTCTGTAGACAAAACCAGGACTTCACTGATAAGAGACGAACCAGAAATTTAAGAATAATAAGAAGAAAGAGATTTGGTGGAAAGAGTTTTGAATTTTAAAATGAGAGTTGCTTGTGGAAGAAGGCATAACAAACCGAAGGGCTTAATTATGGAATTAACTAATGTATTAAGATTTAATGACAGATGGAGTCAAACGACTAGTTAGGGCAAAACGGCTTCTCGATTAGGGAAAAGGGCCTAATCACAATCTCAACGATTTGGACGCCCCTGATATTGTGATGTGCCTTTGGTACTATTTCCCAGTTGACTTTTTTCAGGTATGGAATCGGGTAGATTTTGTGATCCTCGTCTCAACGTAAATAGGATCAGAGATTCTTGTCGGGTTTGAGATATTTTTTCTTCTTTGTGAGAATGTTAATAGAGTGAGTTTTGTGGTCTCATTTTGTTGTCGAGTTCAAAATATTATGGCTAGACATAACAATAAAAACATGGACAGTGGCTTGATTGGTCAAGCACTTGAATATGCACCTTTGAGACAAAGGGTTTGATTCCTAGTGACGATATCTCTCTCATCCTTATAGATGTTCCCAAACCGAGAATTGAGATAGATTGTACCTAAAAATCGAGAATAATGAACAATTATTAAATTTTATTATGATTTTAAGAAAATCATTTAATTGTGATTCGGATCTAATTCTTACAAGTCAAAATCACGACAAAACCAAAAGAAAAAAAATCGAAAGTTATTTAAAGAATAACAGTGAGTTAAAATTTCAATTTCGAATATATTACTTATAACTGTAATTTATAAATTAGTATTGAATAGAATAAGTTTGCGAACCCATAAATCGAGCCCACCGTGATGTAAACGGTTATAATTGACTCATCAAATACCTTTAGTTCCGGATATAGTTCCCCAAATTTAAAAACCTCAAGGACCGGTTCAGTCTGGTTCTGAGCCAGTTCCGCTACCAAAATTCAAAATTCAGACCATAATTCAAGCAATGAAAATTTGATTTCTCATCATTTATTTCCTGAACAAACACTAAAAGGAAAGTAATAGCTATAATTTAACTGCTTTTGCTCATACATTGGCCATCTTATTCTAAAGAACTACAGCTCTAATAGATATAAATCAGAATGGCAGCCACAAAAGAAGAATATTTCTCTGAAGAATACTAAACTCAGCCTTGTAGAGAGATTTTTGCAATTTCCAGTGCCTCCTCGACGGAGGATGCACTTTGTAGTTTGGCCATGTCGATAGACAGCTGGCTCCTTGCGAGTTTGGGGAGGAGCTCAAATTCCTTCAGAAGCATTTCAGATATGTTAGTTCAAAATAGCAATGGTGAGCAAATATATCAGTGATGAAGATTTGTTTGATTAGTTCTTTTCAAGCTCCTTTCATGATTCAACTTGTAGAATATAAACTATTGATTGAGGTTGCACTTGGTAGGGGACTGACCATTCATGCATGTTAAACATTTTTGAAGTCTATCTCCGAGAAGTGGTCGTATTATTTATGAATCAATGCATAACCAGAATTCTAAAAAACGTTTGGCATTAGTCAAGTAAGTAGGGCCCTCCGGTGACTAATCAGACTAACCGGGGATTAATAGAGGATTGATGAAGAATTTTTCTCCTTTGCCACTCTTATACAGAGGCATTATACCTCAACCCGACAGAGACCCAGACCACAAAACTCGCCTCGTTGCCAAGTGCGAAGCTTGAACTATTGGGGTGTCTTCATGGGGACTTATATATGTTCCAATTTATCTTTATCCAACCTAGATATTCAATGTTTATATTTTGTTTCATTATTGTATGTCTTGTTAGGCTCTACAAATTTGTATATTGTGTTTAATAATTCCAACATTTGGTCATAAGTTTCCCACGGGCTACTATGTTATGCTATCAAATTGATAGATTTAATTTAACCTTCAAAATCTCAGGAAAAACATACCTCGGCACTTCCACTTTCAAGAAGAACCCCTTTCAATTTGCCTGGAGAATAACAAAACAAGATTTTTTTTTTTATCTTTTTGAAGTGAACAAAAAACTAAACCCAGATAGAGTGAGCTCTTGTGTTTGAACAACTAAAACATACCTGAATCTATCCAGAAAGTAACAATCTTGGGATCAAAATTTCCGATTTCAACTGTCTCTCCAACTGGCCATCATGACATAGCAGCAATTAAAACGGGGAGAGGTAGGGAAAATGATTAAGAAACAGTAATGCATCCACGACATGCATGAAAGATTCTTACCATTGTCTCCGAAAAACTGCCACCACACTTTCCTAGGGCTCCCTTCGTACTCAAAGACCCTTGAGTAGAAATAGGGGAGATAATCATACCTGTTAATATCGAGCAGTGAATAAATCGACGAGAACAATGTTCAGCAGGAAAGACAATACTATTGTTTTTTTCACATCTTAACAAAACAGGGAAAAGCAATATGACTTACGAGTGAGTCTGTGCAGTCAGTATTGATTTAACACAATGTTGTGCTGATCGGCGAGCATGATCTACATGTTCAACTCGTGCTATACGGTCATACATCTGATGATTGTGAACCACATTTACTTTAAAATAGTCCAAGAGAGGATGAGTGCTTAATTAGAAGCATTACCTTCAATGGGAATGCTGCCACATCTCCAATTGCAAAAATACCAGGCATATTTGTCCGAAACTGACCATCAACCTGAAATTTGAGTAGGCACAGCCATACAGGTATTTAAGGAATGATATGAAAAATTGAAAATAAAAGGAACAAATTTATTTCATTAATGTTGTAAAATCAGTTTTCCCAATGACATTAATCTATCCCGAGTAGAGTGAAGTTTATATACATTGAAGAAAGTTGTGAGAAACATGATATATAACAGCAAAAATATCCTAAAGAAACATTATAATACTATGCAAGTAGCATCCTTAACAAATAATCAACTTGATGACAAATATCGTCTCACTATAGGTGTGATATTTACAGTTACTTTCTAAATGAGCCATATTTGTGGTAATGAGAATAAACACGTATTATAAAAATAATTAAAAATAAATTGCAGACAGTCAGGTTCACCTGTATTCCACCGACAGTGGAGTTCAAACCCACATTCTCAAAGGGACTGACTGCAGGTTTTGCTCCTATGCCAATAACTACCTGCACAGGAAGGGGAATAAGGATTTCCCAGTTTAACAATGAAAGGATTCATACTCTAAAAAGGCGCTACAAAAACACAGGATTACCGTGTCTGCTTCAATGGTGGATCCATCTTCGAGTTTAACAGCGGTTACATGCCCGTCCGAACCAGCTTCTAAGTTTCTAATGGAGGCACCCTGGTGTAACAATAAGCAAGTTAAAATGAAAGCCCAAAATGTCTTATTATGATCAAAAGCAGTTGAGGTACCTTTACAAGTTTTACACCATTCTCTTGGTAGAGTTGTTCGTATCTCTGGGCAAGTGAAGGAGTAAACAATCTTTGCAGGAGATGGTTCTCGGGAAATATTACCTATTTTTCAAGAAATAAAAATTGCAAGTTAACACTTTACTGGTCAGAAGATCTAGAAAGATAACCTTTGAGCAATGCATATTGATCTTGATCATCCCCAATTCAACTACAACACTTATGTGGACAAGGGAATGGTGCAAAGTGGTATCTTTAGGTATATGAATTAAGAACGATCCAGTCTCTTGATTCAGATCTAAGTAAAAAGGATAGAAAAATGCATCACAAAGGCAAGGACACTGTACATTTACGAAGTAATTGACTATGAAAACTTAGCATCCGAAGGAAAAGGTGACACGTGAAGGACATTCAAATGTTACGGGAAGCAAACTCCAATATAAAAAAACTGTTGCAGATGTAGAATTAAGAAATCATCTATACTATTATCATAAAAACCAAAATGTGTAGAACACATACCGTAGTATCAAGTTTCCAAGCTACAGCTGCTGCAGCAACCTCCATGCCAATATAACCACCGCCTACAACAACAACCTTCTGAGCCTTCTCCTGAAAAAAAATCAGGATTTTTTTAACATGATATTAGTCACACACAGAGGTAGCAGGGCAATAGTTAAAAGTATGATGAAACCATACTTACAAGTGATGATATCAATGAATCAGCATCTGCAACATCTCTTATGTAGTGTACACCAGGTAGGTTTCCCCCAATCTTTTCAGGAAACCTAAGACACAAGATGGTCAAGAAACAAATCTTCCTTTGATAAAAAGGAGAAACATTAACTATTTAGTGGTGATTCAATGAAGTACCTAGAGGCTGTACACCCTGTAGCAACTATAAGGGATCCATACTTAAGAAGCTTTCCTGAATTTGTCGTCAAGGTTTGTTTTTCAATGTCAAGACTCGTAACAGGATCTTCATACAACATCTAAAACAAAAATAGAATAAATGAGATCATACCCAATACCAGTACTTCATTGGAAATAGAAAAAAATGAATAAATTTACACATCAACCATGGATTAATCTATAATGCAGCAATTAGTTTCATTATGCCCGAGAAATACCTCTATCCCTTTCTCTTTGTACCAATCGGGAGTTTGCCTTTCCCCGCCAGATCCAACACAAGTATGAAAACCCTAATAAACCAATGAACACAGAGAATGTCATAATCCGATTAATGGGTAGAATTACCAAGGAGTTAACTAGAGCAAGGTCCATAACCTTCCCCAAAACATATGAACTTTCTCACCACTAATGCTATTTAACAGTGTTGAACTTGAATCAACTCATTAACTTAAGAAACATGAAATCGCAAAGTATAAGTCTAACTACTAATACCATTGAAGTAACTTACAGGCAGGCGTGCTGGCTTTTTGTCCTTAGGAAACAAGTAAGCTTTAGTCAGCGCCGGCCGCTCATAAGGAGCAAGAGCCTGCAACAATGTCACAACACAAATTACACAAGCCACACTACACAGAACAATGAACACCAACAAGACAACAAAACAGTCAATACAATCACTCTCACAAATTCTCAATCAAATCAACAGAGAAAACACAAGATCAAAGAACACAACACCTCCTTGGTCACAATACAGAGCCTTCCATCAGCCATCCCCTGCTCCACGAACGTCCTCGCTGCATATCCAGCTGAATTACCTCCACCAACGATCACAAATCTGTCAAAATCCACAACAAACCACAATCCAGAACTCAGAATCAACTCCATTGAGCTTAATTTAACAAAAATGAAGCAAAAATCTTTAAATTCGAAGAAACCGACTCTCGATTCTCGTTGGCGAAAGAGGCGAAGGTTCTCTGGAAGCTCCGATGAGCTATAGGAGATCGCGGAGACCAGAGAGAGAAAGTTTGCTTGAGGGAAAGCGAGCTCGATACCGTCGCCATTAGCTTCCGAACTGTGCGAGAACAAAACAGAACCAGAGATTTAGGGTTTTGAGGAAGAAGAAGAAGAAGAAGAAGAAGAAGAAGAGAGAAGAGAGAGTCGCAGTAGCAGTGTTGAAGAGAGCGAAGAGATCGAACCTTGCGACATTGGGAAGAAGACGAAGTTGGCTCTGCGAGAGGTCCAAAGGGCATGACGTCACTGGTCTCGCCCTCACCGATTGGCACAGCGCAAGGGACGTTCTCTGTATAAACAAAAAGCAACCAAACAGAAACACCCACGCACAGAGCAAAATCGCCATTTGAGAAGAACTTACATACGACACGTCGTTTTAAAAACAATTTGACGACACGTCGTATACTTAACACAGTCATTTATGACATGGAAATGACACCTACACCCTTAACTTAAAATCTTAATTTCTAAGCCCATTAAATATTTCCTTATCTAATGCCTTCTGACCCATAAATTTCAAGCAAAAAACCCGTCTAAAAATTCAAATTCATAAATGGAGGCTTCACTGTTACTTAAAGTTATAAACAAAGTCACATATTTAAGTTAGTGGTACTCTAATACATTTTTCCAAAATCACTAGCCATATAGGGTATTCTCTAATGACATGATAAGTTAAATTGTTCTCTCTTATTAGTAAAAAAATGCATGTTTGTGTTCGTTACCGGTTCCAATTGCTAATTTCATGCTAACTAATACGTATACATCTCAATCCATCATCGCACAATTTAACTTATTCACAACAACTTTAGCTTAGTTGGGTTACTCACTTTTAGTTTATGTAAATTCGACCCGACTTTACAAATTTTATTGCTGGTAATGATCGCGTGCCCTTGTGCTTAATCATACGCCCGTGTACCACCGTTCGCGGACTAAAAAAATTTCTTTAGCCTTTGGCCTCGCTTGAATATAACACAATTGAGATTTTAACTTGTAATTTCTTTTCAATCAATATCATTACATTTCGAATTCAAAACTTTCGTCTTCTTTCCTTTAATTTTCAAAGACTCAAGAATTGAGAGAGTAACATACATATGATTGGATAGTAAGAAAATCAAAACTAGAGTTAAAAAAATTTCAGCCGGCGGCGGAGATCGACAACTTGGAGGCGTGATCGATGGCTTCTATGGTTGCATTTCTGCTCCTGACGATCCTATGGAACACTTCTCTGATCTGCTGTTGGAGAGGGAGCAGATTTTCCTCCATTGTCCGGCAAGTCTCCGACAGCTCCGCCGCCTGAGCCGCCGCATCGGCGACCTGCTCCTCCGGCGCCGGGAAGTGGAACGACTCCGCGAATTCGATCAACGACGAGCCCAATTTCTCCAATTTCTGCATCTCCACCAACAATCCGGCCGAGCCTCTCTTCTCCTTCCTCTTCCACTCCTCCCCGATCTTGTCGTGGATCGAGATCATCGACTGCGCCCAGCCGAAGTTCTTGGGGACCGGGCAGGCGGTCGGCAGGCCGGCCCGGTCCTGGCACGGGATCGCCGCCGCCAGGGCCCAGACGACGAACACGTTGATCGAGTTCATCATGTACACGGCCGTCGCCAGGCCGTTGGTCTCCCCCCACTTCGCCGGCGCCAGGCCGCTCCCCATCCCGTGGATCTGCTTCGCGGCCGACCACGAACGAGCCACCCCGAACGTGCTCGACCGGAACGAGCAGTGGCGCGGGTCCTTGGCCGTCCCGGCGCGCCGCCCGGACGACCACGACCGCCCGCCCTCCTTGTCCTCGATCGTCAGCGACGTCATCATCGACGCCAGTGCAATCTTCGCGCGTTTTACCTGAAATGGCCAGATTAATGAATGACACAGAGCCTGCCCGTCTGTAAAACAAGTGAGACGATTGCTTTACGAGAGTGTGCTCGTTCGTAAAACAAGTGAAACAATTGTTGTTTCATGAAACAATTGCTTTACGAGAGTCTGCTCGTCCATAAAACAAGTAAAACAATTGTTTTACGAGAGCTTGCTCGTCTATAAAACAAGTGGAACAATTGTTGTTTTATGAAACAATTGCTTTATAAAAGTCTGCTCGTCCATAAAACAAGTGAAACAATTGTTTTACGAAAGTTTGCTCGTCTATAGAACAAGTGAAACGATTGCTTTACGAGAGTCTGCTTGTTTATAAAACAAGTGAACCAATTGCTTTACGGGAGTCTGTTCGTCCATAAAACAAGTGAAACAATTGCTTTACGAGAGTCTGCTTGTATATAAAACAAGTGAAACAATTGCTTCACGATAATCTGCTGAAACAATTGCTATACGAGAAAGTCTACCCGTCCGTAAAGTAAGTGAAATAATTGATTTACGCCCAGTTACAAAATAGGCTCCAAACATGATTAAAAATAACATCCTAAATAATCAAATAATGTAAATATTTCAAAACCCAGGTTGAAATTAATGTCCATAAATTGTGTTTATCTAACAACCTGGCCGTCGCCGAGGGGGCACTGCTGCAGCGCCCCCACGGCGATCTCCGCGAGGTTCTGGCAGTGGCGCACGGACTCGATCCCGTGCGCCACCGCGTTGCAGATGTCTAACGCCTTGACGGTGCGGTCGAGCAACTCGGGGACGAGGCGGTCGAGGGGAGGCCGGACGAGGATGGAGTGGTCGTGGTGGACCAGAATCAACGCCTTGAATTCGGCTTCGCAGCAGAGGAAGAGGTCGAGGAGGTTGCGGAGCCACGAGATGGAGAGGAAGGGGTCGGAGCCGGCGTCGAGGTCGGAGAAGCGGTCGGCGACGTGTCTCTGGAAGAGCTCCAGCTCCTCGTTGTCTTGGTCCGGCTCCGCCTGGTTCCGCCGCATGCTGATCATGTGAAGAGTTTTGTTTTTTTTAAGAGATCGCAGAGGAAATGGAAAATATGTGAAGCTGAGGATGGTTTATGCGAGAGGCCAGTACGAGGAAATAGCTGCTGACTTGGCAACATTTTCCTGGATTCCCGGACTGCCCTCCTTTGTGCTGCTTATTTACGTGCCATAATTATCATTTGTATTTTGAATTTATTGGACCGGCTACGGCAATTATTCAATACGACGTCGTTAGGACCGTGATTGATTTTTCAGAGCTCAACTTGTTAAATATTTTATTTGATTCTATCATGATTGTGTTTGAGTTGAATTAAGCTAGACTGGTCGTCTTTTGCATATGTTTTACCGAGTTTCTCCAATCAGTAGAAATGGAAACTGTAGGTTATCGTGAGGCGCTTTGGTAGCCGGAAAGAAACAATTGAAATCGAGTGACTATAGTGTCGGATTGTTATCGAGCTGTTAATGCTATTCGAAGCGGCGAGAGACGCTCAAATGGCTTGAGACGAATCATTTTCGATTGCTCTTTTATTCTTGATAGGTTATCGAACGTTTCCTTTTCCTTTTATCTCGCATAACCGTAACACGACGGTGGAT
This sequence comes from Geranium rotundifolium, assembly GCA_963920655.1. Taxonomy (NCBI): domain Eukaryota; kingdom Viridiplantae; phylum Streptophyta; class Magnoliopsida; order Geraniales; family Geraniaceae; genus Geranium; species Geranium rotundifolium. Next base: position 2,710,946 of record OY987313.1, read on the forward strand.
ATGTTTGAATAACTCGGACTATAATTTTGGTTAAAACTTTATTTCATGTGATCTTTTAGCTGCTGTTGAGTGCGATGCTTTTCGGTGTGCTTAATAAAGTTTGGTTTAGCGCCGAAGAAAGCCCAATAAAGGCCCAAATATCCGACCTTATAAATAGAGAATTGAATAAGCGAGGTTTAGGGCTTTCGGTAACAAAGCGACTGAGAATTCTCGAGGAAGGCTCAAGAGTGAAGAGACTCACTCCATTGCCGCCTCCTCCTCGTAGCCGCAACAATGGTACGTACTGTTTGGTTCTCGAGAATCCGCCGGAAAATGGCATTGCACGTAGATTCGTTGCGATTGTAAATTCTTTTCCTCGATTTTGTCCTCAGATCATTTCGGAGAAGAACCGCCGCGAGATCTCCAAGTACCTCTTCCAAGGTACTGGACTGTGTTTTCGCTTTTCGTCTCCGCGAGTTCGATCCGATCTGTGTGATCTTGACTTGTTCGATGAATTGTTGCAGAGGGAGTGTGCTTCGCGAAGAAGGACTACAATCTGGCGAAGCACCCAGAAATCGACGTGCCGAATCTCCAGGTGATTAAGCTGATGCAGAGCTTCAAATCCAAGGAGTACGTGAGAGAGACCTTCGCGTGGATGCATTACTACTGGTTCCTCACCAATGATGGAATCGAGTTCCTCAGGACTTACCTGAACCTTCCCTCCGAGATCGTCCCCGCCACTCTCAAGAAGCAGGCCAAGCCCGCCGGGAGGCCGTTTGGTGGCCCTGGCGGCGATCGCCCTCGGTAATTGATGTTACTGTTTTATTGGTTTTGATGTTTGTGTGATTTAAGTTTTGATGATCTTGACTATTGTTGCTGATTTTATGTGAATGTTGTTGTTGATCTAGTTACTGAGATTGTGTGATTTTGTTTGTCGATGTATGCGGCTTAATGGTTCGTGGTAATGGATGCTAACGTGTTATTGATTTTGGTGTTTGAGTGCTTCGAATTTTGATGATTGTGACTTGTGCTGCTAATTTTATGTGAATGTTGATTTTAAGCTAGTTACTGAGGTTCTGTGGATTTGTTTGTTTTGTAAGTGGCACAGTGGCTCACAGTAATTGATGCTACTGTGTTATTGATTTTGATGTTTGTGTGATTTGATTATAATGATTGTGAACAGTGTTCTAAAAAATGTTAGGCGCTAGTCGGGCGGAGAGGGCCTTTCGGGGACTAATCGCAAAGTAAATAGGATTGAAGGATTATTTGGGAATTATAGAGTATTAATTGGGGATTAATCAGAGATTAATTTGATGAGTTGGGGATTTTTAGAACATTGATTGTGACTGGCTCTGCTAATTTTGTGCAAATGGTGTTATTTAGCTATTAATTACTGAGATTCTGTGGATTTGTTTTTTGGTGAATGTGGCACAGTGGCCCGCCTCGTGACGATGGAGAGAGGAGGTTCGGAGGTGATCGGGAGGGTTACCGAAGAGGACCTCAAGGACCTGGTGGTGATTTTGGTGGTGGCGACAAAGGAGGAGCTCCTGCTGATTACAGGCCATCGTTCGGGGTAATATTTTTATTCATTCAACCATCCTCTACTTACATTTCCATTGCTTTTAAGTATGTGCACCATGTGGAAGATTTTATTTCTATATATAAGAATTATCAGTTATGTAGGTTATGCATGAGTGTTTTATTTGTCTATCCTGGCTTTATGAATGTTGATTGCTTGTCTTGGAGCTTTTCAGCAGGCTGAAACTTCTAATGGGTTGTAGAACCAACCATAGTTATGATTTGCGTGAATGATTTAGAACTTCGCAGCCTTCGTCGGTATTAATGTTCAAGCCATTGGATGACCTATAGTGAATTTTCTATTATTCCAAAACTGACATTGGATTATATTTGTTTGAATGTTGTCTTTTAGTTTATTAGTCTACTAAAACTTCTAATTGGTTCTAGAACCATAGTTAAGGTTTTCATGAATGGTTTAGAATTTTGACATCTTCACTAGTGATTTTCATGTCTTTGGAATTTGAATGTTCTATTTTTAATACCGATATTGAATTATATTCGCTCAAATCTTGTCTTTTGATTTATTACTAAACACCTTCTATGCCTAATTGTGTTTTCTTGGTAAGTTTTTTTTGGCATATTCATTTGGTTGTATGTAGTTAGTAAACATAATATATTACGTAAACAAAATACAATTTAATAGTATCAATACTGCCCTTTGATGTTACCTGAATTTTCTATTGTGAGAAAATTCTGGTTTTCCAGTTGATCTGTTTCTACACATTGGTCTGGCGACTTATATTCCTGTTCGTGGAAATTCAGGGCTCTGGTGGATCAAGACCCGGGTTTGGACGCGGAGGTGGTGGCTTTGGCGCTGGACCGGCTAGCTCAAATGCTCCATGAGAGAGAGAGAGAGAGATCAGTGAGCTTTGCATCTGCTAGTTTTTGCAGTTATATTCAAGCAGATGTTGTGCAACTAAAATGCTTATCCATTATCTTCAATGGGATGTCATTGCATTATTGGATTTCTTGCTGTTTTTTTTTTTTGAATTCTAATTGACATACTTTTTTTATTGCCAATGAAGATGTTCTGAATCTGAATGCTGGGCTAGGCGGCCACCTAAGTGGGAGTTTCTAGAACACCAACTCGATTTTATAAAATTTGAGAAATTAGGTTCACTGGGCGGATTTAGGCTTTTTTTCAAAATTAATTTTTATGAAAGAAAATAAAAAATAAAATACATATTAAAATAATTTATTCTAATGAATACTTTTAGGCGCTAGTCTGTTAGGAATTAATCGAAAGATAAATTAAATTAAAAAATTATAGAGGATTAACAAAAACTAGCCGGAGGATGATTAGTCAAACAAATTGAGGATTTTTACACAATTGCTGTTAACATACCAACCAAATCCTGTAACCTTCAAAGATATATCTGTATTTTGTTACTATAGCAACCTGGTGCATTTTTTCAAACAAATTATATACAGTAACTACTAATTAGTAAAAAAAATTGTGGGTAAAATTTAGGATGAAGGCTAACCAATAATCTTGATTCTTGAATTCTGTTTGATTAGTTCAACTGAAGTTGCTGAATAAAGTTGTGAGAGTGACAGTGACAGATGCAACTAAAAAATGTCACATTTTAAAATAGTATTCATTATATTAAATGTGATTATTCAAAACAAAATTAATTAAATTTCCTTTCCCACCTAATTAAGCTGCCTTCAAAAGTATTAATATCGGGTTTTAATTTTTGATAATGAAGAAATGGTCCACTTCACCACACAGATATAAAATGTGATTAAGAACCTCACAGATATAAATAAAATAAAAAAAACTTTTGTGAAGAAGAGTTTTGTAATTGCTATTCAAAGTTGCAAAACCCAAGAAGGAGAAACAAAAAAAACTCAATAATCTAAGCAACATTGAAGACCCATATACACTGCTCCACCGCCAATACCGAGACTTCTGTCGAATCTGTAAACTTTTTATTGTTTTGTGTATTTGTTCAGAACCCAGAAACACTGAGCTAAAAACCCAGTTGGGGTTTTGTGGGTTTTCGAAAATGTCCAGCAAGGAATCGAAGCCTGGTTCGACGGAGGGTAGCAACATCAAGGGGTTGCTCACTCATGGCGGTGGCTATGTGCAGTACAATGTGTACGGAACCTTGTTCGAGGTCTCCGCCAAGTACGTCCCTCCGATCCGCCCAATCGGAAGAGGAGCTTACGGAATCGTTTGGTATGTATATATGATTTTGTATATGTATATGTATATGTTGATTTGATATGAAGTTTTGTTTTCTGGGTATTTGGATGATGCATATGTTGATTTTGATTTCTGGGTCAGTTTGCTTGATTTGAAATGAAATGGGTGTTTGAGGGGTTTTGATCTAGCAATCAAAGCATTGTGCTTCTTTGTTGATTTTAAAAGATATGATGTGTGTTTCTTTTGTGTTTGTTGATTTGATCTAATGTTTTGTTTCTTGCATATTGTTTCGGTTGATTTTGGTTTCTGGGTCAGTGAGTTTTTTTGTTTTGTTGTTGTTGTTGGTGTGTTTTGCTTTGGTTGGATTTGAAATGAAATGGGCATTTGAGGGTTTTTGAGCTATGTGTTTGTTTCCGTTGAAGTTGACTTTTTATGGACTGTGCCGAACTCTCAAAGCATTTTGCTTCTTGTTTGATTTGAAAATTTTATGGACTGTGCCGAACTCTCAAAGCATTTTGCTTCTTGTTTGATTTGAAAAGATATAATGGGGGCTTTTGTTCCTATATGCAAAAGGAAAAACTTAGTGTATCTGTGTGGAGTGTAGTACTCGAGCAGGAAAGGTACAATTATGATCGATGAAGTATGAACTATGAACAGACTATGCTCGATGCTAAGGGGTGACACTTGAAATGGGTATTGGAGGGTTTTAGAGCTGTGTTTGTTTCCGTTGAAATTCACTTTTTGATATGGGTTGTGCACTTTTGCCAAACTCGCAAAGCATATGAACTATATGTCTATATGGAAGGAGTACGTTTGATGTTAGGGTTTGCACTTTATGCACTAGTTTAATGC